>JANZXV010000008.1:11774842-11791581 GCA_027576455.1 Erythroxylum roigii | reverse complement strand
TTGATTATTATTTTTACATTTAGGTTTAAATGTTAATTATCAACTTTCAATTTTAAGTTTTAACAATCTTTGCATAACACATAATTAATTAATTACATACTAACCCTATTTGACAATTCCATTATCAATTCCAATTCTAATTTTCATATAAGAAATTCATACAAAACCCATGAAATTCTTCAATCCAACAATTTCAAATTTTCAACTTTAACAATTCCATTCCAAAATCAAATTCAAATGAATTTATTTCATATACACATAAATCCACCGTAAGCAATTTCATTCCAAAACAAAACAATCACTAATCCATTCCAAAAATGTGACAGCAACTTCTTCAACCTCTAAGTCCTCCACCCACTGACAACCTCCCATATTCATCAACACAATTACAAAAATCCAAATCCAATCCAATCCACAACACACAAAAATTGTAATTTATGTTTACGGTTTACCAGCAATTTTGGAAACTCCAAACAACAGAGAAGAGAACAGATCAACGAAATAAAATCAACAGACCCAAAAAAAATTTTAAACCATCGGGTCTTTGCTCTTCGGGTTGTGGCTTCAGGTTTTCGAGCTGTCCAGCTGTGAGTGTCGGAGGGTCGGTGACTCGGTGGTGCATTGGTGCGGCGACGACGTGTTGTGGATGGTGTTGCGGTGGTGCGATGGATCTTTGGGGATGCAAACCAAGATCGCGACTCCGACGACAATGAGGCGAGGAGGAGAGTGATGAGAGCAACCAGAGAAGAGAGCAAGCGTCAGCGGCAATGAGGTGACCCAAATGGCAGCGAGAGAGAGGTGAGAGTGAGAGAGTGACAGAGAGAGAGGGTGAGACTTGAGAGAGAAGAAGCAGCTGCGGCAGTCAAGGTCAGGGGGGTCGGTTAGGTTTTAGGTTTAAAATTTTCATATTTGCAAAATGGTCCTCAAATTTTTTAATTTCCCAAATCCCCCATGTATTTTCCGATATGTTGGGTACCGACCGGTATCCAACGGAAAACCCAGGCACTGGCCGGTATTTTTGGCCAGTACCGAGGTTAGGATCCACGGTACCGTTATCTGGTCGGTATGGTACGGATCCCATAACGTTGATTCAAATACGATGGACTAGCACCTATATAATTTAGATGGACTAATAAAAGGTACCATTTTCAATGTTATAAGCTGAAATACAAATATTACGTTATTACTACAAGAAAATTACAAATTACTTACGGAACATTACCGACAAAAACAAAACCGTAGTAAATTAGTGACGGAAATTAATTTTTATTGGTAACATTATCAGAAAAAAAAAATTTATTTTGCCACGAAGAAAATATCCAACGTTGGTAAAGGTGGAGGGAAATTATCCCGACAATTTTTCCAATGAAATATAGCGATAGAAGAGCGATGTCCATCGGTAAAATAGGCGGCAATGGTTGACGGCAAATATAAGCATCGGGGTGTACCAATAGAAGCAATGTCCTTCGGTAATTTACTGAAGGAACTATCATTCCGTCAATAAAATTGACATTGTTAATAAAAAGAAAACGACATTGTTTGGTTTGACACCAAACGACGTCATTTTCTCGTTTTCATTCAACCTTAAACCTACCTAAAGCCCCCTAGTCCATCTTCTTCTTTCTTCTTCATTTCTGCTATATCGTCGTCGGTCTCGTCCGTCATTCATCCTCTATCATACGTGCTTCGCTCTAGTCCATCATCCATTGTTTTCAGTTAAGTTGAGGTTAATTGTTGTTAAATGTTTGAGTTCAAACCTTCATTTCTCTTTCAGTAAATTCTATTTAATCAGATGAAAAGTTTTGAGGGTCAGACAATTTCTTCATAATTTTTTGTCTACCATCTAATCAATTGTTTTGTGCAGGTATTTAACAATTGCATTGGCATTGTAGGACCCCTTCATCTCAATAAGCTTATTTGATTTCTTCAACACGATTTGTATCATGTATCAGTTTCCAAAGTACTTTCTCTTTTGTTAAACTGGCATCTATTAATCTGTACATTTGATAAAATTGGTACATCCATTTGACATCTTGGAAATGCTTTTAAAAGTTTAGGTTTGACATTCATGTCTTTTTTTTAAGACTAAATGTGTTTGAACGTGTTTATGTTGGTGAATGATGGAAAAAACTAAAGACTAAATAGTTTTTCATGTCTAAAGACTAAATAGTTTTTCTGTTATTTAGAGATGAATTCAGGTTGCCTACAAAATGAAATGTTATTTAGAGATGAAATGTTTGACGAAAGGTGTTAAAAATTTCACAATTGTTATTTAGGTTTTGAAACAAATATAGTGAATTGAAGGGATTGATTTGAGGAAGAAAAGATTCAGGAAGGATTTGTAAAACTATGTTGTTTTAGTTATAATAATTTATGATCAGATAATAATTTGAAGACTAGAGAAATTGGATATTTATATTTTAAGATCTTTTTAATGTACTTAAATGATGAATATAAATTGACCTAAAAATTTGTATAAACAAAAATATATTTTAAAATTAGACCTAAATTAAACAAGTGAGTTTGCTAGAGTTTGGAATTTGAAGAAAGTGAAAGATGTTTTAATTTTAGACAAATAAGACATAAAATAAAAGAAATGGACTTTAAAATAAAATTCTAAAATTATTTTATAACGCATATCACAAAAAGTTATATTATTAAAATATTGTAAGTAGAGTCATTATGTCACCAAATAAAAATCTAACTTAATTTTCTGATAAAGAAGAACTTCATGAACTTTTATATTAAGAAACATCAAGCCAAATAACCAAAAACAAAGAGAAGTGATACAATATATCCTATCAACTCTTGAGAAAATTTTCATCTAATTCATTATGAACATTAACCAAAACACTAAAACTTATTGTAGCATTAATAAGAGGCCTAAGAAATTATAAACTTACAACTATAACATACAACCATAAATTTAAGGACATAGCACAAAGGTAAACAATTAACATAGTGCTAAAATGTGAGAAACCTAATAAAATGCTTCATCTAATTATAATTTATTTTATAAAGGGGCCAAAAAGAGAAAACAAAGAAATCCTAAATATATTTTCTATTCAAGTTCTAATTTATAATACGAAGATCCACATTCCACTTAACCAATTGAATATAGTACAAATCATTTTGAACAAAGATGTTGTATAAAAAGCAAGATAAGCCCAATTATATTGAAATAAAACTAAAAAAAAGTTGACATCTCTTTGTCACAACATTAGTCAGAAAGAACAACAAATCTTAGAAAAAGCAACTTACACATAGTTCTAACAAATCAAAGTCACTTTAACTGCCATAAATAAATAACTAAAATCAAGTACAACTTATACCATGCATCATTTGATTAACTATTATTATGTCCTCCCTAAGCTAGCTTTGAATTATTTACTAGTCTAACACTTTAAGGCGTAACACCATTATTATATTCATAAATAATAAATAAAAAATTTTATGAATAATTAAGTGCATAAATGATAGCTTCAAAAAACCCATTTGTATTTCCCTATTGGTATTTAAAAATATCTATAAGTAGACTGATGTAGATGTCACCAATGAAATTGATAACAACTCTTTCTTTCTCTTCTTCTTTACACCAAAATCTCTTCGCAAATAAAGTAAGCACAGTTTTGTTCAATGTAATATTTTCATCTATAATGTGATCCCTATCTCAAGTTTTAGACTAAAAAAAATCTAAATTACTTTTTAGTTTTGCATTTAATTATGAATCTAATTAAAAAATGAACACAAAAATAAAACCCAATTTTAATTTAGGGACAAGTTTTTAAAAAATTAGTTAAATATAAATCCACGTCCCTAATTTTTTTGAAACATAAAATGCGTCAAGTTATGTCAATTTACTTGATAATAGTCATTAACAGGGATTAATGTTGAACTATATTTTATAGTTTAACAAAATATGATATCAAAATGACATAATACACTCATTAACAATGATTAATATTGTCTTTCTTGCAAGCCATGATCTGTGTTGAAGAGCGTCAATACTTGTCTAACCTTATTCTTCTTATTTGTAATTTGTGATTGTCTGTCTACAAGGTAAGTCATTCAACTAAGTAATATTTACAATGAGATCAATTTTGTATTGTTCTTTGCGATTTTATCTATAACAATGATTGATGAGATTTTAAGCTAGGGTAGTTTAATAGTCTAAGTATTTATGTGTGGGCATTGTTTAAATTGAAACGTAAAGACTTGAACTTGTAGGTGATTAATTCAAACTTAGTATTAACATAAGAAATTCTTATAATTGACATGACAATTCTTTGCATAATAAACCCCTAGGATGGTATATAGGCTGGAAACATGTGATGCAGCTCCCATGAGGCTTATCAGTGAAAATTTTAACAAGCTTAGGAGTCACAACGAGAACTTAGAAACTTAGGAGTATAGAAAATCTTGAAGAAGAACCAAACCCACATGTAAAAAAGTATTTTTGACTTGTTAAAATCAGTTGACCAAGAATTATGACCAAATTATGAGACCATGACTCAATTATTTTCAATTGCTCAAATATTGAACATAAAGTCTGAAGGACATATTTCTAATCGAAGTTTGGATAAAATTCTTGCTTGGTATAATGAATCATTGCTTCCTGTTCATACAATTGTTGATAATATCTACAATATGAAGAAACTTATTAGGGGTCTTGGTTTGCTAGTTGAAAATATTGATTGTTGCAATTTTGGATGTATGTTGTTTTAGGGAGATGATGTGGAATTACAAGAGTGCAAATTTTATGGTCAATCTAGGTTCAAACCTAAAAAGCGTTATATGAAATAGAAATTAATACCCTGGAAGTAGATGTATTATTTTTCGCTAACTCTAAGACTTAAAAGACTATATGACTATGATGTTACTGTATTTCTTATAAGATGGCATAATGAACATGAATAGGAAGATGGAATAATAAGCCATCCATCGGATGCACTCGCATGGAAACATTTCAATAACACCTATCTGAGTTTACAGCTGAAATTCGAAATGTTAGGTTGGGGATTGTCGACAGACATATTCCAACCTTTTGGTCAATCCGGCTAACAGTATTCATCATGAACATTCATAATTACTTCTTATAATTTTCCTCCATAGATGTGTATGAATGAGGCATATATTTTCTTAATGTTGATTATGCCAGGGCTTACGAATCCAAAGCATAAAATTGATGTATTCTTACAACCATTGGTCTTTGAATTGTATCATCTTTGGGAATTTGGTGTGGAGACATATGATGTCTCTTAAACAAACTTTTTTGTTGAGAGCAGCTTCGATATGGACTATTAGTGATTTCCCTGCATATGTTATGTTGTCTAGATGAAACACAGATGAGAAATTGGCTTGTCCTTACTGTAGCAATGATTTTGATGCGTTTTATCTTCCTAACGAGGCCAAAACATCTTGGTTTGACAACCAAAGGAAATTTCTTCCTCCAGATCATCTATTTAGGTGCAATAAACAAAAGTTCATTAAGTATAGGATGGTACAAACACCTTCTCCCCCTCACAAAGCTGGTGAAGAAATGTTGCAGGATATTGATGAATTAGGGTTGTTGAAAGTTGCAGAACTTCAAAGTTGAAGAAGTTAATAGAAACATTAGTAAAAACTTTAGTTGAAGAAAACGAAGTATCTTTTGGGATTTACCATATTGGAAAAGTAATTTAATACGTCATAATCTAGATGCGATGCATATTGGAAAAAATATTTTTGACAATTTGTTCTAACACCATAATGAACATTACAGGGAGGATAAGGGACAATGCAAAATCACGAGTTGATTTGAAACTTTTTTGTAGAAGGAATGAGTTAGATATATATCTTCACACCAGTAAATTTCCAAAAGCATGTTACACTTTGGACAAAAAACAAAAGAAAATTTTGTGTGAATAGTTGAAAAGTCTAAAGTTTCCCAATTGTTATGTTTCGAACTTGGTAAGGTGTGTGGACACAAGGAAGTACAAATTATTTGGGATGAAAAGTCAATATTATCATGTGTTTATGTAAAGGCTAATTCTAATTGCATGTCTAGAGTTGCTATTGAATAAGGTTTAGGAAGCTATAACATAATTAAATTTGTTTTTCAAAAGCGTAACATCATCTGAAATAAAGTTAGTTGAAATGGAAAAACTAGAAAGGAAAATTTCAGTTATCTTGTACAAATTGAAGGGATTTTCTCTCCAAGCTTCTTTGGTTGTATGGAGTATCTACTCATATATAGCACATAACGCTAAATTTGCTAATCTGGTTCAATATCGATGGATGTATCCATTTGAGAGGTAATTATAGTTAATATTTAAATAAAAGTTATAGCATGTTTTAATCACAAAATTGTAATAACCCTATTTGTAACATAGGTATTTGCATCATTTGAAGAAATGCGTCCAAAATAAGGCTAGAGTTGAAGGTTCGACATGTAATGCTTATTTAGAGGAGGAAACAAGTATATTTTGTTCACATTATTTTGAGTTGCAAGTGCACACAAAAGAAAGAAAAGTTCCTCGTAATGACGATGGAGGAGAAACGGGTGATGTTGATAGTAACTTATCTATTTTCACATATTGATGACGAACATATAGACGTTCAATAAGAAGAATGTTAACAACAAAAGAAATAGAGGCTGCTCATGGTTACATTTTATTGAATTGTCAATATATTCAACCTTTTGTGCAGTAAGTTTAAGTTGATTTTGAAATAGATTTTTTGAGTTTCCGAAATTACTGTTGTTCAAAACTAAAATACATAATAATGCTTTGAGATTATACAAGCAATTGTTATGTAAGCTAATTCCCAAAACAACATAGGATAATATCAATAAAGAAGTTGAAAGACACTTTCCTCGATGATTCAAAAAATATGTAAGTTTCACTTATAATAATTAAAATGGTTGAGTTATCAAATCAAAGTGATTATATGGCACTATACTATTTAATATGATAAATTTTTTTTGTGTAGGGTTTAGAAAATCCAATAGAGAACAAGTTCATATGTGATCTTGCAAATTGTTAAATTGTATTCGGTGTATTTTGTTAATGTGTACAAATTTCATACAGAATCTTATGGTCATAACCTGACAATAGTAAATATTGAGGTTTGCATATAGGGAGAATTGATGAATTACTATGGTAAAATTATTGAGATACTTGAAATTGAGTACCTTGTATTGCCAATAAAAATAAATTATAATGTTTATGTGTGAATGGTTTTATCCAACTCCTAATATTGGAACAAAAGTGCACAATCGATACAATCTAGTTGAAATCAACCAGCGAAAAAGATTTAGATAATTTGAACCTTTCGTGTTAGCAATGCAAGCGATCCAAGAGTATTATGTCCCTTTTTCCATCTTACAAAGAGATAAATCAAATTGGTTGGTCGTATACAAAGTAAAAACTAGAGGTGTTTTTGAATTACATGGAAAAGGAGAAAATAAGAGAATTGAAAGTGAAGCATTTCAGGAAGATGTTTATGAAATAAATGCATGTGTAACATATGACGAGAATGAATCTTTGAACGATCCAAATAATGAATATGTTAAAATTTCATCTAGAGAGGATGAGGAACGCAAGAGATCTGAAGAGTAGCCTAAGTTTGATTCTAATTCTTCGAAAAAAAGGTGATGATAATTTTGATTTACAATTAAGTGTTGATAACGATTAATTCGTGTTTGTAATATAATATTATATGAATAAATCTATTATTGCATCAACAATATATTGTTATATATTGAATTTATATTGCTTTATTGTTGGAAAATTAAATAAAATGTGAATTTCAGGTTAAAAATATGTCACCAAAGAGAAAGCATGACATGATGCGGTCAAAGCTCAGGTTAAAACGATTTGGAGAAGCCGGTGCATTTCCAGGTGAAGCATCACATCCTGCAGATGTTACTGCACATTTAGATGAGGCATCACCTTATGTACCTATTGCTATGCTATCCACCAGCCCTATACCTACAAAGATATCAGGGATAAACGTTGCAGATGAAGGAGGTGACCTACCTAGAGCTAAGGGAGTTGATGGAAGAACATACATCACAATTGTCAACAATTTGTAAGTAAAATTCTAAAAATTTTGTAATATATGATAACACCATAGGTTTATATTAAAGTTATAGGTTTTAATTTGAAAATGATCTAAAATAACTTATATATTAGGTTGGTTTCGTCTGGAACATGCTCCATAAACATCTCATCCAAGTTCAAGGAAAGGATAGACCTTGAGGGTTATGTATGGAAAAATGTCTCTCAACCGACAAAGGATTTTTATTATCAGGAGTTTGAGGTACACAAAATATATTCTTTAATCTTTTTTATTTCATCTAATTTTATACATTAATTAGATAAATATTTTCTTTTGTAAGTATTCATAATATGTTTTTCTTTTTTTCAGAAAGAATTTTTTTTAGATCCAAAATTTGATGTTGTAATTTATAATGTATGGGAGAGGCGAGCTCGTACACATTATAAAGACTTTTTGCTTTGATACACAAGAATGGTGTACAGCCACCATATATATCTGAAAAAATATAAAGTCGTTGGCAGCAATATTGGGCATCACTTGAGCCAATATACATTTCAGAGTGCAATTCTATCAACAACGTAAAGGACCAAATGGAGAGAGACTACTTGTACACAGTGAAGGATCTTTGACGCACTAGGATCATACACTTCAACTTGTAAGTATCAAAACTTTATACTTATATCCTAATTTTTGTACTTTGATGTATTAAATTTGGTTTCAATGTAATTTGATGTATGAAATTTAAAATGAAAATATATGTGCATTATGGAGAATAATAATGTGATAAATGTCTGGTTTCATTAATGCCTGTGTTGTTGAGTTAAATTTTTTTGTCTAACAGGGGGTAAATATCATAATAGTAGAGAAAATTCTATCTAAATTTTTATAAATTGTAGTTCACTTATAACATTTTTTCTGATGCATGAAAAGTTTATGGGCAGGAAGTCTACACCACGCCAACTCTTTTTGAACACTTACACCAGGAAGCATGATGATGTAGCCTTCGTCACTTGATGCAGATAAGTTCATGTATGTAAAATCTATATTTTAATATTAATTCTTAAAAAGTACCACTTATTAACATAAACAATTATAATGATAAGACCAAATACAAGAAAACATTGAATGATAGTCTCAGAACTCTGAAACTATTGATGAGAGTCAGGCATATCTTGATGCTATGGGAAATAGGGACCACCGTGGAAGAACTTTTTACTTAGGTTCATTTGCAAACACATATTATTCGCAATCCTTCACATCCAATACAACTGGATCTAGTAGGCAGTCTACATCAAATAAGAGAGCCCTTCAATTAGAGAGCACAGTAGAGAGGCTGATGGAGTGTATAACCCAGCTTCGTAATGAGGTGGATGAGTTAAACGGTAGGCACAGGATCTCATCGCAGCAGTCAGAGCATTCGCCTTCACCACTTGCATAGCTTTTGGATACATGAATGTAATGATAGTCTGATACTCTTAAGTTTTTGTATAAATTCTTAATTGATAGTAATTTCAAAGTACTTATTCATGTACATTATAATTTTTATTATACCATTCAGAATAATGTTTACTTTATATTTATCAATCAATGTTATATATTATTTATATAAATTAAATGTACAATAAAAATCATAACATTATCAACAGAAAACTTAGGTAGGAAGTAAGAAATCGCGGTTGAAATTTATTATAATTAAAATTTTCGATAGAAATACAATATTCCGTCACTAATTCCGTCACTAATTAACAATGGAGTGTTGACGGAATATATCATTCCAATGCTAAGTTACTGACATAATATATAACCCCGTCGCTACATTCTCGACATAATAATATATTATTTCGGTAAATATTTAGTGACAAATAATATTTTCCATCGGTAAATTTAGTAACGGAATATTGTGATTCTGTCGGCAAATTAGTGACGGAATATTCTAACTTTGTCGGTAAATTTACCTTAATTTAGCGATGAAAATGAAAAATTCTATCGTCAAATTTACCGACAAATATACAAATTTCTGTCGTTAAATTTGTGATGGATTCATTTTATCTGTCCCTAAATTTTATGTACGGTTGTTTCTCTAACAACTCTTTCCATCAGTAATTTCTGTCGCCAAATTTGTATCCCAATAAAAAATCTTTATTTTCTGTTAGTAATTTCTGTCGCTAAAACCTATTTTTCTTTTAGTGTATGCCAAATTTGAAATCAAAGCAAATCTCTGTAAAATTGTACAAATGCGTAGGTTAAACATTCTATTCTCTGCAACATAAGAATGTCTCAAACTTTATAAAAAGGGGGGGAAAAAAACAAAAGCTTCAAACATTTACCCACCTGCATGCACAAGTTACTGCATCAGGGACTCCAAGGACAGTGACAAAGCGATTATGGGCAATAAAATAGGTGGTGATCATGCTAAGCCAAAACCTCCACCATAAATTCATGCAAAGGACCCTCCCTCACTTACAATTACAATTCACGACACAAAACCTCATCATCATAGATGTCAATCCGTTATCTCGTGAAAATAAACTTGTAAACCTGTAAGATAATAACATAAATTCAATAAATTGTACTCAATTATATAAGAAAAGGATGTGTATTCTTTTTTAGTGTAATTCTACTGTATAAACTGCTTGGTAGATTCAGCAGATCTTGACAGTTGGCATACTCAGCCATTTGCTTGCTACTGGATCGTACGTCTGTACTGTATGGCGGAGGGGATTCAACAGCTAATGCGTCCTTGTGCATTGAAGTTATTGCACATGTTGAGGTTTGATCCTGAAGATATTGACATGGCTAGTTGATCTTAGAGCTTAGTGGTACCACTAATTCTAAACATCAAATGGTCCAAAGTACAGAAACTTTGCTTGAGAATGTGTTCTTAAAACGTTTTCATGCAAGAAGGAAGATAATGAGGTCATGACACATGACATGATGTGAAATTCATGGCTTACAAAACCACCCTCCAGTACTGTACTTAATGAGGGAGGACCTTTAGTAGAACAGTAGCTTTCCGCGGGAACATTATCATGTGCTGGTATCCCACCTCAATAACTACCAACATCACCCTTGTGGCACTAGATGATTTAACTAGTTACAAGGACTTCTGTATCATCTTACAAAAATTATTTGATGATAGGAAGGTACTAGTTAATCTAGCTCGAAGCTTAAAATATCTAATGTGATGTAAGATTGACAATGTTAGCTTTAAGGAATCGTTTAAGAAAAAAACCTGTAAATATGGAGAAAGCAAGACCTGTATATCTCGGAATCTGGGACTGGTCCTTTTAGACTGACAAAACTTGTCACATTTGAAGACCTGCTTGTCATTCTTCAAATTGCAAATTGAGCTACAATTATTCTGTTGTGGTTTGGTTCACTATAATGGAAAGCGAAATGGGATTTCAAACATTAGTGGTCTCTTTAAAGCTTGAAGGTACAAGGTGCGCGCGGGGATACATAAGTAAATGTTGAGACTTGAGACAAACGGCTTATACACTGTAGTTCAGCAGTTGTTGGAATTTGAGAAAGTTGGAAAACAAAACAAAACAAAGCCTGGACGGTAGAGGTAAAAAAACACTCTCTTCAACGAACTGATGGAGAGACTCATTTACGGTGGTCCACCAATCCAACTACTGTCTTTCTCCTGTAACCAACTACAGCTTCAGAGAAAAGAGAAAAAGAGTAAAAATAGTAAGTGAACGCACATTATTTGTAAAGGTAGTGCCAAATTCACTTCTATCCTCCAGTCCCTAACACGAACTCTTTTTCACAGTAAAAGTCATCAACAACACACGGTTTCAGTCCATAAAACTACTTCTGCCAGAAAAAAAAAAGAACACTTAACAATGGGATGGTCTGGTCCCTACAGCTAAAAAGTTGCCACATTGTCAGTCAAGTCAGATGTTGACTGCTACTTCTATTTATTCCTTGCAAGTTCCTTCCCAGATTCACAATCTCCCTCACTGCAACTTCTCTCTAGCTCCATTTTCCTGTAATCAGCAATCTTCCTTTTCTTTCCGTTTCTGGTCTCCTACTGTTTTCACAATTTAATCCATGATCTTCGCACAATGTTACAAGATGCTAAAGAATTTTGTGACTTTTGGTTTCTGTAGGAATTTATGGCATTTATTGGACTTCTTGTAGTGGTGTTTCTCTCATTTGTCTCCTCTGTTAAGGGTTACTATGGAGGTTGGATAAATGCTCGTGCCACTTTCTATGGAGGAGGTGACGCCTCCGGGACAATGGGTACATATATCCGTGATACTTGTGTTGTTTTTTAGAAGCAAATAATGTGATACTAACATACTCAGTTTTATTTATAGGAGGGGCATGTGGCTATGGAAACCTGTACAGTCAGGGCTATGGAGTGAACACAGCCGCACTGAGCACTGCATTGTTCAATGATGGCTTAAGTTGTGGTGCTTGCTTTGAGATCAGATGCGTGAATGACAGACAGTGGTGTCTTCCTGGCTCCATTATCGTTACAGCCACTAACTTTTGCCCACCAGGAGGCTGGTGTGCTCCTCCTAACCACCATTTTGATCTCTCCCAACCTATCTTCCTAAGAATTGCTCAGTATAGAGCTGGTATTGTCCCAGTAATTTATAGAAGGTAAGCTTATTAACACTCATTTCTTCAAATTTGTTCTCAGCCTCTCAGAAGGCAGCAGTTCATAGATTTTGGAATGAATATTCGTTTGACATTGCTCGTGTGCCTTGTGATGGACTCAGGGTCAGGTGCCGGAGAAGAGGAGGCATCAGGTTCACCATAAACGGCCATTCATACTTCAATTTAGTGCTTATAACTAACGTAGGAGGTGCCGGTGATGTGCGTTCGGTGGCTATCAAGGGTTCAAGAACTAGGTGGCAAGCAATGTCAAGAAACTGGGGCCAAAACTGGCAGAGCAATGCCTACCTTAATGGACAGAGCCTTTCATTTGTAGTAACAACCAGCAATGGGCGTAGTGTGGTGTCCTACAACGTTGCACCTGCCAGTTGGTCCTTTGGGCAGACGTACACTGGGAGGCAGTTCCTGTATTAAATGACTTTTACCCTTCTCGGTTAAGCAGCCTTACGATCTATGTAACTAGTCATAGGATGTTATATTTACCTTATATGGATTAAAGAAGGATGTTCCTCTTATTATGAAACATGGGTCAGCATTTGTTATGATTTGGCCCCTAGTTAAAAGGTAGCGTGCGTGAAAGAGGTTATATATATTTTTCGCAGTAAAGTGCCGGTTGACATGCAATGAAGCCAAAAGGGCATGCTTTTTTTATTGCTGGGGATTGAGATGATGCCTGCAATTCTATCAACGGAGACACAAGTTGATCTCAACTCTCAAGTCAAGTAGCTTGGGAAAGGCCAGTTTTCAACTTTGTGTTAAGGTCTACTGACCCTCTTTTGCGATTTCTTGAGCTGTTTCTTTCTTCTTCTTCTTCTTCTCAGTTTAATGAAACAGAATTGTGCATTATTATATACTTCGTTATTAAAAATGTAATTAAATATGTTTTTAGATAAGTGTTATAATTTTAGTGACACAATTATACTTCTTATTTTTTAAATTTAAAAATCTTAACAATGTAAGATTCATCAGTCCCCTCCAATGAAAAAGTAAAATGTGATTTAATATGTTCATTCTAAAAAACTACTTTAATTAAGTAAAAAATTTTATTAAACTGAAATTCAGTTAAAAAAAGTATTAATTTTACAAGTTCAATCAAGTTTGAGTGGAAGACATAAAAGAGGGAAATAGATTAGGTCGGTTCAGTCGTCAGCATGGTCCAACTATTTTTTTCAGGATGTAGTTTAAACTTGATCTAAGATTCGATCAAACTAGAATTGTGTGACTAAATTTGAGTTTTTGAAATCGTTTGAAGGTGAAGGATGTACCATTCAAATCTTCATAATGAACTATTTCAAGCCTCCTACCCATCCCGAAACTCTAGTTTAAATATTAATTATAATTCTAATTCCATAATCATATGAGTTTAATAGGTTGAAGTGTATCAATTACAACAAACTCAATAAAAATTTTGTTGATACGTAAAATCTGAAAATGTTTAATAGTGTGCAGTTTTATCCTTAACTAATAGAGAAGTTGTTTATATTTATATATATATATACACAATAATTATAGTAATAAATAAAATAAATAAATAAATACTTAATAAATAAAAATATAAAGTAAGTAATAAACTAAATAATACGATGAAAAATTCATTACAAAAAAAATACTAATAATAATATTAATGATGATGATGATAATGATAAAAAGGTTAAGGAGGGAAATGTTTAGCTAAATCACTACGAGATAAGTAATATATATTTAAATGTTTAAGCCAAATACAAGAGGAAAACGCTAAAAAACTTACGAGAAGGAAAAAGATCTCTTTCTCTGGATCCTTTATCCGTATCTTAGTACACCAAAGCTTTTTATTACAGGTAATGTCCTCGATAAGTTACAGCCGAGTCATATTATTCTTGATCACTTCTTATAATTCTTCTTAATCCTTCAATTTTCCTTCTTACAGTCTCTAAGTACAATCTTCTGGTATCTCTTCATTGGAGTGTCTAAGTGCCTCATCTATGTTAGCCTTGTCTCTCTTAATTTTTTAATAATATTAGTCACTTTTAATTTTTATCTTACCATTACTTTTCTACCTTATTTCTTTTAGTAAAGTTACACATCTAACGAGTCATCCTCATCTTTGTCACCATTAGGTTATGACCATATGCATATTTGATGGGCCGCCACTTCGCCTCATAAAGCATGGATGACCTAATTATTTAATGATACAATTTACCTTTAAGCTTAAGTGGTATCTTCTTGTCATATAAACTCATGACGTATTTTTCCATTTAAGTTACCCTGATATGATACGGTGAACTATGTCTTCATCAATCTTTTCGTTACTCTGGATGATAATTCCTAGATACTTCAAACATTTCTTTTGTGGTATAACTTATGAATCAATCTTTACCTCCACATTAATAGCCACCTTATGTGCCGAAAAGTTACACTCTACTTACCCAATATTAATTGCACTCAATTTAAAGCCCTTCCACTCTTAACATATCCATCCAAAATTAAAGCTTGATATTGACACCTTTTGTCTAATCCACTAAAACAATGTTGTTAATCAACAACATACACCAAGGCACATCTTCTTGGATATTCTTGGTGAGCTTATCAATCACAGTTGTAAACTAAAATGGGGTCAAAGAGGAGCCTTGGTGCAATCCAATATCAATAGAAAATGCTTTATACCTCCTCCTATCGTCGTACTTTAGTTTTAACACCTTCATACATATTTCTAATAACTCGTATATAGGTCATAGGAACTCTTTTACCTCTAAACACCTACACATGATTTCCTTAAGTACCCTGTCATACACCTTTTCTAAATCAATTAAAACTATGTGTAGGTTACACTGTCTTTCCCTGTAATATTCTATTAATTTTCTAAAGAGATATAAAGCTTCTGTCATAACCTTTCTGGCATGAAGCCAAACTGGTTTTCTGAGATAGAGGTATCCTTTTCCGCTCTCTTCTCAATCACCTTCTCCCATAACTTCAAGTTGTGACTAAGTAATTTGATAGCTCTATAGTTATTACAGCTTTTAGATGTCCCCTTTATTCTTATATGAAGGAATTAACATACTAAATATCTACTCACCCATTATTTAGAGAGTTAGATTAGGTTACATGGCTAGGCCTACACTATAAACAACAAACCAAAATCTAATATTTAAAAAAAGGGATAAATAATCCTAAGGTGAATAACTTTTTAGAATTTTTAATTCAGTGTCTAAGGTTTTAAATATTTCAATTGAGTGACTAGTCTTTTCAAAACCTTAACAATTATGTTCAAAATGTTAATTTTTGTTGATGTGACTAATAAATAGACATCTACCTGATACTTAAAAAACATGTCAAATAATCAAAAATAACTTTTTAAGCTAAATTATTAAGGTTTTAAAAAGCTAGTTACTTAATTTCAAATTTTAAAAGCTTGGCATTGAATTTAAAAAAACCTAAAAGATTAGACTTTTTAATATGTTATCCTAAAAAAATACTTGTACTTTTGCATAAAGGCTTATGTTAAAGGTATATTTTAACAAATACAAGTATCATATAGCCAACCATTACACCAATCTTAACTTGGATGATTATGAATCGATCCTCTCACAAAATTAATGAAAAATTTTAGATGTTGGTTATTATAGTTATGATACTAAGATTAGTTATTATACTTTTGGTGTTATGATCAATAAAAGTTAGATGTTGGAACCAAATCAAATCATAAATGCTTTGTTTAGGAACAATGTTAGTACAATTTGGGAAACTTTATTAGCCAATGGTAGCATAGATGCTCCATTGTAAGTTTAAATTTACAAAGTTTGATTCGTAAGGGATTAGTTATTACATTTTGTATTTCTGTGGGAAAAATCTTTAAGTCCTTGTTTGATTCTTACAATTAAAATAATTTAGTTTTAACTCTATTTTTAATACTAAGTACAAAGTACAATTTACATATTCTTTATGTGAATTAATTTAATAAAAATTGGACTTTGTATAAATTAAGTAATCTATATTCAATGACGGAGCCAAGAATTAAAGATAGGAGAGTCCAAATATTTAATTTTTTTAAATCATGAGGGCCCAATGTACCACTGAAGCTCAAATAACTCCAT
>JANZXV010000008.1:11717397-11734402 GCA_027576455.1 Erythroxylum roigii | reverse complement strand
AATTTTCTTTTCATTTATTTTATTGGAACTTATATTTTAAATAGTTGTTAAGTTTGTTCCTTTTTTTAATTAAATTTTTTTTATTTTGACTTTCCATATGTAATTATTCTTGTAAAGTTAACTAATAATATATCCATACACACTTAACATGGGTTTTATTCTTAAAATGTTGAATTTTCAAATTAATTAGCAATGTGGAAAGTAGCTGCCTATTGAATTTGTTTATTTATATTAACAATTATAATTTTAACCATAGTAGTAATGAATATCAATCTTTAATATTAATGGATTTTTAATTTTGTATTTATTTTTAGGAATTGACCTTATCAATTTATTGTTAGTATTTTTCTAAATATTGGACAACAATTAATTGTATTTTTTTGTTTTTAATAAATTCATGATTAAGAGAATTGAATTCGATTCCGTTAAGATAATAAGGTGGCCCAATAAAAAATATGAATTAATAGGCTGAAATTTGACGAAGAAAATGAATCCTAATATGTATCGACCAACCCTATATTGGGTTTGTGACGAGAAAGCTGGATATAAAAGTTATATATAGAGAGTTAAGGTTTCCTATAGCTACTTAAGCAAATCGTGAACATTCAAATGTTTTAATCCGTCAAGAGATTCATGTGTTAAGAAAGTTGCGGAAAGATGTTAACGACGTCTCGGTGATTGCTTTTCATAAAGTTAGTCATGAAAATACGTTAATTGCAACTTCGAAAAGCTCGATTGAAATTATGGAAGTGAAATAAGGTATTTTTCGTATTTTCGCTATTCATTTTCATTCATATTCAATCCTGGGCGTGTAATTGAGACTCGTGTTAAGCACTACATTTATAAATATTGAAAAACATTTTAAAATCGAGTAATTATTGTACAAGCATTAATAATCTCTACAATCATCCTTTATAAATTATACAACTATAGTTAAAATTTGATAAATTCAAAGTTTTTGTTATATACTAACCTTTTATAATTATGAATTAGGTTAATGGGAAAAAGTAATAGTTGCCATAAATTAATTTAAGATAATATTTTTATGAAATTTTATATAAATTTATTATTTCAATCATATCATAAATTAATAATTAACTAAAATTAGATAATTAATTATCATATATTTCAATATTACGAATCTATTTGTCTTTTTCAATTTTTAATTTAGACTGATCTTGACTCTAATTTTTAGTGTAGTATAGAAAATTTGAGATTAAATTCTCAAATTACAAAACGAAATTATTGTTGAAGAGTTTTTTTTGTTTATAATTTTTTAAATAAATAAATAAAATTAATGCAATTAGAATACCTTTTTATTAGTTTAATATGCAATCAAAATACATTTCTATTAGTTTAACGTACCCTGCTCATAATATTAAATTTATATTCAGTTTAACCAATTAATTGATAAAACATGACAGAATTTTATTTGATTAAATATATGTTTATTGAATTATAAATATTCTTAAGATATAATAAATTAATAGACATTCTATTATCATAATATTATTACATGACTGAATTTGGGTATGCACTACTTTTGATATGTATGTCCTGAAATTAGGTGATTAATTGTACGTAATATATATCATGATCGAGGAGGAACGAGTCTATCCCTTTCTTCACGTTCATTATAATTTATGTATACAAATATTTAATTATCATTTAATGGTTATTAATTGATACTAAATAAAAATTTATAATATAAACCAACTGAGCTCCCAAAAAAGCGCAAAACTAGTGTAGTTATGAATTTTAAACCATAAACTTAAGGGTGTGGTTGAGTGGCAGGGACTTATTCATCCTTAACTAAATGTCAGGGGTTCGATCCTTAACTTTGGGTATGGAGCAACCTTAAATCCTTGGGTCAGCTATCCCACCATGTGAGGTGCCTACAAATCAGCGAGAGGATTAGTCACTGGGTCCGCCAATAGATACCCTGGTCTAAAACCAAAAAAAGAACGTTAAACCATACATTATTACAAATAATGGTACATTACATGACAGTTTAAGCACATAATAACATCCGCCTCAAATTTACTGCAAAATCAGTCGCTTTAATTTCTAACAGTTTCGGGATGACAAAAAAATAAATTTGTTTATATTGAAAGTCTTCATTTGGAAAATCTTGCCACGCAAAAGTCAACTTGATCATTTAAATGACTTCTAGGAAATTAATATGAATGTAAGTCTCGTGTTGCAGCTATATATAGAACTAGGGTATCTCCCAATTATGTATAAAATCTTGCATATGACCCAAAAAGTCTCTCTTGCAAAACTTTCTGCTTCAAGATTATGGAAATCAAGGTCATTTCAAAGGAAATCATTAAACCATCTTCGCCAACACCTCCTCACCTCGGAAAATTTACACTTTCCATTTTTGATCAGTTTGTTCCATTAGTTTATAATCCACTTCTGTTCTTTTACTCATGCAGGAACGACTATCTCAAAACTGAGGATAAATTAGCCAAGTTAAAAGACTCTCTTTCAAAAACATTAACTCGCTTTTATCCTCTAGCAGGAAGGATCAAGGATCAAAGAACTGTCGATTGCAACGACGAGGGAGTTCTGTACGTGGAAGCTCAAGTCAACCATGAAATGCACAACTTTTTAGAAGCTCCAAATAGGAGGACGCTGACCCATCTGGTCATTCCATATCAGCCAATTTGTGAAGGACCGCCAGAATTAGTACCCCAGTTGACGATTCAAGTCAACTTATTTGCATGCGGTGGCATGGCAATAGGGCTTTGTGTTCTTCATAAAATCATTGACGCATACACTGCCACCTCTTTTGTTAAATCATGGGCTGCGCTTGCTAGAGATACATGTGACCATGTAGACAAAGAAGAGTTAGTCTATGATCGTAACTTGGTGCCCTCACTTTTTCCTCCAAATGAGCGCCTTGTGTATGATGCTCAAGCATCGTTTTGGAGCTCAACTTCGATGCCTGATGCTGAGGACCCGAGAAGGTTTGTGTTTGATGCAACTGCGATATCTTCCCTGAAAGCCAAAGCTAGAAGTGAACAAGTACCTAACCCAACTAGAACCGAAGCGGTGATTAGTTTTGTCTGGAAATCTGCACTGAAGGCCTCCAGGTTGTTATACAGCTCCCAGAAGCAGTCGGTAGTGTTCAGCGCAATCAATCTGAGGTCTAGACTGAGCCCACCATTGCCTGATCGCTCCATAGGGAACGTGGTCTTAAGAGGCGTTGCACATTACCCAACAACAACAACTGCAGAAATGGAACTGCAACACTTGGTGGGTTTAATGAGGCAGTCCGTTGCAAAAGTGGACTCCGATTATATTAATAAGTTGAAAGGTGAAAAGGGGCATGAAGAATTTCGCAAGAGGAGGGAAGAGTTAGCCGAGATCTATTCTGAAATACCACCAAACTTCATGTTTGAGACATCAAGTGCACTGAATATGGGGTTTTATGAAGGGAATTTCGGGTGGGGAAAGCCTATATGGTTCAGTGAAGTGTCGCTGTGTGAGAACATGAACAAGAATACCATTCTTCTGGTTGAAGCACCCAACGCTGATGATGTAGAAGTTTGGATTACACTGAATAAGCATCAGATGGCGATGGTAGAAAAAGATCTGGAGTTCCTTTCTTATGCTACCCCAAACCCGCCAATAATTAGCAACAAGGATCCTAAAATCTAAGTTCAGAGATTACATTCTACAACTTAATATTACGATGACCATAAACAAATGTAATTGCATTGCAATTATCTAATGTATTGCTAGAGGAATGCTACCTTGTCGTGATATTTATGTGTACACCTTCAGTATGGTTGTGTTCGTTTCTGGGTTTGGTACATATAAGTAAACAATCAGAATCCATGGTATTTACATCCTGTCTTTTTCGAGATGCATACTTTCAAATATCCATGGACTACTTATTTCACGACTATGTAGCAAACAGAAATTAATTTCTTATTCGAGAAATACAAGCTTTGACCTTCTATATTCAAAGCTATAAGGTCATTTTCAAGGTCAAACAAATTGTAGTTTATTCAAATATCTAAGGTCAGTAAGAATTTAAAATACGGTGACGAGCTCCATGACGTTTCTTTTTTTCTCTTTTTTCATTTTGCGATTTTCAATTCAATGAGTATGATTTTATCTCAATAATTTAATCTTAATGACCAGATGTTATATACATTCTTAATGAAATAATCATAGCATCGTATTCGAATGTGTTTGCATGCATATCATAATGCAACTTAGCTAGAAAACTGGGGTCTACGGACGTAGGAACTTCATGTTGCCTCTGCGAGTCGTTTAAGGAGGAACGACATACTTTCTTTCTCTCAATCAATTCCCACATCTCATCTGAGATAAAATAAAATAGAACAGAAGATTTGTTCCTATTTAAGGATGCAATTTTTCTATTGTCAAATTAATCTACTCTTGTGGATGCTGGCTCAAGAGAGTTAAATAATAAATACCTGTAGTTTTTGAGAAATAATAAATAAATAAATACCTGTAGTTAGTATAAGCATGTGGTTGCTTTTTTTATATATAATTTTTTCGTGAATTGTTATATTGTTTGCTAACAAAAAAAAAAACATAACAGAAAAACTAATAAAATATATAAAGAATAAATTTTAATGCATATCCACAATATTTATAGTTAATTCATCACTATAAAAATCAAACATAACTTGTGAACTCATAGTATTAGAATCACAAAAGTCTATTAGACTACAAAAGCAAAAGCCAAATTCCAATTTGCACAAGCTCAATTAAGCCCCCCTCATAACATTGCAATAAAGTAGACATTTATAGCTAACCTTTTTTTGCTACGTTCAAAAATCGTTATCATATTGTCACGATTTAACAAATCGTCATTAAAACTAAGTTTTTAGAGACTAACTAAAAAAGCGTCACAAAAGGAACAACATTTCATGACAAACGACAAAAATCGTCCATAAATGGTGAATATTTAGTGACGATTATCGAAAATTATCACAAAATGATTCACAATGGGTGACGATTTTAAAAATTCGTCGCTAAATGAACTTTTGGCGATGCATTTAAGAAATCGTCACCATAATTTGTTATACATTTGGTGACCAATGTCCGAAATCGTTGCTAAAGAGTTCACACTTGGCAACGATTACACAAAATCAACATTAAAAAGACGTTTAGTTTTTTCTAAGTTTTGACATTATCGCTAAAAGTGACCATTTGGTGACGATATTTGGAAGCGTGACCAAAAGATCAACATTTAATGTTGCACAGAAATCGTCACTAAATGGTCCGCATTCGGTGATAATTTCTAGAAATCGTTACCAAAAGTTCTACAGTAATTTGTAACACATTTGGTGACCATTTGCCTAAATCGTCATCAAAGGGTTGACATTTCCAAAATTGTTAAACGAACATTTTTATAATCTATCATAGTTAAGATATGTTTTATTGGACATTTGTTTTAAATGTTTACAACGTATTGTTGAAAAAACACACACAACATAATTTTAAGTGTTAAATAGTAGTATTAATTAATCATTAATAATTACTAACATGGAAAAAATTAGTTATAAAAAATTTAAATAATTGTATCAATATAATAATATGATATATAGAGTAGTACGAACTTTGAATTAGCAGTTTAACAATTCATACAGTCATAGAACAATAACAATAACAGTCCATACTCAATAGTACGCAGCTTGACCCCTAATTAGTAATGAGGTTGTTTGATAAATTCTTACAGATACAACAATAAATCAACTTTAAAGTTGAGTCCAGCTGTTTGCATCAATAAATGACAATAATATAATTATTTTTTTGGATTCCAAGTGACGTGAGAGTCGGTAAAGGTAAATGAGTCCCCGATGTTTAGATTCTCAAGAAGGGTCCTTACACGTTCGAAGGCACCAATTGAAACAGTAATAGTTCTTCCCTCATGTGTAGGTTTTTCACACACTTTAGCAACACCCTTTAGCAACAACATTTCCGCTATAGCTAAACTTGTAGAGGATACAGTGAATGAGCTGCTAGATTTAGTATGGAAGACAAGTTCTCCAAATGAATTGCTAGTACGAATCGTGTAACATACCATTCCCATAAATCATACACTTGACATATTGACGGGTATTCGGGAATATACTTTATGACAATGGCACGTTAAGACGGTTAAATCAATTCATTTTTACTTTTTAATCCATCGCACATAACATAAAACATTCCAATAATCATGTTGTACCAATTTTATTCACAAACATATACAGTCTTAAATGTCATTACATTTTCAAAATTCACATGTACAATATAAAATAGTTGAAATATACAATCCTTAATAAAACATAACTAAGATATTTGCAGCTGCAACTGATCCCGACACTGAACTATATCCAAATGCAGAAGTTACTTCAACTAGACTAGCTAGGTCTCTTCTAAACTTGAAAATCAACGTTGCAATGTTGATGAGTTTGCGAACTTAGTGAGTGAACCATCATCGATGTGCTCAGTTAAACAGAAATAACCATCATTCAACATCAAATCATGTATATCACATCGTTCAGAATTTAGTTACCTAATTGTAGTATTCATCATATTTCAACAAGCCCATTATGAATACAAACATTTTATATAATCATTTCAGGATAATCTAATCATTTCATTTCATCTCATTCATATCGTCCACATATACACAAACATAGCATATCATTATATCCACTCAATTCAGTCATTCTTTGTAAATATTCACATGGTACATGTAAAGATATGGATGCAAATGCACATGAGACTCCACTTTTATTTTTATTTTGTTATGACTGAGTGCCTATGTAACTGTCCCGTATCAGTTTCGGATACTGAGCTCATTTTAGATACTATCCTGTACCTATTGTGGATACCGGACTCATTTCATATACTGTCTTGTACCTATTATAGATACCAGGCTCATTAATCATTGAGCCTGTGGCTCTGTGTGCACATTTCTAAGCTTTAAGTTCTTTTTCACTTAGGTCACTACAGTCACAACTCCTTTACTTGTTTATGCATTTCAATGTAATGAGATGCAATAATTTATGATGCATTCATTATTTCACATTCGATATACTCCAGTCAAATATCACATTCTTCGGATCTAAGTCAAGCATTCAACACTCAGTTGAGAACACATATTTCCATATTCACATACATTTACAAAAAACTTCTAATACATTCCCAAATATCAATCTCCTTAGACAATCAATTTTCTGAAATAATCAATATCACAATCATATCCAAATCCTTTCAATATATATAGATATAAGGATTAAACAAAAAAATTCAAACAGAAGCACATATCTGATTAAGATCACACATCTAGGTTACTCACAGTATGCTCCAGTAAGCTATTGCCTTGATGATCCGGAAATGTCTGGATGCTGTTGGTGAATTTGTGCTTTTATTTTCATGCAATACACACATAATTCACATATTACTAAGTTGATCAACCATATAATTATTCATCCATACACATGCATATGTGTCATGTTCAATGCATGCTCAATTGACTATTTCGGATATGTATCCTTGTTCACAAGTCTTGATCATTCATTCTTTATAACTTGTACATAACTTGTTTGAAATTAGGTTTATACCTTAACTAAGTTTGATCACTCTCAATTCATCAATCAAACGATCACCAATCCTTTTCTAATGCTTTATATTCACACAATTTCCCAATTCTCATTCATTTATGGATAATTAACATTGTTCATATCCTTTAAATCACATTTGTATTCATGGGAACGTCCTTATACGATTAACAACTCATACTTCCCAAATTTATATGCATTTATATCAAACAATCCATTCCTTAAATTATAACATCAATTAATGACCTAAACTCATCAAACACTTAGCTAATTGATTCAACATCAAACTAAGTTCATTTTAAGCCCCCAATCAAGTCTAATTACACCAATGTATAGTGTCTTATCCTTATATGATTCAACAAGAACACAAAACACAAATTTTCCTCTCTACCAAGCATTTCTACGATCATGGAAAGGGACCAATACATTTCCCACGATCGTGGGATGGGTGAATCGAAAGTTCTCCTTCACTTTCCTTCCACTTTTCTTTCAAATTTTGACACCGTTAAGATAGTTCATCAATTATACCTTAAGGATGCTTCAATTCCTCATCAATTAATCTCTAATTCCAATTCAAATCAATCATTTGGTAGTTCACAAATTATGGTCTTTCAAGCATCAAAATCAAAACAAAACATAACCAATCCATTCATTAAATTCCCAATCAATACCAACACCACAATCAAGTTAATCCCTAATCAATCATCATAAATGTTATTCTAACATATGCCAATAGTCAACAATTCAATTTCTAGTTAAGCTCAATGTCTCCTCAACCATCAAGCTAACCTAGCCTTATGTGCAATGTTTACATCCTTTTCTTCCTAATGTTTCTTTACGAACAAGCTGTCTTCTTTTAATCATAACTTTCTCTACAAAGATCCAAATGCCATGATTCTTGTGCCCCCTGAAACTAGAATTCCATTATTCTGAATATATCAAACAAATTATAAAAATAGAAGCTCCCTTTAAAATATAATCTCCATCCAAATTCTATCCTATTTTTGGTAAGAAACAGACTGGCAACTAATACTCAACCTTCAATAAATAATTATAAAGACATCTCCTAACCAATCTGCTTCACAAAAACATTAATAATACATCAGTAATAATTTTTCATGTTTTATACTTTCATTAATTAAGACTCTAAGGTCTTCAAAAATCAGGAAATAATACAAGATTCCTGAACAGGGGTCTATAACAGGCAGTATTAGGGAAACAAGCATAACTCGAGCTCTGGTCACTATTTTGTTAAGCAAATTTCAAAGAGGTCAAGCTAGGACATATATATATAACTTTAATTCTTTGAGTTTCTTCAAATTCGTTCTCTAAGGATATGAAAGATAGATCGAAAGAGAAAGATGAAATTGAAACCAAAATTTCAACTTACCTTGATAACTTCTTTCCTTCTCTCCTCTTCTCTTTTTTCTTTCCTTCTCTTTTCATTTTCATTTTCTCTCTCTTCTAACCTTATGGCCGCCATCCACTCTCACTTCTATTGCCTTTTCATCCATTTTCTCTAGGAAATTCAAGAAGGTCAAACTAATCCATGTGTTACCATTCCATTGGTCCATGTGTCACCCTTATAATGGTACACATGTTATCCTTCTATTGGTCCATATATTACTATTCTATTGGCCCATGTGTCACCCTTCTATGGGTACATATGTTATCCTTTTGTTGGTCTATATATCACTATTCTATTGGTCCATGTGTCACTTACTTTAGGCTCCACATGTTGTAAAGCCCCAAACTGTACCTAGTTGGAATGTTATATATTTATGAAAGTACATGTATGAAAGGTGTTAAAAATTGTGATATGATTGAGAATTGAATATGACTTGAATTTTGGCTTAATGGATTATACTTAGTGAATTGGAATTAATTAAAACCATTAGAGAGTTGTGTTGGTAATTCTCTATACCCAAAGAAACCTTTGATGTTGTTATCATCTTAGTGTTAAGATCATCTTACATCTACCTAGATTTCAGAAGTGTTTTGGTTACATGAAGGGCTGGTTTGGTTAGTTATTTGAAGAAGGAACTTAAAGATAATTAGGTAAGGGAATTCTAAACTTGATAGCATGTATTAATACAAGTTTTATGACAATTGAATTGGCATGAAATATGTGTTAAGATGATGATAAATGAATGCTAGAAAAATGATCCTTGTATGAGAACTTCTGGTTTGGTCTTGATGTATGGAAGATATTGATTTGTAAGTTACTTAATGAATTATTATTTATTTGGTTTGGACATGAATTTGATGAGGTATTGAAGAATGAATAAGGTAGAATTGAAGTGAAATTGATGGTATTTGGTGAAGGAGTGTCGAATGGAACTGAAGAAGTCAAGTTTTGGAAACAAATTGGAGATTGTGGGTGAGTGAACCGACGATCATGGGATTTATAAGGCTTATTCCCATGGTTGTGGAAAGTACTTAGGAAGGAGAAAATATTGGTTTTGGGCAATTTTTGGACCATATAAGGTTAAGGTACTTTATAATGGTTTAATTGGACTTAATTAAGGTGTAAAATGAACCTAGTTTGATGTGGAATAAGTTCATTAAAGGTTGTATAAGATTTGGACTTTTTATTCAAGTAATAACTTAAAGAAGGTGTTATTAGATAACAAAGTATCTAATTTTGGAACTTATAAGTTGTTAAAGGAATGAAGTATACTTATGAACACAAATGTGTTTTAAATGATAAAAGTGATGCGTTAGGTATGAATGTTTGAGAATTGGGAACTTAGGTGAGTATATGTAACGTGTAATTACTTAATGCATTCATTGGTGCATTATTACAAATACTTATGTTTATAAGGCATGATAAGTTTGAGTGAGAATGAATGGGTTTAATTTGAGCATAAGGAAATGAATTCATACTTATGCATTATTTCACTATCATATGATTTTGATATTGTGATAATTCCGGACCATCAATTATCTGAGGAGTTTGATAATTGGGATTGTATGGGAAGTGCTTTCTAATTGTGTGAATATACATAATGTGTGATGACTCAATACATTTATTGATGCTTTAATGCATATGTTTGTAATTATAAGGCATATTAAGTTTGATCAAATGAATAAGGTTATATGTTATGCACTACATCATTTACATGAAATTCTAAAATCTGAAATGGTTTGTTTTAAAACTATCAAGCCCTAGTTGTAAGTAAATAGGCATGCCTAGAAGGGTCTACAGTTGCTCCTGTAACTAGACACTAAGGTGTCTTCTGTGCCAGACACTTCAGTGTCTTTTGATTTTAGACACTTATGTGTCTTCTGTTTCAGATACTTAAGTCTCTTCTGTTTCAGATATCAATCATGGTATCTTTTGTACTGGTCCCATTACCCACTTCTTTAAAAAGGATTAGCAGTCTAACTTGTTTTGTATTCTAATACATGTTCAGTTTTGATATAAGCAAATTTTGTTATGATAAAAGATAATTTCTGATCTGATACAAAATAAGTTCTGTTTTGACATAAGTCATACCTTGATATGAAAGGATTATATCCTATTATGATATTCAATTATGATATGTGTACATTCTGTTTTGATATTTATTGGTTTTGTTCTGATGCGAGAATGTCCTGAATCTATATCCATCAAATTATGTTTTGAAGCATAATGTTTGGATTACTCTATAATTTTGAACAATTAAAGTTTGTATGTGAATTGACATGATACAGTGCATATGAATGCTGGACAACTGTTAGAAACAGTCATAAGTTTATATCTTGTTTAGTTATTCCCCACTGAGCTATATGTTTAGCACGGTAGTTTTGCCTCCGTGTAGGTTTTGATAAGAAGGTTAAAGACTGGGACAAGGACTACCGCAGTGGCCAATGAAGAATGTGTTTTGTTTTGGAATTTTTTTTGTTTTAAAAGATGTATATTTGAGTTTTGGAGTTGTATCTGACAATATGAGACAATTTGTATTGTATTTAATGGTTTGTAATAACCTTATTATAGGATGGATTATGTTTAAGGCACGTATTTTTATAAGTTCATTATATATGATGTATGTTATGGTTTGTTTACAACAACATCTAATGATATGTATTGTATGTTTGCTTGAGCTTCTAGGAATGCAAGTAAGAAATGTTTGGTATGTTTTAGATTATTTTGGTTCTATTTTATGTGACACTTGCATATCCTCCCAGGGGGTGTGTGGGTGTAACGCGTGAAAAATGGGTCTATTTCTACAATCATGGGTTAAGGCTCTATAAAGTTTCTGGAAAGCCTTCCCATGCTTGTGGGAATCAACCCAATTCCCACGATCGTGGATTGTCCAACTTTTCCAACTTCTTAGCCTTCTTCTAAGCTTAGCATGCATTCTCAACATTCACTCAACCTACCAACACATCAAAATCAACTGACCAACAAGAAATTTGTAAAGAAAATAAGTTAAAACTCAAACAAAATTCAAACTAAATGTTGGACCCCACTCCCTGAATCCAACCCTCTTGCGAAAACATGATACCTTTAGCGTGGCTATTACCCCGAATGACTCGTTCATCGAACCCTTATTGTACTATTATCAGTTCATATTCACTACAATATTAATTGTATTTTCTTAAACATACCAAAAATTTGCTCACTATTTGCTCCATGACGTGCCCATACTAACCAGTCACTATGTTTGAACTCAATTCTCCAATTCGCGGAAAGAATTTGAAAACCTTCAAATCAGAATTTCAATTGACTTCTTCAAATAAAATCATAGCTCTAAGTTTCTCGTTTAATTTAAAACAAGAATCACCTTAAACGGAGTTATACAACTCGATATATCATCAAAATACCAAAATGTGCTTGTTCCCCAAACATGCTCTCTCAACCGACCTCTTACTTGCTCTAATGTAAAATCTCTTAATTTAGCTCCAAATGACACAATGTTTCATGGAGAGGTAGATATGTATCTTAGAAATCTATTGGTTCAAGAATCACCTCATTTGGAGGTCGGATGAGGGAGTTATGATCAAAAGAATCGAATATATTCACAACCTCAAACCTGCAGTGCATGTCTTGGCGCGAATGCCATAACTTTTTCTACAAATGTCCAATTGCTTTCGTTTTTGCACCGTTGGAAATTAACATCAAGATCTACAACTCGTATTAGAAGCCTCAAAGTGAGATTCGGACTCTAAACTGGTCAAAAACAAAAATTACTATAGTTGACCCAAGGCTGTCCGTTAAACAGACATGCATGTCCGCTTAACGGACATGGACTGGCTAAACACTCCAATTTCACCCGAGAAGGTCCTTTAAACGAACAAGGATGTCCGCTTAACGGACACACACTGTCCAAACTGTCCAAAACCACCCGAGAAGGTCCGTTAAACGGACAGGGATGTCCGTTTAACGGACACACACTGGGCAAAGTGCCCTAAACCTTCTTCCAAGCCTTTCTAATGCTCCCATCTTCCATCCTAACACCATATACACTCCAAATCATCTCAAATTCAATCCTTCAAGTGTAAATCAACTTCATATTCATGTAAATATCAATCTAAATTCATCAAGCTTTCAATTCCTCAATTCAAACTCACAAATCACACAACTTCTAATCCTTCAAATACCAATTCAAATGCATCAACCATCAAGACCTCTAATTCATACTTCCCATTCAACATCATTTTTCCTAATGCTCATAACCTTCACTTCAATATCCATAATCCTTACACACAAGCTTCCCAACTCAAACATAACATTCTAACACAAGCAACACAAGCAACAATTTGCAAACTCAACAATTAGGCTATACACATTCAATATATTATAATTTGAACATCACATAATATTACAAGGGAATTATCAAATTCTCATTTCATTTCCCAAATCAAATATAGTTCAAATAAAGCTTTCATACATTTTAACATTTCATCAAAGTCTCAATACATACAAATATTACAATGAATGTTTAATGCTTATTATGCTATACAACTATCCAATGGTCTAGCTAATCTCTTGAATTTGGTCCGAATGTCTTGCAAGGATCCACTGAACTTCTTAGCCTGCACCTGAGGAGAGGAAAACGTGGGTTGAGCTTCACAGCTCAGTGGCTAAACCATTTATAGCCAATGGCTTCGAGCCACACAATAAACCAAATACATAGACAAGCATGTATAGGCACAAATATAACAATGACAATTCAACATTTTCATATCAATCGACACGTCTCAATTTAAATCATCATCACATATCAAATGCAGTTTACGTCGTGAAGGAAACTAGTCCATTTCGGATCTCGTGGGCCACAAGCGGGCAGTCGGGAGAAGGCTTTGGTGATCAACGTGCACGTGACTCGAAACGGTTCCACTCTCGCCCACACAAAGCACATAACTCAATACAATGCTTAATTCAATTATTCATAGACAAAATGCCACGATTCACGTCAATGGCATAACGATCAAAACAAAATGTCAAGCATCACATGACATGGACATAATCCACTTCGTCATAATCTCATTCATATTCAAAATGCCATGGTTTCATTTGATGGCATACAATTATATCAAAATGCTAAGCATTATCACAATTTCAATTCTTTTAGCGAAATGATAGACATCATATCATCAAAATAATCATTCCAAGAAAATCATTTAACACATAGCACACACACAAACATTTTGCCCATTTGCACCAAAAACCATAAAGGGTTTACCCACCTTATAGTCGAAAATCCACAAATCACTTGTCTCCTTCCTCTTGCTCTTGGATTGACTCTTTATTGCCTAAACAAAACCAACAATCCATCAATTCCTCTTCAATTTCGAAATTCCCCAAAACCCTAAGGATATCATAACCCTAATCAAGCTCCAATCTAACCTATTCATGAATCAAATAGGTTAGAAAACTCAACTTCCAAAAGAAAAACCCAAAAGCCCTATGAAATCACTATTCATCTTCTTCCTCCTAGCTTTCTCTCTCTAGAATTTTACTATTCACAAAACCACAACCAACTCTAACTAAAGCATGAAGAAGAAGCCATTGATTCAAAATTTGAATTGCATACCTTTGTAATTTTGGAACATCACTTTCGAATTAGTCCCACCAAGTAATTATAACACAATAAAAGAACCTTATAAATAAAATAAAGTGATGAATAATTTTAAACGAGTAACAAAAGTGAAGAAATATATACCTAGATTAAAGTTTTCTCTTTGAAGAATTGCAATGGGCATCCCAATATTATTAGACACGTCCTTAAACACCTCTATTTGTAAATTAAGGAGATCTTTAACTTCATTTTTTTGGGGTAAAACTTAGTCTAAAATAGAAACTAGGATTAAAAAACGCTCCAGCTACAAATAATGGAGTGTAAAGTTGCTTTTTCTATCTTTTACTGATGACTACAAAATAAGTTATATACAAAGAAGACCTATTTTTCAAATTGGACTTGATTACTTCCTTCACCATCTTAATGACGTTATAAAATAACCCATTATTTCCTTCTCTTCACTATCAACTAAATGAAGTATTCTCACTAGAGGCTTACAAACTTAAAAAAGAAATTGACATTAAGACCAAAATTCACGATTTTCAAGTATAATTATAGAAATCTCCATTCCAGAATTAGACTTGGTATGGTAAGATACAATTTACTTATCACTTTTAAACATTTGTAGTAGCTCCTTCTTCACTAGAATAAATCACTAAAGTGATAAGAAATTAGTGGCGAATCATGTAATAACAGGCCGACAGAAAATCCAACCATTAGTAAAACTTTTTTTAATCAAATTTATGACCCATGCACAATTATAGATGAACTTGGTCACTTTTCTTGCTTTTTGCACAATTTCATCAATTATAAGAAAGTATTAATGATCTCTTATATTTTTCAACATCAAGTTAATATAATGTGCAGCATAAGAAGTTCAATAAAAAAGAATTATACCTACTTTGCAACCTCTGTCTAGCAGCTTTATAAGCAAAATCATTGCCAATGATGAACTAAACAATGTTTTCAGGCCTAACCTCTTGAAGTGAATCACACGTTAATACAAGACTTAATAATGATATGCAAACGCACAAGAAGGGGGGGTTGAATTGTGTGTTCTTTTTTTCTGGTAAGCCCCTTCGTAAACAAATTTGTTAAAAGAAACTTGTTCTTTTCATAAGAACTACTGAAAATCAAAGTTGTAAAATATTTTCGAAAACTTGTGTAAAACTAGTAAGATCAAAAATTGAGAGTTAAGAGGGATTGAGAGCTGAGAAATGTTGACACAGTGATTTTTATACTGGTTCACCCCAAACTGTGGGCTACGTTCAGTCCTCAGATATCTTTATGAGATTTCACTATCTCTCAAAAAACTTTACAAGTATTCTTTTTTTTCGAGCCTCTTCAGGTCTCTTACAACCAGTATTCTTTCACACTTAGCCTCTTCAGGCTATCTGCACTACTTTAAACTAAAAGGTGTTTCGAGCTTTGTTACAGTAAAAGATAGCTCTAGATGTTTCACACAATAATCTCTCTCAAAAAATTACTAAGCTCTTTTAAATTCGCTAACTTCAGTAACTTCTGCAATCTTCGACTCTGACTCATATTTATAGCCTTCATCTTCAACTGCTTCTTGATTCTTGTTTCTTGTTTCTTTCAAGAAACGATTATTCAGTTGAGTTTTGTAACTAACTCAAATTGATGCATTTTTTGATTCTTTCGTATGCTTTTCTTGCATCTGCTTTCTTTCGTCTGCTTTTTGCGTCTGCTTTTTTTCTTCTTTTTTTTGCGTCTGCTTTCTTTCGTCTGCTTTTTTGCGTCTGCTTTCTTTCGTCGGTTTTTTCCGTCTGCTTTCTTTCGTCTATTTTTTGCGTCTGCTTTCTTTTGTCTGCTTTCTTTCGTTTGCTTTTTTTCGTCTGCTTTTTGCTTAAGCTTCCGTCTACTTTTTTCATTTGGCTTCATTATTTGTTTTTCATCAAAATCATTTTGTAAAGTCATTTTGACTTAACAATCTCCCCCTTTTTGATGATAACAAATACTCATATTAGTAAAATGAAAATCATATATAGATTATAAGCTTTCACCAAAAATTACAACGGTAAGAACTTCAGAACTATATCTTCTTGTGTTCTTCAATCTTCAATCTTGTGATCTTCTTTTCATTTTCCTCCCCTTATCTTTTCTTTTTCTTCTATTTTTCCTTTCTTCTCCTTTCTTTTCTCTTCTCCGCCTATTTGTTATTAATAAAAAATGATTACGACCGAAAGTGTTGCAATATCTCCCTCATCATTTCCTTTATCTCTTTGACTTCTTTGCAGAGTTGAACTATTTCTGCTTGTAAGTCAATTGACGAGGTAGGTTGGTCATCATCCTTCTGTGATTCTTCTGTTGGAGTTATGTAAATATAGTGCCCTGGAAAGCAAGTGTATTTACATGTAACTTTATCTTCTTCAGTTACAG
>JANZXV010000008.1:11680251-11693018 GCA_027576455.1 Erythroxylum roigii | reverse complement strand
GTTTATCTTTTGTTAAATAAGGATACAATGGTAATTTACTTATCTTGTCTTGCTTTGTCTTGAATTTCTCCTCATTTTCCACCAATTTGGTGGGAAATATATTTGGTCCAAATTTCTCTCCTATTCCTCTCAATTCTCTCACTTTCTTTTTGCTTATTTTTGTCCAAACAATAGAAATCAAGAGAAATACAATTCTCTTCCTTTATTTTCTCTTGCTTTCCTTCTATCCAAACAAAGGCTTAGTTTAGTTCTCTTAACTAATTAGTTTTTACGCAATGCATATTAAGGGAAAAGCATGGGAACCATACACTAATTAACTAGTAGAGTAGTTTACACATTAATAGGGTCATTATCCATTGAACCTACCAAGCAAGACCAATGTTAGGAGTTCTAACTCCCCCTTTATCATTAAATATGGTTGTGAGTGAGTCACGAAGGATTTGATTAGTCGTGGAGTTTTCACATTCTTTCCGAGGCAGACTAGACTTGCCTTAAAATATACCTTGGCAATTCTACCCAACCTTGAGTTTATGTTTTAACAATAAACTGTTAAATCTTATTGGAACCATTAATCCTATCTGCTTAAAAACACTACTTCTCGTCTGAACTTTCTTCTTCAATGATGACACATTGATTCTAGTTAATAAGTAAGTGGTTAGTTAATTATATCTAAGATATTTATGGAAAGAAGTCAACTAGGAAGTGCCTCCAAAAATGCTGATGGAGCAGTCTTACGGTAGCTTGTTGCTTAAATTTGCATTAGAGAGCAATAGAAACTTTTAAATTAACTTCATATTATCAATAACGAAAATAATGAATTATATATTATATGAATAAAATAGATAAATTCTTCATGATTGATCATCATTTGAGTTGAAGACTTTAATTAAGTTTAAATACTCAGTTTATAATAAAATTAATATATTTAGCTACCTTCAAGTTTAATTAGTCATCTAATTCTCTCAATTCATCTTTAACTAATTTAAAAAGGTTTATTAATTTATATATGTATGAATTCTTAATATTTAAGCCTAAAAATATAGTGTTTATTCAATATTTCCTATAATTGAAAGCCGGTAATACTATATTTGATTTTGGATGGATTATTTATATTTTAATCCAAATCTACTTATATAAATTTAAGAATAGGGGTGCAGTATGAATTTAAATTAACATGTTCTCTAAAATTTATATATTAAAAGTCTTAAAAAGTAAGGACAAAAAGCAAAGTATTCTCAAACTCAAATGGGATTTAATCATACATCACTAATTATTAATTAAATGGATAAAACAAGTCAATAATTTTGTCTACCTGACCTACCGTTAAACATGTCAACGTCTATGTCTTTCTTACTTACACAAGCGATAATTAATCCAACACGTTTTACCAGGATTGCACCACTTGCGCCATAAAATTCTTGCAACTAACGTTTGTGTCCGAAAATCTAGGTAGTATTAAATCATCATGTAAATTCATAGAGCTAAGAAAACCGAGTAACAGATCACTACGTAGGACGTGTTACTTGATTTCTGACTTTCCGCGCCACACACACATTCGTAAACTTCAAATCACAATATGAGTTCTTCAAAAAGTTTCTGGAAAGTGCACTAACAACATTTATTAAAATGTGAAGGCTAGTTTTGAATATTAACACGTTGATTCGAAATCCATAATTAATAGTATAGGCCAATATTTTACGCTTTATTATAATTTGACTATTAAAATTATCTCTTACAACACCAACCGTTTCATAATTTGATGTAATACAGAACAAATGTCATGAATTACATAATACTAGTAACATTTTTAGTTCTTTCACTAGAGTTAAATGTCGTTTACATATTTAGATGAAGCAAAACTCTCTTACACTAGTTTATTTTTCAATTTTTTTTTTGTATAAACTAAAAAAGTAATCTCGATCTCTTTCAAAAAAAATAAAAGAAGAGTGACATTAATATATCAATTTAATTAAATCTTCCTCACAAGCTAACAGAAACTCCTAAAGATTAGGATCTGAATTTCTTGAACTGTTTTCCGCGACTAGCAAACACTTTGCCTGCTCTGCTCTGATGCACAACTCCTTCAAACCACCTATCTTTCCACTGGAGGACAGCACCCTAGTGATAAGTGTTAGAGCAAATTAAACCAGAGAACAACAAAAATGAACAACCAGAGTTGATGCATTCAAAACGTAACAACAGGCTATAATGCGATACCAATAGCAACTTGGCCCAAATCAGTTAACATCAATAATCAAACTATAGAAGTCAAATTAACCGGAATGAGACAGCAGAACATAAAGCACTAAAAAATCCATAATTGAATCTTATTCTTTTTCTTTCCATGAAATAACTTGTACAAATTATAGACCACAAATTTTAACAAGAATTTTCAATATCAAGAACGTAAATAGAATCAGATGAATCATACCTCCCTTGCTGATGACACTCAACGAATGAGCGTCCGCAAAGCATATCTCAAAGAAGGGGCACAATCATGCAACTCGTCGTCTTTTTCAGCTTCCAATTTCAATCGACCCTCAACAGATTCCTTGTTCTCCACCATATCAAATGCCTTCTGAACTTCACTCAACTCCCATACCAACCTCTCCACTATAGCCTCTCGAACAGAAAAGTGGATAATGGGGGAAACAAACAAATTGGTTTATGAAGAATACAAATTTATGAACAGAAAACCTTGATGACTATTTGTTTGTATACTAAAAACGAAATTCCAACAACAGTCTATGTTTATGTTCAATATCCCGTACATAAGACTCACAAACAACCAATCACTAGGTACATAAACAGCGTAAAGGGGGGAAGTCATAGGCTCATCACAAGCACAAATGAAAAATATTCAATCAATTTAACGAAAGCATGCCTAAATTAACCATTTCAGGAAGTCATAAAATAGTTGATTATGCAAAATAATTTAAGTCACTGAATTACAGAACTAGTCAAATCTACCAACTCATCAGACGGCCAGACATAAAGAGTTTTTATGACTTCAACTAGATTCTCACTTCTATGCCTTCCTTCACAAAGTGCTCTTTAACAGAACGCAGAGGAACCTACATGAAAACTAAATGACAGGTTTTACATCGCTAAAATCATAACAAATGTCAAAACGACACCTTCTTTCTGTGGAAGATCCCAGCAGCGAGGGCGGCTGATGCATTTGTTTTTGTGAAAACTTCTGAAAAGTGCTCAACAGAGGCTGCACCACTGCTTGCGATCACCGGTATGCTAACGACAACAGAAATCAAATCAAATACTTTACCTTAACCTGAAAAACCATAACGACGTCTGTGACATATGCGAACACCTCCAGTTTAAGGAAAAGAAGATTAATTTATAGACATATCACAGAAAAATAGTGGTCCTGTTTTTCTATATTGAAGATATCATTACTCTAGTCCAAATCTAAGAAAAATTCTCTTCATCAATAGTGGCCAAGTTCAACGCAAATAGGAACTGGGATATCACCAAAGACTTGTGGATCATCGTACAAGAGTATTTCAAAGGAAACATTAAACAATGGATAAGATGTTAGGATTATCTGCTGCAGATGCTGATATTATCCACGCTAACCATTTTTGTATAATAAACATTTCACACTTTTGTTTCTTAAAAACCACAAATCAATGAACAAACTTAATAATAGTGCTTTTGTCGCATTCCACAAGCTCTGAATTCCCAAACCTATCAAACCTTATCCACAGCCTCGCCCCGATTGCCTTCTTCTTCAACTTCTCCACCGCCAACCCTCCATTCTCGTTAGCTTCTCCGTCCACCGGCGGTGGAGACGACGCTCTCAACGACGGAGGTGGGGGTCCCGGCTCCACCACAGTCTTCTGGCGGCACCACATCCTCTTCTCCTCCTTGATCATCTACAACAAAGCTAATGCTTCGAATTAATTAAACAATGATAAGTTAAATTTGTGTGTTGCGATGTGAGGAGGGAGACAAAGCCATGTCTATAACCCATAATGTATTCTCATCTGGTTCTGGGCACTTTCTTGGGCTTATCGGTGGCGACAAATTTAGGAATTTCGGTGTTGAATTTGTTTGAAGAAAAACCGGCGGCATGATTGGGATTGGAGTTGGGGTTCGAATTACGGCAGTCTCGAGACCAGTGGCCTGGACACCCACACTTGTAGCATCCCGTCGGTGCTGATTTAGTGGTCTCCATTTTCTCTCTTATACCAAACAAAACTAAACATTTACACGCATGTAAATACATATTTATTTGAGAGAAGTGTTCGAGTTTTGCTTCAGTTTTGGCGGAAACAAAAGGAGGGAAATTTTTTAAAACCAAACAATGTTTGGGGAAGGCTTCAACGACGTTTTACCCAATAAAACGTCGTGGTTCATATTTCGCTACGTTTTATTAATAAAACGTCACAAAAAATATTTCATATTCGTGACGTTTTTATAAAACATCGTAAAAAATTTGAACTTTTCGTGACGTTTTTTAAACGTCGCGAAAAGTCTTCACAATTTGCGACGTTTTATTAATAAAACGTCGCGAATTGTGTATATTTCTTGTAGTGGAATAATTACTGCGTAATTGAAATTATGATGAGATCATAATTATGAAATTCAATTTACACTTATTTGTTATCCTTAATGTTCCTAGTTGTAGTTTCATTAAGACTGGATATTGTTGAAACGGTAAAACTAGCACACATTATGTATCTTTTTTATGAAGAAAGTAATTAATCTCATAAATTAAAGTATACAGATACTTAAACTAATGTGTGAGTGATTATTAGATAATAAGTCACTAAACTGACCTAATTATGAGAATTCTGGATGAAATTTTACTTATGTGTCTATGGATTATCTCAAAATGATGGTTGTATAATTAATCCTCAGACTTGAGATTATCAAAGTATCTAATGTGAGAATTACTGTATTTTGACACTACTTATGAATTGTCCTAGGATAATTTAGTCGGTAATAATTGGATACAATATAAACCATATGTAGATAGTTTAGTAAGTCAATATAAAATTCGTTACTCTAAAGTGATTAAAGAGAATATTCTACTGTTCTTGATTAGTAATGATTTATGGAATTCTCTAGCCAGAGTGAATTGATATTTGAAAAGTAGTTTTAATTTCAATATAAATCAATTACTAATTAGCAAGAACGAACATGATTGGATGATAAGAGTAAACACTATATCCATACTCTGTTCAATTAGAATATTGAATGACGAAAGGATTAAATTATACATTATTCTCATACATAGATAGGTTAAGTCAATTACTTTGATATTTTTAATATTTGGATAATCGTGACATATTTGTAATGCCAGACTCTCTAAGCCCTTTTGTATTGTTCTGTACGTAGAGATACTATTGTATATTGATATATGCGTAGTTGTATATGAGTTCAAAGATGTATTTAAATTATTTTGAGTATATATGTCAGTGATTTATAATGTTATATAATCTTACATGAACTTAGAGTTCATCAGTATGCGAAATCTTGGAGATTTTCGACATATAAGCTTCTAAGTGTGTAAAACCGAGTCCATTGGATGGATATGACCATGGTAGTTGAGCTAAATGTGTTCTAATGCCTTAGAGGTGATTAGACATGATTTATAGACTTATTAGACACTTAGAAAGCTTAATTGGAAAGATTGATGTACATAAGGGCTTAGTTGCAAATTGTTAAAAGTTAAAGGACTTAAACGTAATTTTTCAATTCTTGGAGGACCAATATGTAATTTTATAAAGTTAAGGGGCTTAAGTATTATTCTCAAAAGTCCAAGGACCAAAATAAAAATAAAATTTTTGGGTTTTCCCAAATTTTGGGCTTAATTGCAAATTTAGGAAAAGTTTGGAGGGTATAATGGTAATTTCATATAACCTAAGGGTAAAAAGGTAATTTCACTATATTTTGGTCAAAGAAGAGCCAATATTCTAGACCCTTCTCCATGTAAGGTCGTGCACTCCTTGCTAAAGACTTAAAACATCTTCTTTTAATTAAAAGAGAGGAGAAGAAAGGAGAAGAAGAAACTAGTTTAGGCCATCCCTAAAATTCCACACTCTTTTTGATTCTCTAACCCAAATCAAAGTGTTCTAAGTTAATTTGGGGTCAATGAACTCAAATCTATGATTAGATTTGAGAAATTCTCAAAGGATTTGAAGATATCGTTAAAGGAAAATATAGGTAAATTTTTGTCTCATCTCTCTCTACATTATGATTTTGAGTTCGCTGTTAAGATATATTGTTCTCCATGCTTGAATATGCATAAAACATGGTTTAGATGAATGAAATGTGTCATGGAGATGGTTCTTTAATGCCAAAACCGAAATTGTCCCCTTTTGGTGAAAGTTTATGAATTTTTGAATAACTTTTGGAATTGATGATTTCAATGAATTCTATGCTATTAATTATACATGTATAATGTGAATTGATGATGAAGAATGAAGAAGATGCATGTTAGTTAAGGCTGGGCCGAAATGATGGAAGAAGGAATGGATGAATGTGATGAGTTGTGTAATTGATAATTGTAGCTTAAATGAAAGGAGTTGGTTTGAATGGAGTGGGGGAAATGTGTGATTGATTGGAAGTGTTTACTATATAATAAGATAGGAGCATGAATTACTTGATTGGAAGCACTTACTATATAATAACTAAGATAAAGCCTTGAAAATATGACTTGAAAGTCATGCATATTAGGTGTTTGATAAAATGCCTAAGTGAACTTGGCTTAGAATTTAAGGCTTTTATAATGGTATGCATTGGAAAACGCTTTCATGTTTACTTAGAGTTAACTTGAATTGTTGCTTAGATTGACAAGTAAAGGCCTAATGTGTTTGGATAAAGATGTGCTAAAATGAGTAAGTATGGGATTAAAGGCATTAAATGCCTTGGAAAATGCAAAAGAAAAGCTAATATGAATAGTAAGGAAGTAACCTTGTGAGAAGTTTAATGACCAGATTCGATAACTTATAGGGAGTGGCATTGTATTTTATACACTTATCTGAGGGTGTATAAACATGAAATTTATGTTTAAGTAGTAATTTCATTGTATGTCTTTTTATGTATAAAGGCTCGGGAACTGCGAGTCAAGGAGCTCGTACCGAAGATTGTTGAAGTTAAGAGAGTGTACACCTTCTTTAAGGTGAGTTGGGGAAACCATATTTCTCAAATAGGATTAGAACATCCTAAGACAAGCATGATGACTTGTATGTGAATTTTGAACCTAGACAACGTATAGTAGAATTGAATTTCAACTGGATGCTGATATGCTTAGGTATTTAATAAATGAAATTGCTTTGATTAACGTTTTGCACTTGGAGTGCAAAGGATGATTTTTATTGCATGAAATAATGTTTTGAAGTTTACATATGAAATAATGTTTTGAAGTTTACATATGCATAATCAAGTCATGTAAGCAACGTATATTTGTCTTTTGGCTTAGAGCCATGGCACGGTTTGATTTTATCAATTGGACTGATAAATAAAGGCATAATGCCTTACTTAATTTTTATACTTAATAAGTGTATATGATTTGTTTTGTGATTGATGAGGAAACAATTGGCCAATCGTGTGCTAGGCACAACTGATTAAGCGACCCCCGTATCCTTGATGTTGGTAGATTAAAGTCGAGTCGTCGTATCTACACCTTTCTACGGGACTTGCGGGTGATTTCACACCTAGGGTCTGGACACTGACGAGGTCATCACCTAAAGTCATGACGCTCTTGTTGACTGTAGTCCCGACTCACCACAGATGAAAGTCGAGCCAATATTAAGTATCGATGGGTGTGCACATTAGTTTGGCCGACTAATGGTGTCACACATGATTGTTTTGGCTTATCCTGATATTAGTTTTCTGTTGAGATTTGATTGATACATATGATGTTTTTATGCTTTTGTGTACTGGAACTGGAACCTATGTTCACCAAATGAGTGGGTTAATAGGCTAGGCCTATATGGTTCCTAACCAATCTATGTTGAGTCATAGGCTGGGCCTATGTGTTTTCTATGTGTTATATGTTCACTTTATAGGTTATTTATATCGTCTTGGTGTGTATATAATTCTATTCGTGATATATGTTTTTTCCTGCGAACTGAGTACATAGTGTACTCACCCCCTCCGCTTTACAACCATGCAGGTTAATTTAGTGAGCTTGCAGCTCTAAGTAGATCATGTGGTCTTTTGACAGTTTCAGGATATTACCGCACGTGGGTAGTTTCTGCTTTGTACTTTAGTTGCATAGTGACTCATGAACTGTTTTACTGTTTTTATTACTTTGGTTATGTTAATATGTTTTATAACTTTATAAATTTAACTCTTGACTGTATTGTCATTGTAAAAGACCATATGTATGAACTTTGATACTATGGTTGTGGTTACTTGAGTGGACTTTAAAGTCCTGAAGTTGTGGTAAAGTTTTGGTGTGAATATAGAAGTGTGTTTAAAATGGTTTGCAAGTTTTGGGATTTTTAAAATACAGTCGTTGTGCTGCCCAAATTTTTTGGAAAAAAAGAGAAAGATATTCAGTTAGCCTTACATAGTCGGATTAATGATACCGTGAGTGTCTTTAGCTCGGGTATACGACGGTTCTTATGGGCCCGATATGGTACCGGGTCGTGACAGTGAAATACCCTATTCTGCTTCAACATGCTACATAGCTGAATGAACTTCTCTAAATGAATGTGGGAATTTTCTGGGATGATTGCCTCCAAATTGGGACTGTTGGACCATCTGCACAAGTCCAGTCTTCAGTTTAAAGTTATTAGCAGTAACTGCAGGTATCACGATGCTTGATTGGTAATCCTCAAAGTTCGGTATGGCATGGTCTCGCATGGTTCTCTGATCTTGCCTATGATTCTGCCTTTGTTCTACCATTACTTGTTCACTTGTAGTATCAACAGGTTCGATTTCTATTTGCTGGTTACTCTACACGACTTGTTCTCTTTGCTGTCTTGTAGCATTTCGGAGCGCCTTAGTGGTCTTTCCAATTTTTGAATCAAATAAAAAGTTTTCTGCATTATGAGAATGTCTCATATATAGAAGGAATCACCTACAAATAAAAAAAAAACTCCAAGTGAAGAAATAAGCTATGAGAAAAAGTACATAAAATGAAAAATAACAAAATGATAATGAAAAATAAATGCCCAAAGTAACCAAACAATTGGCCGTCTAATATTGCCCAAAGGAAACTCCCCGACAACGATGCCAAAACTTGTCCAAGGCCCTGCAAGTACGGGTCACGCAAGTAAATAGGAAAGTATGAGTATCGATCCACAGGGGGTTACTGAACAATTACTAGGCTAAAATCATTCAATTATTTAGGCTGATCACTAAAATGTTGATTATTGAGAAATTAATTAAGGAACAAATTGCTAAAACTAATCCTAAAGCAAATAGAATAACCGCACAGCTTATGAGTATGAGTATGTAAGGAATAAATCAAATATGTAAAAGGCAGGTTTCAAATTTGGTTTCGTGATCGACTTCTAATTATTCTCTTCTGGTTTATTCAATAATCTTGATCCCTAGACTTTGAAGGAAACTAAATCTAAATTATCTATGATTCTCTATCGAGATGTCAAAGAAGTATCATAGTTAAAATCAATCCCGACTATCGTAGCTTATGAAATTAACTAAAGCCCATTAAGATTTTATCTAGTTGGTAATTCCGCTCACAGAATTTTGCCTATATCTAGGTCTAAAACTACAAATTCTTAATTTTGGTTTTCCACTACCGATTTTCACATTTCAGTTCTTCAACCGATATTTTCAACACAAATTATATGAGGCCTAACACATAACAAACACAATAATACTCAAAACAAGAATCAATAGCCACGAATCAATTTTATTGAATAAAACCCATAATCAAATCATGTAGAAATTTGAAAACTACATCCCATCTTTGAAACCCAATAAAAAATCTAGTCACTCATGCTCATGTTCAACAAAATAAATATCAAAACAAGGAAAATAGACATTAGAGGAGTAAGGAACGAAGAACTTAGTTGAGTCGTGGACATAAAAGTTAAAAACCCAGGTCTGGAATGGGTCTCGCAGCTGCGTGTTTTTCTCTTCGTGCGTTATGCGTCTACGTAAGGTCTTTGTGCATCGTGGTCCCTTCTGTTGCATCCAGTCTCCTTGCGTCTAGTCCTTTCCATGTGTCAAGCCTCGTCTCCGTGCGTGAGGTAGTCCTTCGTTGGTGAGGTTCTTGTCGTGCGTCCAGGTCCTTGCTACTACGTCTCTTCATGCGTTACCTCTGACCCAAAAAACGTCTTTTTCTCTCAATCAAAACCTAGCACGTTAAAAACATTTCCGTCTTCTCCCTACTACTCTCTATTTCTCTTCTTTCTAATTCCTGGCCCACTCCACTATTCACTCTTATTAAAACCCACTCTTGCAAACGTCACGCAAACTTGTTTTCTTCCTTGCTTTTGCTGTTGTTTCTTGCTTCTACTCCTGCGTTTTGGTGCTCTTTCCAGCTGTTATTTTTTTAATTCCCATCTGATGCATTTTCCTCAGGCTGCTGCTGCTTTTGGAGTTGTAAATTCTTCTCCATGGTAGATTAGGTGTGATTTAAAGCCAAACTTCATGCTTTTTATGAAGAAACAAGAAAAATAAAATAAATAAATAACTCAATGAAAATAAATAAACAAACCTAAAAATGCTACTAAAATGAATGAATGAATATGTGAAATGAATGTAAATATGACCTAAATACCTATATGAATTGGACTAAACACATGACATGCATCTTACCCCTCTCCACACACTTACACCCCATGACCTCCACATCTGAAAGACATCTTCTTTCATGTTTTGGTTACTTGCTACCCTCTTCTTTCTTCACACCATCAACACCCTCACACAACCTCCATAACCCTTGAATTTTTGCTAAAATTTCGTAGCGTTCATCTTGTGTTTAGAAATCCTTCCCATTCCCTTGTTCTTGGAGTATGTTTGAATAATTGGGAGGCCTGTTAGCTTGTTAATTGAAGAGATTTTGAGATAAATAAGTATGTGTTTGATTGTTTTATTGTGATATATATGAGCATAACATACATGATGATTGATTGGACTGAATTACATATAGGGTTGATGATGAGATGTGCTTAAAACTTGATGAATGAATTGGTTTTGTTCTTGATGTATGGGAACCCTAGGTTATAAATTGTTTTAGGGATGAATTGACAAGGCATTGAAGAACTTTAAGGTGTAATTGATGAACTATTCCAAAGGTGTCAAAATTTGGAAGAAAAGTTGAAGGAAATAAAGGTGAAATTTTTGGTTCACCTATCCCACATTCGTGGGAATTGTATGGTTCCTTCCCACGATCATGGAAACGCTTGGCAAAGAGGAAACTTTGTGTTTTGTGTTCTGGTTGAATCATATAAGGATAATAAACTACACATTAGTGCTTTTAGACTTGATTAGGGCTTAAAATGAACTTAGTTTGATGTTGAATTAATTGATTAAGTGTTTGATGAGTTTAGGTTGATAATTGATGTTATAACTTGAGGATTGGATTGTTTGATATCAAAGTATATGAATTTGAGAAGTATGAGTTGTTAATCATATAAAGATTTCCTTATGAATACAAATGTGATTCAAAGGATATAGGTAATAAATTAGTCATAATTGAATGAGAATTGGGAAATTTTGCAAATATAATGCTAGAAAAGAATTGGTGAATGTATGATTGATGAATTGAGAGTAACCAAACGTACTTAAGGTGTAACCCAATTACAAACAAGATATATACAAGCTATAACGAATGAATGAGCAAGGCTTGTGAATGAGCATGCATTGAACATAACACATATACATGTATATGATTGGTTACTCATTTTATTAAACAAGTTGGTAATGTGTAAATATGTATGTATTGTATGATATAGAAGCACAAATTGACTGACAGCATCCAGACATCGCCAAATTGTTAAGGCAATAGCTAATCTGGAGCATACTGTGAGTAACTTAGATATGCAATTAATTGGTCACATTCTATTCATGAAATGGTTCCAAATCAAAAGATTCCTTGGACATCTCTCTTAATTATATATGTGTTTATGTTTGAATTGTCTTGATTAATCTTTAAATTTATTTTGAACTGATATTGATATTGTGATATTGATAATTCTAGACATTGATCGTCTAAGGAGTTCAATATTTGGGAATGTATTAGAAGTGCTATCTACTTGTATGTGAATGTGGGAAATGAATGCTCAACTAAATGTTGAATGTCGGACTTAGATCAGATGAATGTGATAAATGCCTGTGTACACTGAATGAAAGTTGTTGATGGCATATTATGTGATTTAATGCATTTCATGACATTGATATGCATGATCAGATAAAAGAGTTGTGACCGGAGTGACCAGTGTAGAAAGGAGCTTAAAGCTCATAAATATGAACAAAGAGCTACAAACTCAATGACTAATGAGCTCGGTATCTACAGTAGGTACAGAACAATGTTTGGAATGAGCCTGGTATTCACAACAAATATAGGACAATTAAATTGACGCTCGGTCACAACAAAATAAAAAGAGAGTGGAGTCACATGTGCATTTGCATTTATATATATATCATGTATGTGTCATGTGGATAGTTGTGAAGAATTACTAAATTGTGTTGAAATAATAATATGAAATGTTTGTGTACATGTTGTTGAAATGGATGATTGATATGAGTGATTGGATTATTTGAGATGACTACATGAAATGTTTGTGTTCATAATGTGTTGGTTGAAATGTGAGATACAT
>JANZXV010000008.1:11585744-11606510 GCA_027576455.1 Erythroxylum roigii | reverse complement strand
AACAATATATCATCTACATATATCAGCAGTGCCACAAAATGGAGACCAGTAGACTTAATAAACAAACAATGATCATGATGAGATTGAAGAAAACCATAAGAAAGCAAACACTTAGTGAATTCACAATTCCACTGACGGGAGGCTTGCTTCAAACCATACAAAGATCGATTAAGCTTGCAAACCTGATTAGGACCTGCTGCAGTATACCCATCGGGAGGAAGCATATAAACTTCCTCATCAATATGTCCATGCAAAAACGCATTATTAACATCTAATTGATGTATAGGCCAGGAAAATTGAGCAGCTACAGCTAACAATATACGAACAGTGACAGTTTTTGCAGCAGGAGAAAAACTGTCAGTGAAATCAACACCCTCAATCTGATGATACCCCTTGGCCACTAACCTGACCTTATATCTATCAACTGACCCATCAAGCTTAAGCTTAACCTTAAAAATCCATCGGGAACCAATGGCTTTCTTACCAGTAGGTAAAGGAGTCAAATCCCAAGTATGATTAGATTCTAATGCAGCCAACTCCAGTTGCATTGCCCTTATCCAATGATCATGAACCTTAGCTTGATGATAAGATTGAGGTTCCTCAATAATAGAAACATTAGCTAAAAAAGACATGTATGTGGAAGACAAATGAGGTGTAGGAATAAAAGGGAAAGTAGGAAGGGAATAGCTGGAGGAAGAAACAACAGGAGGAGGAAAATGGTTTGTAGTGGCATGAGAAACAAAATCAGTAAGCCAGGCGGGTTTAATAGGAACTCTTGTACTCCTACGCAGAGGAGGAGTAGGAACAATAGGACATGGCAAAGAAGGAGAAGCAGGAAGATCAGGAGAAGTAGAATCAGTGTGGGAAGGAGGTAAGGTAGGAACATAAGAATGGTCATTCAAAACATCATAATATTGATCATAAGAAACTAAAGGAAGTGGAATGTCCACGGATGCAAGAGATAATGACTAAAAAGGATAAGTAGTTTAATGAAAAACTACATCTCTAGAAACTAGAAAAGAACCAGAAGTGATATCAAATAACTTGTATCCTTTTTGTCGAACACTATATCCTAATTAAGAAAACACATTCGGAAGCTCTCAGATCAAACTTATCCTTATGAGGCTTGACATTTGTAGCAAAACATAAACAACCAAAAGATTTTATATGATCATACTTAGGAGGATAACCATATAAAATCTCATAAGGGGTTTTCCATTTGAGAAGTGGGGTAGGAAGCCTATTAATGAGATATGTAGCAGCAAGAATGGACTCACCCCAAAAATGTTTAGGAAAAGAAGCCTGAAACATGAGAGCTCTAGCTATCTGTAATAAATGTTTGTGTTTCCTCTCCATAACCCCATTTTGTTGAGGTGTATAAACACAAGACCTATGATGTAAAATACCCAAATCTGTAAACAATTTCTGACAGTTTCCACTCAAAAACTCTGCCCCATTATCTGTTCGGACTATCTAAACTGATTCATGAAATTGGGTCCTAACCATCTTAAAAAAAATGTCCAAACATCTTAGAACTTGACACTTATGAGTCATGAAATAAGTCCAAGTTGCCCTACTAAAATCATTCACTACTGTTAAAAAGTATTTACCCCCAGAAAGAGTATGTTGACTATAGGGTCCCCATATGTCAACATGAATCAACTGAAAAATAGAAACAATATGAATGTTACTATGAGGAAACTTCAACCGAGGTTTCTTGGCAAGTGGACAAACATCACAAATTTCAATCTCTTCAACACTTTTATTATCAAAAGGAATTACATATCTAAGTACAACATCTGAAACATGTCCTAGGCGTTGATGCCAAAGTTTGTATGTTGACATAGACTGGACATTATTAGCATCACTGGTAACACTACATAATGAAAATTTTGCTACTGTATCTGCCTTAAAAGAATCCTTATCAAGGATATACAACTTGCCTATAGCCTTTCCCACTGCCAAAATGCGATCAGTCTTCAGGTCCTGCAAAATGCAGTGATTTGGAAAGAATGTAAAGGTAATAGAAGAGGATCTAGCAAGTTTGTTTACATAAAGCAGATTAAATTTGAAAGTAGGAACATGTAAGGTTTCGGTTGAGACAATGTCATTTGGTAACACAACATCACCAATGTGATGGACTGGATTCTGAGTACCATCAGGGAGATAAACAGGTATGTATTTGTCAGGAATAATAGGCTTGGTTAACAAAGAAACATCCACACACATGTGATTAGAAGCTCCTGTATCTAATATCCAAGAATCTAAATCTAGACCATCAAGACTAGAAAGGGCTAATAGAGGAAGTGTACCTGCAAAATCTGAGAGCTGTGCAAGGTTCACCATGAGAGGATCAGTGAGGGCTTTGTTCTTAACTAGTTTCAGCAACTTTTGCTGAATCAATTCAGATAGTGGAGGATTATGATTAGTAACAGAATTATCCATAACTAATTTACTACTATCTACAGTAAATGAATTAGTATCGTTTACTGTATTAGCAGTACTAGATTTCACAGTCCCTTTCCCTCTTTTGTTTTGCAACTCCTTGTACCAATCGGGTACACCAATGAGTTTAAAGCAATTCTCCTTTAAATGGCCATTCTTCTTACAATAGTTACAAAACAAGTCACTCTTATCACCATTCCCCATCTTCTGTTTGGACTGTTTTCCTCCCCCATCTACAACTTTCTTACCACCTCCAGTATTAACTAACAGTGCATTATTATCTATTCCTTCACCAAAAACCAGCTGAACTTCTCTTTGTTTTTCTACCCTCAACACCATAGAATAAGCCTTATTAATAGAGGGTAGTGGTTCCATAACCAGTATCTGATTTCTAATATGATCAAAGCTTTCATTCAACCCCATCAGAAATTGCATTAACTGATTCATGGAATTTAAATCTGCCAAAGCTTTAGGTGCTCCACAGATACATTGCGCAGCCGCCCCACAAGTACACTGTGGGACAGGCATGAGACACCAAAGCTCATCCCACAATTTCTTTAAACCAGTAAAATATCTTGCTACAGACATATTACCCTGAGATGCAACACTAATCTGCCTCTGTAAGTGATACAATAAAGGCCCATTGCTCTCCCCAAATCTTTCGACCAAATCTGACCACAATTCTTGGGCAGAATTTGTGTAGATAAAGGCTTCAACAATATCCTTTGAAATTGAATTTAAAAGCCAGGATCTAACCATATAGTCAGTCCTAATCCACCTATCACATTCAACTGAGCCTGGACTAGGTTTCGGGAATGTACCATCTATAAACCCTAATTTCATCTTAGCTCCTAGGGCAATTTTCACAGATCTACTCCAGCTCAAAAAATTGCTCCCATTCAACACTGCAGTAACTAAACTCATACCTGGATAATCCGATCCTTGGAGATACACCTGATTTTCTTCATGCATACCTCGTAATCGAGGGTCCAGAGTTGAACCAGTAGGGGATTCCGCAGAGACACCCTCCATTATCGCAAGAAAAACAAGCTGAAGGCACTGGCTGAGAAAACGATTCCAAGCTCGAAACCCTAGCCTCGCGATTCAGTAAGACAAAGCTCCTTTTTTCACCACTGAAGAAAATACAGCCACCGTAGACCTCCAACACACTTCTCCGTGTGGTATTCGGCTGCAATCGACTTCCAGTAATGACCAATCACCGGGATCGTTATTGCTCTGATACCATGAACAGTAGATTCGAGTGAGAGAGAAAGAGAGAACAGAGTAAATAAACTAGCTCTGTTTTATTATGTCCATCGTACAGTACAAAGCTAGATTACAAAATATATACAACAGAGTTAAAACAACACTGACCACAACTGACTAACTTAATACTTAACAATAATAGTACCATATATAAAATTTGTTACTTAGTAAAATAAAACATAGTAAATTAATGAAAATATAATTTGATAGTCTCCTCCTGCTCCCAAGTTTCATCTTCCTTGTTTTCACCTGTCTGGTCACAACACTTCGCAGAAGAATTCTGCTGCTATAGAACTTGATGTTAAGGTTTCTTCAAAATATAAATCCCTAATTTTATGGGTTCTTTTCTTGTTTGGTTCTTGAATTTCGTTTCTTTGATAGAGTTCGCTAATTTTTTATGTTTTCTTTGTTGCGTTGCAGAAACCTCGCATGAAGATATAGCTCTTTTAACATAAGGATTTAAGGATTGAAGATCGTATCATTTTAAGAATTTGCTTTCATTTTTAGGTTTTACATAGTTTTGCTTATTATATAACTTGGAAGCTATTATTTTACAAGTATTGATGAACAAGATATTCACTAGGCCTTTTAGGGCTACAATTATTTTAAATGTTCTGTTTGGAAATGTTGATGGATGGATATTTATCTTTGTGCGTGTGGAATTTTTTTATTTAAATATCAAGTTTTTATTAATTTAATATATTTTTATTCTATTAAATAACAAATTTTATGTGTGGCACTATTATCTTAATTAACAGTCATTTAATAAAAATAATAATCTGACTTGGCATATCATATTATCGGAGAATTTAAAGTCAGCATATTTTTGTAAAAATTTAAAAGTTTGAATATTTTAGTGTTATTTTTTAAAGTTCTAATTGTTATTATAAAATTAAGTAAATTTGCATTTAGAAATCCTCCACTTGGCACTAACAAAGTTGTATATATAGATATCCATACTTTTGCATTAAAACTAACAAAAATACGGATGCAAGCTAGTTGGTAGCTGTTGATAAATTTGTATGTCGTTTCCTTCTTTGATGCTATTCCCTTGAGCTTGATCATCTACGGACGAACACAAACTAGAAAGATACAGGAAAAGAGTATTTCGGTGAAGGTATATATAAACGCATCAGCTTCTGCAACTTGGGAAAGATTATCTTTATGTTTGATGCTCTCTTTCACATTTTCAGTACGTACAGTCTCTTTCTACTTCAGAACCCCTGCTGTGTAGGTTCTGTCATCCAAGAACATGGCGACAACAGATGCAAATCCCAACAACTTAACCTCGGGAGGAGAACTGGCTTCAGTGGGCAATCCCAAACCCTTAAACCCATTTGTTTTTGCTGCTAAATCGTTTGAAGAAAATTACCCTCCAGGATTTCTCAAAAAGGTACCATTTGTGCAGGGCACAGTTTAGGCAATGTTTGCTTAGATCTAACTCTTTAACTACTTTTTCTTTCACTGTTTTCCGTGATCGTGTTCAGTAAAAGGTTAAAAATCATCATGCATGAGCAGGTGATGGCAGAGGTTATAGCGACCTACTTGTTGGTTTTTGTGACGTGTGGAACCGCAGCAATTAGTGCAGACGATGAAAGCCGGGTTCCAAAGCTTGGAGCTTCAGTTGCTGGAGGCCTCATCGTAACGGTGATGATCTATGCAGTAGGGCACATCTCCGGTGCACACATGAATCCTGCTGTCACCACAGCTTTTGCAGTTATTAAACGTTTTCCATGGAAACAGGTACTAAATTGGATATTGTTCACAAATTACTATGTTATGGGACATAGTTAAGTTCGGTTATGTTGATTGTTTGTATAATGCTTGATCAGTTTTCATCGACAACATACAATGTCATGCACATCTGGTGATAGGCACAGGTGACCATAGTGGCATATATCGCCGCAGGACAATAGACCCACAGACCATTAGGTGGCCTTCCAACCAGTAGTTTGGTATCTTTATCAAGTACTATAGCTAGGTCTAATTGGAGAGAGGGCAAATGAACTAGAGAATTACTTCAAATCCTCTGTTTTAGTTACTCTATTTCAACTTTATTCTATTAAATCTTATCCATACATTTATATAGGGTCCACGTAAATGTGTGGATAAGATTTAATGTAATATAATAAGAACATTATAATCAGAACAGGGAAAAAAATATTGATAGTTACAAGATGAGGGATATTTATGAAAAGCACATGCATGGCTTCCTAAGTCCAGACCTTTTGTCCTTTTCTATGTTTGTCTTCCCGTTCTATATTAGCATTATATTCATTTAAATGCCAAACTCTGGTTCCCTAACACCCGTTAGCTTATAATTATCATATCTACGTGGATACATATATGTCCAAATATCCCACTCAGTCAGCCAATTGCTTTTATGATTTTTAAATTATGAGAAAGAAATTACTGAGTAATAACTTGTCAATTGTTGTCCTCTAATATGTGGACTAACATTATTTTATTTCTTATTCGGAGGGAATGCATGAAAAGAGGCTCAAGCTCAAAGAACCCTTTATTTAAAGATGCAACAAATTTTCAACAAGATAAAACTACAAAAAAAATAAAAGAAAATGGATAGAATACGCAGCTTTATGGACTTTGTCTGTCAATAGAATAACTATTAACTCATGGGCAAGGAATAATTATTAACCTTAAGTTAATGAAAATATCTTCTAATTAAACTAGAAAAATAGTGCCAAGATCCTTTTAAAAGAAAAAGAAACACTAGCAATGGCACTGATATAGAGTCATAGTTGTAAGTTCCAAACTCTTCTGCACCTATTGGGAACTCAAATGGTGGAAAGAAGAAACAAAAATTGATGGCATTGGAAATTTTAATGGCAGGTCCCACTTTATGCAGTAGCTCAGTTAACAGGAGCAATAACAGCATCCTTTACACTGAAAGAGCTACTTCACCCCATAAAACATTTGGGTACAACTGCTCCTTCTGGAACAGACTTTCAAGCTCTCCTTATGGAAATTGTTGTGACTTTTTCTATGATGTTCGTCACTACGGCGGTGGCAACTGATAACAAAGCTGTAAGAGCTCACATCATCATTATTCACTAGAAATTGGGATCTCTCTATCTAAGGTTATAAGCCAATGCCATGCTTATTTCAGTTATCTCCTTACATACAGGTTGGAGAGCTAGCAGGCATAGCAGTTGGTTCTGCTGTTTGTATCACGTCCATACTGGCAGGGTAAGTCAGTTACATCAAAACTCTATCTAATCCTCATCAGTTCCATCAAAACTCTTTATAATCCTTATCACTAAGTCATAATTAAGTCGGCACAGTTTCTCTGCTTGTTTATATTGGAAGTCGAAAGCCCATTTTCGAGCCTTCTTAATGAGCTGTTAGTCATCAACAGACCAATATCTGGCGGATCCATGAACCCAGCAAGGACACTGGGACCAGCAGTTGCTAGTGAGTACTACAAGGGGTTGTGGGTATATTTCATTGGACCAGTGACAGGAACAGTGCTCGGAGCATTTTCTTACACGTTCATACGAGATAGACCAGACCATCCCAATTCTCCGAGTTCTGTTCCACAAAAGGTTCGTAGACAGAGAGCCTATGAGGAACAACTCTCCACCAAAGACTTTCTCAACGTTGTGTAAAAGGCCTGGCCCTGGAGAGTGGATGTGTTTGTAAACTTCGTATCAATCGTTTCCTTAGCCTTCATGTATTGCTTGCATAGATTAGACTTGTATCAAAGGTGCAAGTAGCTATCTCAGTTACTAATATATCAAAATGATTCACATTTAAATATCGAGTTGATATTTTATAATATCTTTAGGTATGATGGAGAAAGTTAATTAATCGAAGCAAATACAAAATTAATGACAGCAACATCGGTACAATTCGACTCCAAAAGATCCATCAGCGCCATCAAGCAGCTTTTTCACATACCACAAAGCTTCCAGGGTTAATGGTAATGCTCTTGGTGCAGTTGTCAGTTTTGTAGATCCCAACAAGTCGATCAGCCAACTCAAACATGTTGTTTCTAAGGCTGTATGGGGCACAAACATTAAGAACATGAGTTATGACTAGCAGCTGAAGCATAGAAGCAACTATTCGATGACATTACCTTATAATTATGAATTGAGCATCCTTTGTCCTATCCTTCACGTAATGTCCCACAATTGAAACATTTTTGAAATCTAGTATTCAACTTAAATTATGAGTAAAGAGAAGTAAAACAAGGAGCAATCATGGCAAGAAGATAATTGAGTTTTTTCTAGTCATTACCTAGAGCAGCGTCAATTTCATCCATTACGTAGAGTGGTGTAGGCTTGTAGTGATGAAGCGCAAAGACAAGCGCTAGTGAGCTGAGAGTCTGAAGACGGAAAACACACAAATGTCATTTATCCTAATAAAAAAGGTTCTTGTCGTGTCTCATGCTACTTTCATGTACAACTAAATAATGGAAGAGTCAATTATGTATTGAATCACCTTTTCACCACCAGATAAATTGGCAATGTTCTTCCAGCTTTTCTTTGGTGGCCTCACACTGAAGACAACACCTTCTGAGAAGGGATCTAAAGAGTCTACTAGCTCCAGTTCCGCATCACCTCCAAGTGTAATCATCTAAATTTAAATCACTCAAGAAAAGAATAAGGAAAAGAGACTAAACAGGTGAAAAATGTATGACCAAGTGCAAACTTAGGGTCTGGCTTGAGAAAAAAGACACAAAAGGAGAAATATCTAGTCCACAACCAGAAGAATACATCTAACCACTGACCCACAACCAGTCAAAAGATGCAATATACGAACCTGATACATTTCCTTCAGTTTCAGTGATATTGTGTTGAATCCTGTCATAAACTCATCTAATCTGCAAAAAAAAAAAAGCAATAAATCAGAATCGCGCTCTAGAAGGACACAATGAAGACCTAAAACATGGACATAAACAAGAATAGATATGCCTGCCTTTTCTTTCTCCATTCATCATATTGCTTTTTCATATCGTCACGTTGTTGAGTGATCATGTTCAACTCCCCTACTCGATCATTGTATAATGAAACTTTTTTCCGGTATCTATCAAAGATATATAAGATAATATCAACGTACAATTAAAAGTATGCATAGTTTCAGATCAAGTTAAACAAGATTATTCGTACTCTGAAATCGAATCTAGATTTGGGTTCATCTCCTTTAATTGTGTTTCTAGGAGAGCTACCATTTCAAGGGCCCTTTTGAGGTCACAAGCATCGGTTAAAGTCCCGTCTGCAAGCGTTGCTTGAAGCTTTTCGGGGTCAACTAGATCTTTCTGAATTCTGCAATAAACAAGCATACATTTAAATGTTCTTTCAAAATGCTCTGTCCACAATAACGCCTATTCTGGATCCTAGAAATGGAATTAGAATTATAACTTCAACAGAATTTGTAACTAATGAAAATTTGAGTTGTTTAGAGATAAAAGTATTCTACGTCTAGTTTGGCAACTGAAACTGGGTGTATGACTGTCCAATTTCCATGCAATAGACTATGTAATATAAACTTCAACTTCAACGACAGATAAGCCACGGAATTAAGTCGACGATCTGAATCAAGTTCTGACGCTCATAGCTCAGAGTTAATAGTTATTTTGCCACAAACTCAACTTACTGTTCCATATGATGCGTAAGAGCAGTTTGCAAATCATCGAGCTTTTTCTTGTAACCTTTCCCCTTCAATTCCAACTCTTTGTAGCTTTTTTTCATGTCTTGTAATTTATAATCAGTATCAACCTTCAAAACAAGATTCAATTCTCATATTACACGAGTTAAAAAAAAACATACGCACTGCAAGATAAGGGAAGGAGAAAACAAAGAACCAAAAGGTATAATAATAAGATAATCCAGGATACAGTACCTCTGATGCGCGCAATTCATCCACGACCCTCTTAACATTTTCATAATCCGACTTTGCTTTATCCAGCACCTCCTTGTGTTGATCAATCAACTGCATTAGAGACAACGGACACTGTAAGAGTTTACCAAACCGATTCCCACCAGTGAACCATGTGGTCAAAGGTAATCGAAAACGTAGAAAAAGCAGACCTCCTGTGCTTTCTTGTAGTTCTCTTGGACTGTGAATGCCTTTTCTTCTATTTCTTTGAAGACCCCTCTCATTTTATCCTTCTGCTCAGTTAATCGTTCCTTTTCCTTCTTTGAGTCTTCGATCCCTTTAGTTAACTTTTTTATCATTTTCTGCCCGGTCTCTGTTTGAACTTTGTGACGATTGATCTCCGAGCTATTTTTGTCAATATCCTATACAGTGAAGAGCAGCATGCATTAAGGCAGACACTGCAAGACAATAGTTTGACAGTTTAAAGTCAAGTCATTACTTACTGACTGAATCTTGTTGACCTTTAACTTCTGAGACTTCAGCCTTTCACCACCTGCATTTTCTATTTTATTCTGAAGCTCCGAAGCCTAAAAGCAGAACTCAATGTAGTAAGCAACCAAAGAGAATCATCAAGGCAAAGGGATTTGTTCTCCAGTAGGAAAAATTGGAATCAACTATACTTGGAAAAGAATATTCACGGCAATCTAAAGGAAATAAGAACACTGACCACAACTGGTCCTCCACCATAAACCATTTTATTATTTGGAGCCTAGAAAAATTGGTTAGGGACATACACGGAGAAACTCAATATAATTACTTAACACACCTTTTCCTTCAACCTTGCAGACCCTTGAATAAGTCTATCTATCTCTTTTTCTTCGGTACAAATAATTTTCTTGAGCTCCTCCAACCTATCAAGCTCATCCTTCTTTGGTCTCGATGCAGCCTCCAAGGAACCAAGTTGCCTTGCAAGATAACTATGTTCTGAGTTCATACTGTCAATCTGGTTGCCAGGAAAAATTCACAGAATGACTTTCCTTGTTACTCACAATGACAAAAGGAACCTTGGATAAAACATGACAACAAATACCTCTTTCTGACTTCTAGCCAATTCCATTTCCAGGTTTTCAATTGCTTTTTCTGATGTCCGATAACACTTCACTGCATTAATCATTCTTTCACGGATGGCATTTAGTTTGTCAACAATGGCAGAAAGCTCTTTCTCAGAATTTAAAACAGCTTCTCCGGTTACACTTGCAGGTCGAACAGACGTTCCCATCTTACCACCACGAGGCTTGGTGCCACCACCACTCATTGTGCCAGATTTCTCAAATAGTGCACCATCAAGTGTCACCACACGTCGGAACTCTGTGTTTCCACCATATGCAATTCGAGTTGCCTGTACATTCATAGGACCCGCAATCAATCTTTTTCCCTCTATGAAAGACCTCAAACAGCTGTTAGAAATATAAATCATATAGCACATGAATGTGGTATATCTTCAAAGATGTCATCAGGGTAAAAAATATATAATCAAATGAACACTAGGGTGGGCAAGGAATGTCGAATTCCAAACTTCATCATACATCATCTTGTCAGAAATCCAAGGTCAGATTTTGTTCCAGTGCATTGTTGAATATAGCAAGATATTGCGGCATAAAGAGTTAACAAGTGTTTTAATTCAGAAAGAGTGGGCAGCTGTACTTCAACTTTCTCAGCAACATCATTCCTGTTCCTTTCTAGATCCTGACAACAAGTGCTTTTCACCTAGAATCTTGCCAGTGAAACACAGGTAACCAAGGATTCAATTCAGGAAACTATAGATGCACAACTTGGAGGACCAAGGAGAACTATATCAGTTCAAGAATCTATTCCACAAGTTTTGAGCATAGAAATAATTAAAACAAATGCAAGGTCATTTTTGTTTCCACCATTAAAGCTAAAGAGCAAAGGTATGCAACAATAATAAAATGAGAATCAACCTGCTCAAGGTCCTTTGCTACTATGGTGTTGGTCAAAGCTGCATAGAAAGCAAGCTTCATTCTTTCATCTTGGACCCTGACTAGATCAAAGAGACGTGGAACTCCCTCTGGAGTTCTTATGTTCTCCTTCAGCTTTGGCAAAAGGTCAACCTGTTTCTCCTGCATTAGTAAAAGAAAAATGCAATGCTGGAATCAAGGTCTCCTAAACACAAATAACAGTAGTCATTTCACAAGAATGTTTGGCATCCAAGCTCAAGCATCTCATCGCAAAAGAAAAACTTCATGATGCCAAAGCATATAAACTTTATCAAATACAAAGCTCAAAATCATGTTTTTAGAGAACTTAAGAACTTAAATCAGAACACCTTTAATATATACAATTGCCAGGGTTGGCTCAAGTGTGACAAAAACTCGGTAAATAAGTAGAAGATGCCATAATCGGATCATGAAAAACTTGCAACTTGAATTGGATCTCTAATCCGAGTTCTGTTCTTACTATCATCAACAATTCATTCAACTATTTAGCATCTAACTCATCAATCAGGCATATTTTCAGGTTTTAAGTCAATTTGAAGTGTAGTAATGAGACATCGTTGATACCAATATCATGAAAGTTGCAACTCCAAGTTTATCCCTTCTGAGTAGCTCAACGCATGCTTGGGCTGCAGCAGTTGTTTCCACTACAATGTAATCAAGTCCAGGACAAGCCGTTGAAATCGCAACATCATATTTTGCTGCAATGACAATCAATTCAACAACAAAAAGTGATCAGACAACAGAAGATTGTATCACTTAACTTGTTAATAAGAAGAATGGCATGAACATGAGCTTATCAAATACAGCAAGGATGTTATAAATGAACGTAAAAATCTACGAATACCATCTAAGCAGCAAGCACTGCCTTCAACATATAAAACACAACTTTGAATTTATTGTCCTTGAACAATAGGAAAATATCAATGTGGATCACAACACAAAAGAATCCAAACATGTAATTCAATATGATCAAAACAGAAAAAGAAGCTTGCTTGTCACATTTTGAATTCATAAGCAAACTCACCATCAATAGCACCCAAATCCCCCATACGACCATAGATTCCCTCAATTTCATTAGATTCCTTGGCCCGAAGAATTGCTTTCAAAACTGATCCTTGACTTCTTTCAGAATCAACAACTTGTTTAAGTTCTGCAACCTTCTGTTGTGCAGCTTGTTCAAGAGGCATCAGTGCTTCTTGCTCTTTGAAGCAGTCCTGTAAAAGATTGTTAACATAAGATAGCACCAAGGCAGTAGAAAAGATAAAAGCATGGTTTCGGTAATCATCATAACAGGACATACTTGCTCCACTTTATGTGCTTCTGTTGCTTCAGACTTGTGCTTTACAATATCACTTTGTATTTTGGCAATGGATGCTGTTTTTGTTTCAATTCTTCCCAATATACTGTCCATCTGCTTGCGGGCATTGTCAAAAGCTGCATAGCCAGCTTCATGCTGTAACAGTGAAAAAATATTCAACTAGTGTATAACACCCTTCGTTAAAGAAATTAAGAAGTTTTCCGAGTTCCTAGTTTTGTCTCAAGGTATCTTTATAACTTCGAACTTTGAAATCCGTAGAGTAGTACAGAGACACCTATATGGATCATACCAGGACAGTAGCAAAATTAGAAGACAAATACGTTTTAAACAATGAGGATAGACTACAGGCACTAGAACATTTGTTATCCATATTATCATCTCATAAAGAGTTAATATAACATGAGAACCCCACCTTCTCAGTCAAAAGCTTACTCTCTGTGCTAGCAACTTCAAGTTGACCCCTGTGATCAATCAATTGTTTTTCCCATGGTTCAAGTTCAGCACGAACTGTGACAAGCTCAGAGCGATATCTTTCAGTTTCAACTGTTTAAAAGACAAATTATCAGGGATAAATTAGTAGAAAAGGCACAGGAGAAAATGACTGCTGATAATGGAACGGGAATCAATTATGAGTAACTTAAATTGATCCTTTTAACTTGCAGAGCAATTATTTGTTGAAATGTTGAATATGACTGTCTAGATTAAACAGAAAAATATATTTAAAAAGAAAAGAAGATCAACAAAAAACTAAGGTTCACAAGTTTAATTCAAAAGCCACCCTTTCACTCCAGAAGATGAGCCTTTATTAATCTTATTCTCCAAATAAGTTGAATCATGCAAGTTCACATGGCCAATTCCTTTGGGTAATAGTTAACCTTCCAATAACTTGTGTGCTAAAATTGCACCTAAAAGGAATCAACTTTTGTTAGTGAAATGAAAACAATTAAACCTTTTGAATTCTCCACAATATCCTCTAGCAATTTCTCCTCATCCACCAACATCTGTTGCAGCCTTGAAATATTTTCCTCAAGTTTCGGAAGCATGATAGTGGAGTCCTCACAATCCTTCTGTAAGTTTTCAATCTTAGATGAGTCCTGCCAAAAACAGAGAGAAGTGAATCGACAGCACAGAAACAGGTTATTCACATTTTTGCTTACCTTCTCAAGCTTTTCCTCGAGCTTCTTGATCTTTTGCTTCATGTGCTTCAGATCCTCCCGGTATTTAACATCCTGTCTTTCAAATTCCTTAAAATCTTCCTTACAATTTCGAAGGTCATTGTCAAGTTCCTGAATTCAAGAGTTGCAATTGAATTCCGAGAATTTAATAAGAACAAATGAAAAGATCCATGATGGATAATATACGATATGAATTCAACCATCATTGTAAAATATTATGCATCCAAACCTCCTGTTTCTTCATATATTTGTTGTGCACTATCTCTAGATCCTTCAATGTTTTATGACTGTTTTCAATCTTCTCTCTGAAGAAAATGAAAAAATGTTCAGCATATGCAATTTCTGACAATAAAGAACGTACAGTGAAGAGTCACAAAAATAACCTTTCAGCCTTCAAACTTTCTTCTAAGCTAGATACATTTTCTTGAATTTTACTCATTTTTGCTCCAGTATCTTCACAAGCCAATTTAGTAGTTTTCTCTTGCCATTTCAGGTGGGATAACTCTTTCAGCATGTAAGCCTCTGCCTCATTCTTGACATCCTATTCAATGAAATAAACCAAAATGCTTTGCAAACATTTTTAAAGATCAGCAACAAAGTGCAACAAACTAGACAGCACAAAAACCTCTAAGCTATCTCTTTCCTTCTCGGCTAACTTAACCATCTGCACCACCCCAGATCGTTTCTCATTCAGGGACTCCAGCCTACGGAAGAAAGTATCGTATAGAGTGAGATCTGACTTTAATCTAAATCAGATTCATAATGCAAATAGTCTTCAGCAAAATAGCAATGTCTGAAAGAATGGAGACAGCAGTGGTCACAGAGCACATAAATCCATAAGATTCCACCGAGTATTTCTTAGTGAGGTGAATGCTAACACATGATAGCACCATCACCAGCTTATTTGGATTGAAACCTAAACCAGAATCACATACATTTTTATGATACATCATCCTTGGACAAGTAATAGATCCTATTGAAGAAGTGTGTCATTATGATCCTAATTACCAAAATTCTAAACTTTTATATTAGGTTTTGAAGGATAGAAAACATATATAAGCACCGATTTTACCCCTGGATTTTGCACTCGAACAGATAATAAATACAGATGTAACAGATTGCAGCAAGGATGTCAACACAGAAACAAGAGCAATTCAGCTTGTTTATGAAATTAGAAAACAAAGTCCTCACTCCTTAAATGACTCGTCAATTTTCTCAACATATTTGTTAGTCCCAATTATGTCCTCCAGATATTCAAGAAACCCTTCATCATGGGGTCCTTGAGCCTTTGGCTTCATCAAAGAAATCTGCTCAACTTCACCCTAAAACAAAAGAAAGAAATGAAGCCATTAAAACAACATAATGTCATTCAAATTGAACCACTGAACTACAATAACAAACCTGAAGAATCAGAAAGCGGTTATTGTCCAGATCAACTCCTTTCCCTTTGAGCATCTTGGTGACCTCAGTGAAATTACTAGCACGGTTATTGATGTAGTACTTGGAAGAATTATCCCGAAAGGCAACCCTGGCGATTACAAAATCTGTTCCTGGAACAGCTTCATAGGTTCCATCATCCTAAAAGGTTTTGGAGCTTTAGTATTGAGTATTTCCCTTATTTTCAAACTCTTTCTCATTGTAAACATAATAGCATAAAATGTGAAAGCATGCATCTTTTTTCTCCAAATAAACAAACCCAGCTGTAAACAAAGGGAGTAAAGCCCTTTAGGTTACAGTAAGAAAAAAAAAACAAATTTCACAGCCAAAAGAGTTACCAGGTCAATGATTTCCTGAAAATGAACAGAAACACCAGCACTATCAAGATTCTGGTGATTGGTAGAATTGTGAATAAGCTCCGAAACTTTGTTAAGTCTCATCTGCAAATTAAAATTGGTGCATAATAAGTAATAGACTAGAAAAACTAAAACTAAAATAGAAAATCCCAACATTTCACCCTGCCTGTAATCACCAAAAGAGCACATTATCTTAATAATCGAAAAACCTGCTTCGCTCGTTTTCCAAATACGAACAGCATCGCGTCTATTACATTGCTCTTTCCACTTCCGTTTGGCCCAACAACAGCAGAAAAACTCTGATACCAAAGTAGAAACCAAACAGATTAGAGAAAGAGAGAAGGAGAATAAATTCTTTTAATATCAACTTCAGGAACAGCTCATGTTTGTAAATGAGAAACAAAAGAGAAAAGAAGCAAGAAATTTCCAGAATTTAAGAATTTACAACAGGGATGAGCACAGTTGCTTGGACCCCGAAATCGGCCTCGAGATTCAAAATTTCAAAACGCCAACACATTCAATCAGACACCAACAAATTGGACAAAGTTTCGAAGTCAAACCTTGTGAAAAGGACCAACGCGCTGTTCACCGGCGTATGACTTGAAGTTCCGCATCACCATTTCCTTGATGGCAAGCCTCGGGGCGGCTACGCCAGATCCGGCAGGGCGGGCCGTGTCCGACTCGCTGGTCATGAACTCGTCCCCCATTGCCCAAGTCAAGTCAGCTCCTTGTCCTTGTGCTTTACTTGTAGCAGATAGATTGCAGTTGAAGAAGACTCATGCGCTTTTCTCTCTTTCGCTATTTGAAAATATGGAGAATTTTTGAGGACTGGTGTGTCTGTCATTGGGAAAAAGGGAAAATTTGGAAATGGTTTTGGCGGGAAAAATTAGTTTGGTTGGGCTATTACTATATTCAACTTGTTATGTTGCCCTTTGGATGCGTCTTTCTTTTTGACTGTGTGGTGAAGTAAATTGATTCATAAACATACCTTTTTATCTTAACCACATCTTTTTACTGTTAAATTAAATTTATTACTTCGTTAAAATGTATCTGCTAAAATATATATGTCACTTAGTTTATAATAAAGGCATTCTATTTATTAAATTTGTGGACACCAACTGTTATTTTAAGAATATGTTCTATTAAATCATACATCATTGTTTTTTGGATTATCTAATCTGATGTCCACATGTTTGTTTATGTGGAAACGAGGGAAGTGAAGTTTGAGTGAATGGACGATCTGCCATGCCAACATAAATAGAGAAGAAGTTCCAATGTAACATAATTATCAAGGGATTACTTAGCAGGAACAATAATATATATTATTATTACCTTTGACATTAAGACATTTTAATCCCAATAGAATCTAATTTGTATAGAAAAAGAAGTAATCGGTCAATTAATTTCGTCCAAAGTCCAACCTAGCAAAGCTCATGATAAGGTGTACAGCTCATCACAAGCATGGCAACTGTTATGCCATCACCTTGTATACCTAGCTCGACAATTAATTCGTCTTAGCTAAAAATGAAGTACTTTACGTATAAATAATCTGCAGAACTTGGGCTCTGTTTACTCTCGGCTTTCTCTTTTCTGTTTTACTTTAAACGTCAATTATGATGTTTCACTTTTATGCTTAATTACTTTATTATTTTTATGTGAAATTTAGCGTAAATGAACTACCAATCGACCTTGAGTGATGAATGGTCTGCACTCTGAAATCCAGCATCAGCTTTACCATTTTAAAGTTATAATATTGCACCCACGAGGGCTGTGGTGGGGTGGCACGGGCTTCTCCATCTTTAATTAAGGTCTTGAGTTCGAGTATTGAGAATGGAGTCACTTTAAAACTCGTGAGGGAGAGCTTCGCCGCCCCACAAGGGTCCTACCCGGCTCGAATCCGGACTAATCGGTTGCCCATGTGACACCAAATACCTGGTAGCTTGACAAAAAAAAGTTAATAATATTACAAGCAAATTATGAATATCTTAAAACTAAATAACTTAACTCCACTAATTTACATCTGCGGCAATACAAGAGATAGAACATATCATCGTATTAGCATACTATTTGTCTCTTTACACAAATTATTTGAAATGATTGCTTCGAAGTTTGGAATTGAAAGACACGTACAACCTATTGGCAGGTACTCGTATAGCGAATTACTACGAGTAATGCGGAAATTGAGCAAAACTATCCTTGTTCACTATTTTGGTGCAATCAACTAGTCTGCGCTCAAACATTCCTCTCATCGTCTTCTTAGCAAATTTTGTTGAGAGAAATTCGGTACTGCTAAATTATGCAGAAGTGTAAACATACCACCAAAACTTCCCAAATCTATTTGAATAATAGGAATAAGTAAATATCAGCAATAATTCTTTAACAATAATAGCAAATCAAACACTAATAAAGATACCGCAGTTTTTAATGTAAAAAAATCCTTCAAATCAAGGATAAAAATCACGAAACCTCCGATCCGAAAAATAGTTTCACTAAATTAAAATGTGTACAAAAATCCTCTTTTCAAAGACAAACTCAACATCAACAAGAGGAATAAGCAACTATACAAGATAACATTGTTAGGAACATAAAGGGAGAGAAATCACCAAAATGCATCAATGTTCCGAGGCTCCGATATGAAAATCCAATGCTTCAAACAAAAGATTGGCCTATTAGAATGTAGAGAATTGTCTCAAAAACATACTCCTAAATTTTCAACTGGATCAAATGGTAGATGAGCGCAGATCGAGAAGAAAGGTGAAGTTGGTCATGTATTATTCTTCTATTGGTCCATGTATTATTCTTCTATTGGTCCATATGTTACTAATCTTAGGCTCCACATGTCACTCATTTAAGCCTCCATATGTCATTACTTATAAGGCTACACAAGTCACTAATTATAGGGCTATATATGTCACCATTTGTAAAGTTACACATGTCACCATTCTAAACTCCACATGCCACAAGTCTAAAGTGTCATTTGTCACAAATATAAAGGGTCAATTGTCACAAATATAAAGTGCCACTTGTCTCCAATCTTACCATTGAAGAATTCTACTAAGTCAATTTATACATTGACTCCTCAAACTTTCAATTTTTAACAATTAACTCCAAATCACTAACTTAAATCCATCAATTTCTAATTTAATTCTAATTCATCAAAATCATATCCAAGCATCCCGGAATATGTCAATTAAGTTCACATAAAACATTTGCCACTTATTTCTCATATTTATAAATAATAATCTATGTATGTGTATGCGAATCTTATGCATTTACATAGAATAACAACTTTCGTATCCTAATGCACCAAATTAATCATCTAGTGATGTAATTTATTTTATTTAATGCAATATGCATGAGATTAATCTTCTAAACCTTCTAACCCTCAACAATTTAGGAGATAAGATATTACATTTACAGCCCGCGATATAGTTTTATACCAATCCTATATGACTTTCACCAATGTGGATAAAAAAATCCTTACATTTCATGGCATTTGAAATCCCATATAGTACTGGTTTATGCCATAATGTCAATTAGTTGTGTATTTGTGATATAAATAAAATGCATTCCTTATCTTATGTATATTTATTTTATTAACTAATTTATAAGAAAAAGTTCATACGATATTGATTGGGTTATTGAAGCCCTCGAACTCTCAAACTTCTTGCAGTAGTCATGGAATCCGGTCAAATCCCAAGATAAATAAACTTTAGCTTCTTAATTTCAATTAATAAAATAGAGTGGGGATTGATTAATTAACCAATTAACTGAAATTAACAAGGAATCAAAATAAATCAACTGAATATAAAAAAAGAGAAATTCAGGAGCACTTAACTTTGATTTAAGGAAAAGATGTCATCTAATTATAATATTGATCATTAGTTTAAAAAGAATAATTGTCACAATTCAAGAAGTTAGACCAAAACATATTAAGATAGCCGTAATAAGTCTCAAATTTTTCTAAATTAGTTGGTTCAAATCCAGCATCAAAACTAAAACTTACCATCAGTTGACTGTGTATGATAACATTCCATATTAATTAAATGATAGCAATAAACTGATTGAAAAAGACTAAACCCTAATTTAAACAATTGAGATAGATGCAAATATTCAACTTAGTTTTCATGTTTATCATAAGTTAAATATGCAAATCCATAAATAACCTACTTACTACTTATACCAATCCTTCATGACAATTATGGATTATTGAGTTCATAGATAGTAATAGAATAATCAACATTAAATTAATTTGTCGTATTAATCAATATTAATAGTTCGTGAAATATAAGAACTCAAAAGAAGAAATATTTGCATTAAAAATATGAATAAAAGTTTAAAGCTAACAAGGTTACAACTAGAGTTTTGAATCCCCTTGAATTAGAATAAAATGAGTTTACCACACATGGCTTAAGTTTAAACACTAAAGATAGAAGAAAGATAAAAGATTGAGAGAAAATTACTAAAGAAACAATTGATTAAAGTGAAGAGAGGTAAAAGATGCTCTTTATATTGTTTTCTTACTCTAAACCTAGTCTAATCATATCTTACAAAGATTCTTATCTAAAACAAATCCAAACGCCTACATAATAGGGATGGAAAGAAGTTTCCTAATTAAACTCCAACTCTTCAAGTGAATCTGACATTAGGAGTGATTTAGCCTTACCCACTGCAGTAATCTATCCACTTTTTCCAAAATATGTTATTTTCACCAATAATGGTCCAATTTGATGCAATCTCCACTTTTCATCCCTAAAACAAAACAAACATTAATTTTTTCTATTTAAGCATCAAAATAGATCCAAAGCTAAAGAGATAATTCCAATTAATATATCAAAATAACATCTTATCAAATATATATATATATATATATATGTATATATATACATACATATATATATTATGATAAGATC
>JANZXV010000008.1:11540594-11569063 GCA_027576455.1 Erythroxylum roigii | reverse complement strand
AGTGAGGAATTATTATCTCATGTCATTTCCGTTTTCCCCACTTGACTTCTTGTCTCTAAGGATTTTCTCTTTTCATTTAGTTTCCTTTAATTCATATCGACTTATTCAAATGTCTATTTTCAATTTATTTGTGTGCTTCACTTTGTGTGTTGGTATTACATTCCTCAGAATCATTTAGGATCTCCCGAACATCTTTACCTTGAATATAATGTGGATCTATATTCTCCTCACATTTGCAATAGGGTTACCTCGAATCAAAAATTCAGTCACGTAGTTGGATACTTTACATTAACAAGATGCATACAAAACATACACTCTCAGTAGCATATTCCACTTCCTATACCCGAGTCTCCACTTGGGATATGATTCCATTATTCACTTGTGATTTATCACCTATTCGTTTTCGTTTTGTTTCTTCATTAATCACTCAACTTAACTCAATTTAGGGAAATTATTTTTTTAAAGAAGATTTCTTGCTACAATTATCGATACTATTCATGAAATCTTTATCAATCAACTGTTTTCCACAATTATTTATCAGTCATTCTTAGTACCTCAAGAAGATCAATTTCACTATACATAACATTTCAATAGGGTCAATTTACGCCATAGCTTACGTGACCAGAACATCCCTTGTAACGAAGCTTGGTGAGGCATTAAACAATTTCATTTACTCTAATACCTTGGCATATGTCACCAAATCCATTACATCTTATCTAGAGATGTATTCATATCAATTGACCAATTGGTGGCTCATGCTAGAGATACTTTAATCCCATTCAATTCTAGATAACTTTTCTCCTTTGGTGCCAGTCCTCGATCGCGGGGATCGTGCCAAAATCATGTCCTTCTTCTTTTTCCTTAAATTTATCACCTATAATAACATCATTAACAATCTCAATTCCTTCCCAATCGATCACTACAAGTACTCTCACGTCTTACTCTAACCCATCTTGATTAGAACTTATTCAATAAGTCACCAATTACTTCCTATATCATCTCCACACATATTATTCACATAAGCTTAATAGTTTCACTTGTCATGGTGAACGTACTATCCGATGTGCATTTACAATGGCAAATCAAACTTAACAACTTTTTCATATATCACTATCATTGTCTCATCTTCCACTTGTCATTTATTTCATCTCACACATATTTATTTTCAATCAATTTATAATTGTAGGGGCATAACCCATATGAAACTCAATCTCCATTCCATAGATATATTCTCGTATTGAATCATGAACGCTTATATCGATAATGCACACAACCATTCTAAGTCCAAGTTTAACCTTTCAAGGTCATATCAACTTGGCTTATACACGTTAATCTCATCATTTCTACGTATATCCTTATTTTTTCCTCAAAGAATCCATGACAGGGTATTCACGTTTATATCACATTCGAGGACCTATTACCAGATTGAAATTTCAATTTCATATTCAAGAATACATCCACCGATACAATTTCACTGGATCTTTATCTATTATATCCATCTATATACTATTCCCCTTCCCAGATACATATATATAAATATCCTCAACCAATTCCAAAATTTTCCGATGCAAGATCACTATGAATTTCTGGTCTCAATATTCCCCTAATATCCCCTTATACTGAATTACAAACTCTTATCACAATATTTGCATAACCATTTTGGTTCCAATTTCATGCTTTTATGATCATAACATGATTTCATTTCATTCTGTCTGTACACTTTAGTCTCCTTTTTACTCATATGCTCATTTTCCTCGATCAATCCACAACAATATACCTATTCACACCTACGTCACCCTCAAGGGTACATACCCCTTTGGGGTGAACCTTTATCCGTCATACAAAACCAGATACTATTTCTCATTTCCAAGATATCCATAAACTTTTATTTTTGCACAATCTGTCAAATCATCAATTTTCTCAATGCATTTAACCGCTCAAACTCTTAAAGAAATGCTCATGCATGTGACTCATATTGGGGATCAGTTGCTGCAGTCTGCTATGACATAACTAATATGCATATGCATATAACTTGACATATATTTCAGAATGTCCACATAAGATAGTATTCTTGGGCTCTGATACCACATAAATGTAACACCCCACTCCCGCAATGACCTGAACCCGACATTGATGGTGATATCAGAGTTCGTGCCCCGCGAGGGTGGTGTGCTAAGTCACTCAATCATTCAGAAATCGGTACATTTTTTTACCATAAACATATATGCGAAAAATGATATTCACATTGGGCCTACATTCTTTCATAAACATCTTCATTAAATACGATTTTCAATAGCCATTCGGGCCATTTCACAATTACAAACACTTGAGTCATTGAGAAATACAAAGTTATACAAAAAGTTGCGGAATGTACACTTCAATACAAAATAAAGAAATGCAATGCAGATGCGAACTGATCCTGACCTCTATCCTTCACTTAATCATGTAGGCATACTCTCGTTGGCCTAACGGGGTATTCTTCTGATCCTGAGAAATATTTGCAAATTTTGGGTGAGTTTTGCGAATTCAGTGAGTGACCATCATCGATGGCTCACCCAGTCATATAGTAAATAAGTCACATATTACACTTTTTTTTTCACATTTCACATTATTTCACACATTCATATTATTTCACATTCAATGCACTAAATCCTTCATCAACTGCCATTATGTTTCATGCATTCATGCAATGGAATACATCACTCACATTTGCAGATCCCATTCAAACACTTTCTCATATCATCGGATCTTAGTCCGGCATTCCACATTGAAGTGGAGAATTCACAATTTCATTTATATACAAATACAAATACACATTCCTAACATATTTAACAATCATTTTCACATACAATTTGCACTTCAATATCTCATTCATATATCACGATCATTGGACCTTCATTGTCCAGAATTCAACAATAAAGTCACATTCATAATCATTTATGATCACTCAATTCATAACATAAACAGAAAAACAGTAAAGTAAGACCATCTAGGTCTACTCACAGTACGCTCCAGATTAGCATTTGCTTTCAAAGTCTGGGGATGCCTGAATGTGAACACTTGAACTTAGTTCTTCACCAAATGAAGAGATCTTTAGCTCAAACGGAAGCTCTTTTCTTCCTTTTACTTTTTCTCTTCTTGAACAACTTCAAAATCTCTCTTGAAGGCTAAAGAAATTAAAACCTTAGCTTGTTTTCTCTTCTCTCTCTCTTTCATTTCTTTTTCATGTTTCCTCTCTCTTATCTCTTTTCTCATCCACCCATTTTGCTTCTCTAGCATCTTCTCATCAAGTTTTCTCTTTTATTTATAGGCAAGACAACACTTTTTCTTCCAATTATGCCCTTAATGAATGAGAATTGTCTAATTTGCCCTTCCATTCATGCCTTATGTCTTTTATACTTAAGTTTCTTGCCAACAGTACCCTTGAACAATCTAACCTAACGCTTCTTTCAGAAACATGTCCCCCATTGTCGTAAGTTTCTAATTCCATTGAAATCATTTCATTTGGTTCAATGGTTCAAAAGATATACTTCAAACAGTTTTGGACTGCTCTTGTTCAAAACAGTATACTATGCACAACTTCCATTAGGAATTCAAACATCTTAGAAACTGAATTAGGTTCTAAGTTCTTTATACCATTTATAGCTCCATGTCTCTAGTTTACCACGAGTCAAAAATAATCTCATTTGGACCTCTACTGATCCAGAAAACATCAAAATACTGATATATGTTCAGTGAGATAACATCAGTTCATATTATGGAAGAACACACTCACTGTACCCGTCTCACTCTTTTCACTCAATCTTTCTCCATACAATTCATATGGCTATGATTATTGGTAGAGAGGTAGATAAATTTCTTACGAATCCAATGGTTCAAAAATCAGGTCATTTGGAGGTCTAGTGAAAAAGTTATGGTCAAAAGAAGCAAACATGTTTATGACCACAATCAATATGAACCTACTTTGGCGCGATTTCCATAACTTTCACAAACAATATCGGATTGATCTCGTTGTCAGACCATTGGAAAGAGGACTTCGAGATCTACAACTTTCATGAAGACCTCGAAGGCCAATTCTATCGTCTTACTTCTGTATCGTCTCACTTTTGCATCGTCTCACTTTCCTTTCGTCTTAGTTCTATCGTCTCATTTCCATCGTCTCACTCTCTATCATCTCACTTCTATCATCTCACTTTCTATCGTCTCACTTTCTATTATCTCACTTCCATCGTCTCACTTTTGCATTTGACTTCTTGCGTCTCACTTCTTGCGTCTCACTTTTTTCCTTCTCACTTTTGCGTCTCATTTCTTCCGTCTCACTTTCCGTCTCACTTTTGCGTCTCACTTCTTTCGTCTCGCTTTTGCGTCTCACTTCTTTCGTCTCACTTTTTTGCGTCTTACTTTTGCATCTCACTGCTTCCGTCTCACTTTTGCGTCTCACTTCTTCCGTCTCACTTTTGCACCAGAACGTCTCCACTTATAAGAATCATAACTTTTGACTCCGATGTCCAAAATTTTCATACTATATATCGTTGGAATGATAAAAGAAAGATCTACAACTTTCCAGAAGGCAACTTTGCCAATATCTATTTATATCAATCCCAATTTTTCCCCTAATGTCCAAAGATGAATTTTCCATTCATACACCAACGTACTGCAACCAATTCTTAACTTCATGAAATTTTGAGACTCTTAGAGACAAAATTAAAATTCGATATCTTCGTAAGAAATGTAGCCATACGTTTCTAGTTTAATCCAATTTAAGAATCATCTCGTTTGGATAACTAAAGAAAAAGTTATGGCTAACAGACTGAAGCATACTCAGTCAACATTTTCCATATCACTGCCAGTTTTGTTTCTAAATCTTTCCCTACTACAACTCATACCAAGATCACTCTTTCTATTCCCTCTACTCCTCATTTTCAATAAAACCACATTTAATATCAATTATACCCGGAACTTGTCAATGAATGCATGTACCACTTTCTATGCATAAACATTCAATATTTATGTGCATATATACTAACATGGTACATGAGCAAGAAAATGCATTTCCTTAATCTCTCTTTGAGCTCCCATGTACTGAAATATTCTCTTTTGTTCCATAGCATGATTTTATCTGAATTATTCTCTTTTTTTGCGACGGAAAATTAGAACCGTCGCTAAACCAAAAAATTTTCACGTCGATTTTAGCGACGAAAATCATAATTCCGTCGCTAATTTGCTATGCTTTATTTTCCGTCGCTAAATGAATTGATCGCTGGGCACGTTACCGTCCCTAAATTCCGTCGCTAATATTGGCGGGACGAATTCCCTCCATTTTTAGCGACGGAAACATAGAATCGTCGCTAAATAAATTTTATCACGTCGATTTTAGCTACGGAAATAGATTTTCCGTCGCTAATTTGCTACGCTTTATTTTCCGTCGCTAAATGAATTTGTTCACGTAGAAATTAGCGACGGAAATCATAATGCCGTCACTAATTTGCTACTTTTTCTGTTCCGTCGGTAATTTTCCGTCGGTAATTCTTACTTTTCTTGTAGTGAATTAATGTTATCAATTAATTAAATAATTATTTTTCTTTTAATTTCTCATACAATATCTATTAATAAGAAATTTATTATAATATATTAAAATAAGAAATTATATGTAGATAGTTTGTAAACTAATATTTATTCATTTTAATATTTAAAATTAATGATGTTATTTAGAACTAAATATTTAATATATTATTTCATAAGTAACTATAAAATGGAACTCTGTAATTGCAATCAAACTTAAGTTAATTTCAAAGCTAATTACTATTGATTTTGATTATATATAATAAATAATAATTTAATTAAAATAATCTAACTTAATTCTCATTAACCTAATTACTATGAAATCTCAATTTAATTTATTCATTCTAGGTGATACAAAATAAACAAAATCTTAATCTCTAAAATTTCATACATAAACCATAATCAAGTGGCCTTTAGAAAATGTTGGTCACCATATCCAATTTATGTGACTTCTCTATTTCATGTGACTACTCATTGTTTTTTTAGTCTTTATCCTTGGTATAATTCTTCTATACGAACTATATTTACCGTTTTTCTCATAAGTAGACATTTTTTCGCAACCTCTCTTTGTAAGAACGCAACCTCTCTTTAGCGAGTTCTCTTCTCTTAATCACGTGACTTCTTTTTTTCTCGAGGAGTCCTCCTTTGATGTTGTATATTATCTCTAATTTTTCGCTTCATATTGGTAACCATCCTTAACTTTAATTCTTCTTTTGCTATTTTTGGGATCGGTTGTAACTAAGATAATGCAAGTTCCTCAGACATCAAATTTCCTTTGTTTGTTTACCAGGTTTGTTTAAATGGAGAAAAAATCGAATTTTTTGTTGTGACATAACTAATAACAGAAATTTGCATCTTATGAATGGTCTATATGTTAGTTGATAACTTATATATCCCGGTTCTTTTCTCAAATTAATCTCTGCTAAGTAGGGTTGTTCATATCGTTTTATAGATTCTGGGTAAAGTAAAAAAGAGGTCTTTATAAGGGTTAAGAGTGTATCCTATTTTGCCTCATTTTGTTCTCTATAAGAATAAAAAATGAGCCTTATTTTGTCTCATTTTGCTCTTTGTGAAGACTACAAGTAGATCATATATTGTCTCATTTTATTCTTACGAGGATCAAAAGTAGATCCTATTTTATTCTTCATGAGAGTGGGCCTTTCTTGCCCTTGCCCAAGATTGGGCCTACTGTTGAGCCTAGTCAATGTTTCATTTTTTAAGTTTTTTCCACTCTTTTACCATTTATTTCAATGAGTAATTTTATCTGGTTTTATATATGGGTTGAGGTTAAAAGTTTTAATGGATTAAATTTGATTAATATATTAAAATTGAGATAGTTGACAAATGTGTTTCTTTTGATCAATATAGGTTATGATTGTAAATAGATTTGAAGATATTGCTATGCTAAGTATGCAAAGCAATATTGTAAGTTCTATCCATGATATTCATTCATTTATTATTAAAGTCTATATTTATGATAGGTTTTCATATGCTAATAAAAAGAAGTTTGGAGATGTTTATATTCAAGTTGTCCTTATAAACTAAGGAGTCTAAAAAGAAGGTTTAATTGACAATTTAATGTCACTTCACAGTAGTTACAAGTCGAAACAAATAAGAGGAGAGTATCATTGTCAAGACGTACATAATAATCATAGGAACAATTTTCCTATTCCCATGCAAATAAAGGATGTAATGTGGGCCAAAATATGATTATGTGACTACTAACGTAATAACCCTTGGCATAACTTTTCTCACATACATTTTTAACATAACTTTTGGCTACATGTTGCCATATTTAAATTAATTTTTGTATATAAATTCTAATCCTATATAATTTGGTTTATATGCTATTAGGGTAAATTATAAAATAAATATTAAAATTTACTTAATTTTTCAATACTATTTTAAACTTTAAAAGGTGATGTTAAAATATTAGAACTTTCAATTTTTTACAAAATCAATTTGTTGTCAGATCTTTAGTTAATAGTGCTAATGCGACAAATCACGTCAATAAACGTATTTGCCATATGGAACATATATTGCTTAAGTGTTACACGTTATAATTAATACAACAACACAAATAACAACTCACTGAAAATCTTGCTAATACCCGAAGTCTGGGAGGTCTAGTAGTACTCAACATTACCCCTAACTGGTAAAGATGAGGTTTTCAATAGACCTACATAAACACACACACGCACGCACGTGCACACACACACACACACATTAAAAAAATGAAGTAATGATAATTAAAAAAAACAAATAAAATAAAATAAAGTAAATAAAAATATAAAATAAGTAATATAATAAATAATACAATACATATAGAATAAAGTAAAAAAAGTCATTATAAGAAAATATTTAGGCTAAATAAGAAAATGTTTACACTAAATAACTAAGAAGGAAGTATAATATATTAAATGTTTAAGCTAAATATAAGACATAAAATTTAAAAGAAAATGAATAAAAGACTTATAAAAAAGAGAAGGACTTCTTTATGTGAGATCTTTTGCTCGTATCCTAATACGTCAAAGTTTTCTGTTGAGAGCCAATCATCAGTAAGTTTCAGTAGAGTCATATCATTTTTAATTACCTCTCTCTAGTTCTTCTTAGACCTTTCTTTTTTTTTTCTTATACAATTTCTAAGTACAATTTTCTCGCATCTTTTTACTAGAGCGTCAGAGTATCTCTTTTTAACATATCCTAACCACCTAAGCCTTGTCTTTCTTGATTTTTCATTAATATTGTCACCTTTAATTAGTCTCTTATTATTACATTTATGATCTTATCATTTTTAGTAAGATTAGACATATAATGGAGCATCCTCGTCCCCGCCACCATAAACTTATAACTATGCACTTGTTTGATGAGTCAATACTCCATCTCTTAGAGCATATCTGACCTAATCGCTAAATAATAAAATTTACCTTTGAACTTGAGTGGTATCTTTTTGTCACATAAAACTTTTGGTGCACTTCTCCATTTAAGCCACCTTAATTTGATACGGTGAACTATGTCTTTATCGATCTCTACATTGCTTTAGGTGATAGATATTAAATACTTAAAATACTTTTTCTTTGGTATAGCTTTTGAACCAATCTTTACTTCCACATTAGAAGTCACCCTTATGGGCCAAAAAGTTACACTACTCAGTGTTAGTCTTGCTTGATTGAAAGCCTTTCCATTATAACATATCCTTATAAAGTTCTAGTTGACATTGACACATTTCTTTCTCTCATCCATTAAAACAATGTTATCAACAAACAACATATACCAAGGCACATTCCTTTGAAAATTCTTGGTGAGCTCATCTGTCACAATTTTAAATAAAAAGGGGCTTAAAGAGGAACTTGGTATAGCCAATAATGATTAAAAAAATGCTTTGTATCTCCTACTATTGTCCTTACTCTAGTCTTTACACCTTCATATATATCCTTAATAACCCGCATATGGCTAATGGGAACTTCCTTAGTTTCTAAACACCACCACATGATTTTCCTAGTTACCCTGTCATAAGTCTTCTATAAGTCAATAAAAATCATGTGCAGGTCATGTTGTCTTTTCATGTAATATTTCATTAATCTTCTGAGGAGGTGTAAAGTTTCTATCGTGGACTTTCATGACATGAAGCCAAATAGGTTCTTCAAGATAGGAGTATCTTTTCTCGATCTCTTCTCATTCACTTTCTCCTATAACTTCATAGTGTAACTAAGTAGTTTGATGCCTCTATATTTTTTACAACTTTAGATGTTCCTTTTGTTCTTATATAGAGGAATTAGCATACTAACGCTCCACTCATCTGACATTCTGACAAACTTAAGGATCACATTAAAAAATTTGACTAGCTAAGTTAGACTCTCTTTGCCTAGGATTTTCCAAACCTTTATGGCTATCATCAAGCCCTACTGTCTTTCCATTCTTCATCTCCCTCAAAGCTCTTTTAATTTCTTTCCTTATAATATGCCAACAATAAGTAAAGTTACAATACCTCTCAGACGTGCTAGGATCACCTAAAGAGAAGTTTTCGTATGCACCTTCAGTAAATAGGCTATAAAAGTATCTTTGCTATCTTCTCTTGATGTCATTTTTAGTCACAAGCACCCACCTTGCTTCATCTTTTATACAACAAACTTGATCTAAGTCTCTCGCTTTCTGTTTCCTAACTCTTGCCAACTTAAAAATGTCTTTTTCTCCATTTTTAGTGTCTAATCGTTGTTATAATTCCTCGTAAGCTTTGCTTTTAGCTTGTGATATTATCTTCTTCACCTCGTTCTTTGTCAGTTTGTAACTTTCTCTATTAAGTTATTACTCCCTCCCACATTTGGTTTACACATTAGAGTAATGTTTAAAAATTAAAAAAATACTTATGATGCTAAACCCTAAAATTCCTAAGTTTATAAACCACCCGCCAATGATAAAAGTGATAAAAAGCTCTACTATCGATTCCAAGTATTTTTCTTACTGCTAAGGGCTTTTAAGGTTTAATATTTTAAGTATTTTTTTAGTTTGTAAACATTGAATTTGATGTGTAACACTTAGGCCAAGTGTGTTAACTTGGGGTTTGATGGTAGGTTATTTATATGAAAAATTATAAGCTAGAGCATTTCAATGCATTTTTTAAAGGTCTGAGTTAGTATTGAGTAAAGTCCATTTTTTTTATAATTTACCCTATGATAATATTTTAAGTGACATATGATAAATGATGGGGAGTCTTTTTGCTCTTTTATTATTATTTATATATAAAACAAGTTTGATATAGTTGAATAGAAGTCAAGTTTTGTCTTTTTTTTTGAAAAATAAGTTTTTATCATTAACTAATCATAGACTATGTAATTAAATTTCACAATCATTTATATTCAATAAAAGTCAAGTTTCATCTTTAATATTGCAATTTAACTCTATTTCTCCATAATATAGTAAAAAATAACAATCAATATAAGCATACCAAATCCTATTACAATACTCATTAACATAAACTTTAACTCTCTTTTTTTTTTCTCATTTACCAACATATTGATGTCTTTCTTTATGAACTTCATTTACTCCTCATTCTTTCAACTGTTTTATTTCATATAAATTGTTATTTCCTTAACTTATGAATCATTTTAGCAATCCACATAGTAAATTTGTCATGTACCACGTGAAAAAAATACATGTCTAACTCGAAAAAAAAATTCATAGTTCAAATATTAAACACAAAATTCTTTAAATTAATTAAAATTAAAATTCACTAGATAATTGAAGCATCCATGAAATCTCCTTCTTACGTTATAATCACTCCATAAAGTTCTTAATGAACCCTTTAGCTGAAAATATTAAACCACATTTTAAGCATTTGAACTTAACGTTGTATTAGAAGATGATGAGGATTTTATAACTTTAGGAGCTGCAACTATAACTATCACACTAATAATACCTATGTAAGTTTCATACACCTTCATAAAGACCAATATTGCATAAAAAGTCTAAATGTCCTAAAACTTCAAATAAAAGTTCATATTGGATCCAACACTAAACTAATTTGAAGCATATAGCATTATACAAAATGCTAAAAAAACCTAAATGATGGAAAGTTTATCAAATCTTATCTCTAAGATGCCCTTGAGCTTGAAGTATATTAAATTTAAACCACATGTTAGTAACTAATTGACTTGTCCTTTTAATTAGATGCATGTGTTAATGTAAAAGAACATCACTTACAAATTTTAAGAATTAGAGGGTGTAATTTCTTGGTTTTTCCTTTTTACCTTGAATGATATCATAGTTTAACATAAAAGCCTTGATGGTGACACAGACACGTAACGCTGCAATAAGTCTTGCAGTTAATTGGAGCTAGCTTACATTATAAGCAAAAAAATTATCATCACATATTGCACAAAAGGCAATTTTGAAATTAGGAGAGACACGCCTTACTCAAAGTTGTTCTTCTCTATTCACGTCGTCATAAAAGAATGAATAATGGGCACAATATCTGCCAGCAAAACAAATTAAGGTACCATGAATTCCCTTCTCCTTGACTCTCCCACCACCTAACCATATTATTGTGAGTAGGAAATTAAAATTATATCACATTGTTTTATTCAAAAACAAGCTTTAGAGTCTAACCAACTTAGAGCCTCATTACTTACTATCAACTAATTTCATTTATTAAAACTTTTAGCTTCAAATTGCATAATTGAAATAAACGATGAAAGATGGAACGTTGACAAGGCTTAATAGAAGTCAATTTGGGAAATAATTTGTGATATGCAATTAAGTTATGAGTTAACCCACGTACCATTCAAAAGATGGAAGACTCTATTATATATATATTAGTCACAAATCACAATAAAAAATTATGCTTCTTTTTCTCCAATTAAATAAACCTGGTAAGCAAGCCAAAGAGATCCAATGCCTAAAATACTTACATTGCCTTAGATATCAAAAAATCAATTAAAGCTAAGGAAGATTACCATTAGGAAGAAAAAAGTAATTAGAGACCAACTCCTATACAAGTAATGTCCAAGGACTTCAGTGTCTAAGAAGGCATGGTTAAGAGCTGAGAAGCCATCAAGGAGAGGTCACGATATTGATATAATTAAGGAAGGAACGGTGTTTGCTTGATGAGGGAGATGATAAATATAAGTTAATAAGGAGAAGTCTGCCAAAGATGAAGATGATGGGGAAGCGTGTGAAATGAACCGAGTTAAAGGATTCGTCACTCTAAATTTTAAATTGAATGTCTTGAAAATATTATATTTTAATTTAAACACTCTAAAATAATATGCTGTGGCTATTATTTTAGTAAAAAATTAAAATTTAAAATGCAACTTTTATTACATTCATAGTGGTGAGGAAGCTATTTTCTTTTGGAACGTAAGCTAGTTTGGCATAATTTGAAGTCCACATGACTGGGTAAATAGGTGGAAATAATTAGAACCAATTTGATGGATGCTTTTGTCTTCTAAGAATGCTTGAACTAGAAGCCACATATCCAGTTCTGTTCGATTCAGTATATAACTAGAAATGAACCAGTCGATGCATACCCTGGAAGAAGAGAGCAGCCCCGGCCATTATTGCAGAAAAGCTTTGCTGTTTGTTGCCTTGATTATCACTCCTCATACATATAATCTTTAAGGAGACACGGAAAGGAATGGATTTGCATCATGCAATCTCTTACCCCTTTATGTCATAATGTCCACTAACTGCACACACTGTGCCCATAATGCAACGGCCTTGTTTGAACATGACACATCTTTAACCTCACATGACATGAATCTATACTTGCAGCCAAAAGGGTAAGGGGAACCAATTAATTCAACTTGGTAATTAAGATTCATCATGAATAGAACTAAGTTGAATGACATCGTCTTTTTTTCTCGGGAAGAAAAGAAAAAGCCTGACCAAAAGCCAGATGGCTAGCTAGTCACGGGAGTGAGGACAAGCACAGCACCAAGTAGCCCGTCATCGTTAACCATTTTTTAGAAAATTTGAGAGCATTTCTTAGCTTTATTTCGGGTTAAAGCACTTTTTAGTATAAGAAAATATCGTTAAGATTAAAGAAAGGGTTAACATTTTCTTATTTTGTTGATTAGTGAAAACATTTTTTAATGTAATGTAATTTTCCTTAATATTAGCATAATGTTTACTTAAAAAAATATAGGGAGACTGCTTTACGGATTAGCAGCTAGGAACGTAGAATACATACATTACGTATTTCTAATATAGGAAAACAGTTTCTAATGTTAATTGTAATGCATATGATTTATCTTCGTCTTTTGAAAATTTAAAATTAAGAAGTAGATAAACAGAAGTCGTTGGTTCTAATTTTTATTAGAACAAAACAAATATATGATCTTTCTTGCACTAGCCTTTATCGGATTTAAAGATACGTATATCAATGAAAGTGTGATATTCTCTTGTGTTTATTGAAGCCTTGCTTTGATTAACTGGACGCAACCTGAACCAAAGCAAGTACAGCTCTTCAGAGTGTCATAACCTGAATTACGGATTACCCCACTGTTTATAGAATGGAAAGAATGAAAAGTAAAATAGAGAAGAGAGCAAAAGTAGCTGTCAATGAATACCCTACGGACCTGTAGAAAACATGATCCTTGTACCTAAAAATGTGCAAAGTCTTAGGTGCAACAAGGTACGCTGTCCTTGTATAAGAACACACCATATCCATCAAATTATGTAGATTTTTGGGACCCTGTAAGTCTCAACTTAATCCTTTTTTATTTTTTTTAACCGTTGGATCATGTCATTCTCTCTTTTCAGATGAAAGCTTGGGAATTTTAAGCTGCACAGTAAAAGTTGTCTGGAGAAGTACATTGGTACCTCCTCGTAGTCACGTACCGAAACAATTCATGTCTATTTCAGCCCAGGTAGGTGCATAATAAATTGCCTTTTTTCAAATTCAAACTCCTGTAATGCTTGTCGACTGGGCTAATTCAACCAAATCTCTCATAAAAACAGATAGTTGGATCTACTAATTCAACTTTGTTCCAAAATTAAAAAGGAAGTAAATCATTGAAAACCTCAACTTTATTACTTTGGTAGCAAAACTTTAAAGGAAAGTAATTCAAAATAACTAATAATTGAAATGAAATTGAACAAATAAAAGAGTGAAAAGCCACACAATAAATACATAAACTAATAATAAATTCAATTCCAGGTTTGTGAGTTTCAATGCAACGGTTATGTTCACACACACATATCGATGATTAAACCTTAGCTGCTACATGATTGGTCTGATGACGTCAGTCATCTTCGCCTCGTCCTGACGAGTTACGACCCTTTGATTTGCCACTACCGGATAATTTGCTTCACAAAATCAGTGCCATACACCTCATCATCTTTACTGTAGTCCTGCAAGTACGCAACCATCTCTCTCTTCATCTATCCTACTTCCTAAGGTTCGACAAATTATAATTATCGAAAACTTGACTTTTGAAAAGAACGGAGGATTTACTTTTCAGACGTGGGTACTCCACGTGTCAATGGGTCCAATGACAATTAACACGTGTTATTATCTTAAAGCTCTGAAATCTTGTTTGACGTGTTAATTGTCTTTTAGAAGTTGCGTCGAGACTGGAGACCTATTTCTTAACATCACTAAGGCTAATTTTGTCCAAAAGATTGTTTCGCGTCTCCCTGTGACCGGGGTTACACTTACAGGTTAGGGTTACACCGAGAAAGGAAGGGCAGGAGAAAACTCGAATCGGTGTCGTTTAGCTTAAAGGGAAGGGAGAGGGAGAGAGAGAGAGAGAAAAGTGAACCTTTTCGGGTAGATGTAAAAATAAAAGTACCCGAAAATTCTCCCAAGTCGACAAGAATACCTATAATTTTTAAAATTTAGGAATGTAGCGTGACTTGCACACTTGACTAAATAAACCTAATTTACCCATCTACCCTGATCGAAGAGTTTTAACTGGGGAGTGTACCAATTTTCATTAGCTTCTTTGGCTGCACCTGCATGTAACGAATATTCCATCTAATCAATATAAGGATATCCTAATAAAACCTGGTGTAGTTTTTGTAATTTGATCAAATTATGGTTGTAGCTGAAAGCAAAAAGCAAGAGTGAAGATGCTTATGGAAATGGTCCACACGATTTGCAGTCATGGTTAATTTGGGTCACAGAAATTCTCCGACAGACTGCAGGTGGAGGAGAGTTTCAGCTCCTATCCTATGATTTACTATTCAACCAACTCCTCGTGTCAACTCAGTCGTAACCACTGAGTCCCTATCCTAGAAATTAAGGTAATTCCTTGGACAAACTCGGACAATAACTATGTGGATTTTTGTCTAGAGCTAAAAAACAAAGAAAAGTAACACTAGTATTGGTATATATATACTGCTGCAACTAGGGTCAATGGCTAGTAGACCTACATTTATTACACACAAAAATCTAACCCATGTAGAGTAAAGGACTTAACCATAGAATTACAACTTAGGGTTAGAAAAAACCCAAGTGAGTTAAGGTTAAGAAGGACAACCACAAAACCCAGATTTTTTTTATCATCACTTTGTTCTTCCAACAAAGAACTTTTCCCCCTCCTCCTCTACCATCACCACCACCATCATCTCAGCCACCCCCTCCATTTCATAACCACAACAGACGAAAAAACTCACAATCCCCCCTATCCATTCTCTCCTGTACCAAAAATATCCAGTCTTTAAACTTGGTAAACTAAACTTAATGAATCTGTCATTTCTCTTGTAGAGTTACTTTGTAGGTTGAAGCTTGAGCTATGGACTTGACCCCAGCTGCAACCACCACCACCACCACCACCACCCCACCCAGAAAATCCCCGGAGCCAGACACCGAGACCCCAACTCGGATCCAGCCGGCGAAGCCCTTATCTTTTACCAACGGAGTTCTCAAACGTCACCACCCTCACCACCACCACCACCACCACCATATTGCTCAGCCAATTGTCATAAGCTACAAAGAATGTCTCAAAAACCACGCAGCATCTTTAGGCGGCCATGCTCTCGACGGCTGCGGCGAGTTCATGCAGTCGCCGACTGCCACCCACACCGACCCGACTTCCTTAACGTGCGCTGCTTGCGGGTGCCACCGCAACTTCCACCGCCGCGAACCAGAGGACTCCCCTCCTCCAGCGAACACCACCACCACACTCGAGTATCAACCCCACCATCGCCACCACCCTCCACCGCCGCCTGCACCACTTTCCCATCGGAGCCCCAACTCCGCCTCTCCCCCACCCATATCTTCCTCCTACTATCCCTCCGCCCCCCACATGCTTTTGGCCCTCTCTGGCGGCTTAAACGACAATGCAACGTTGAGCGTACCCCCAGGTTCCTCTTCTGGGAGGAAACGTTTCAGGACCAAGTTCACGCATAGCCAGAAGGAGAGAATGTTTGAGTTCGCTCAAAGAGTAGGGTGGAAGATGCAGAAAAGAGACGAAGACTTGGTTATGGAGTTCTGCAACGAAATTGGGGTCGATAAGGGCGTTTTAAAGGTATGGATGCATAACAACAAGAACACCTTTGGGAAGAGGGATGGTAACAACAATAATAATGGGAATGGTATTGCAACCACTGATCTGGAGACCACCCATAGTGACATCAACCACAATATGAACAATAACAGCACTGAGAACATGAATCACCATCACCACGATCTTCAGCTTGATAATGATAGCCTTGCACATGTTGGGACTAATGGCTCATCTTCATCTTCCTGATCTTTGAACTGGGGATGGGGATGCATGGTGGCCAGAAATTGGTGGGTGACGATGACTACTATAATAAGTTTTTAGCTAGATAGAGTAAGCATGGTTTTAGTTGTTCATTTCTTTCATAATTTCCAGTTCTTTCTTCCTCATCCAATCCCTCCTCCATCTTCTTCTTCTTCTTCTTCTTCTTTTTTTGGGTTTTCTTAGTTTAATTAATGGTGATCACCAACTTTCTTGAGATAACATGGGAGAGAAGAGATTGAACCAGAGGCAAATTTGTTTTCAGTTCCCTCGTATCTAATTACTATCTCTTTTTACGTACTTAATTAGACTTACTTGGGTTGGATGCACTGTTTACTTGGCTGTTCTGCTAATTAATTTTATTAATTCTTTTTATATGGAGGTAGCTGCGCTTGGTTGCTGTTACTTCTTGGGATCATAAACTTCTCTTGTCTATTGATTGATAGCTAGGTTCCGATTTCCATCCATTCTCAAAAGATTGAGCTTGAGAGAGAGAGATAGATATATTCTTTATCTTGTGTCTGATAGAAAGAAGCAAAAAGTGGTCACACATACACTTCCTTTGGTTACATATTATTCTAACATATCTTGTTATCTTTTATTCTTTAGTATAATCTTGTGTAAGACGTGGAATAAAGTCGATTTAGAAAGTGTACTTGTGTTATGGGCTCTGTGTAGTTTAATTAGTTGATTAGCAATGTATGAGAAAGCTTTTCAATGATCAGTTTTGAATATTTTAGCGAGGATTTGAGATTCTAACTTTGTTCTTCTCATTGGGTATTGTTGTCTACAATCATGGGATACAAAGTAGTTCTGAAAGGCCTAGTGGTTTTATTAAACAAACTTAACTATAATTAATAGTGGCTTTTGCCTTTTGAACTGTGCGAATCCTAAACCTAATACTTAATTAGGATAACCCCATTCTCACACATGGAATTGGATGGCTCCAAGGATCTGATAATGGCTAGGCTACGCATTAGTTGTTTCACTTTCCTTTTAAGGGAGGCAGAGATCTCATTAAGTTGGTGATTACTGATTATTAAATAAGGTAGGTGATGGTGCGGAAAGCAATACTTGAATGATGTGTGTCTTGTCTAGATTCTATATAATACTACGAAACTAGCTGGGGTCTCTCTTATCTTCTGGAATTGTTGGTGGGTGGTTTGTTTTGAGTTTGGTCATTGATGAAGTCAGTAATCCTCTTTGTTTTGCGACTGCACGTCTTGTGGTTGAGTTTTGCAGGTCCAACTGCCCTCTGTATGGGTCAGGTCCTCTCTCTCTCTAATACTAATAGAGTCCTTGACCCTAATACCAGCTATGTTATGGGTGTGTGTATATGTATATGTTATATATAAGAAGTGGTCTGCGGATACCAACCAACTCAGGAAGGAAAAAACAAAACACTAAATTATACGGATCAAAATCCCGTGGCAGCCTTACTTTGATTTGCTTTTTCAGTAAAGAAAGGCTTAAATTTGTAGACCATGCATGCGAGTTGTTTGTGAGGGTATGGAGAGGATCACCTCTTTTGGACTTTTTTACATATACAGATTAGTATATATACGTGGTAGGTTTTTGTCAATTAGGAATGTAATCATTAAGAAAATGATATAATATGTCACCTTTAAACTAAGCTTCTCATTATTAGATTCAGACATAAAGAGTTAAATATTGTGTCTCGGCTCTGCAACTGCAAGTAGGCGGCTAAACTTGCTTAAGAGATGAAAGCAAGGTGTGGCGTTTGTATCACCCATCATAAAAATATAGAATGTTTGCTTAAGCCATTTGTCCTAAAACGGTTATCCACCTAATGTGTGGTTACCTGATGTTCCGTTGGTGGTAATTAACCATCAAGAATTGCTTACGGAGGGAGCCAACTGGAAGTGGTTCCTTAATCATTGTTTTGCTAGTTCGTGTCCCTACACTATAATGAAAATGGCCTAAATTAAATAGTATATCAGTAAAAGCTCCCAACAACAACTTCAAGTAAATGAATGCTTAATTTATGCTTGTATAATTTGTTATTTTCTATCTCACCTTCAGAGAATTGTTAAAATGATGCCTTACTGGACGCAAACTTTATTTAAAATACACCAAGTTATGGTGTACGTATGACACTCACTTTGTCGTTAGGACCGATTAAGACTCTCTTGGTGGAGGAGTAACGTATGCACCAATTGCCGTACCAAAATCCCATATGCTTGCACATGGCTAAGTTTTGCTCTTAGAAGTAAACAAAAGTTTCAAAGCTCTTAGTGATCTCATGATCGCATCAGCTACTATATGATTGACTTAACAATTTTTTTTTAAAAAAGGAAAATTTATATATTTCTTCTAATCGTCAACAAACTCGAATAAAATAAATTATAGTTATGTTTTTTCTATTATATTAAACAAGACTGATTAGAGGAGAAGAATGTTGATTCGAAGTGCAAGTTTATATAGGCAATGGCGAAGCCACACATGGTTAAATAGGTTCAAGAATATCAATGAAGGGTATGTATGTAATTTATCCACTTAATTTTCATTATATAAAAAGCTTCAACTTAATGACATTTTTTTTCTCCATTCAGGTATCTATCATCTCTCAATATAAAAGTTGAACCGAAAATGGAAATGTTGTGAGTTGTTTTAACATGAGAAAAAGGCATGGCATGATGGGTCTTCCTAATTAGATGGGGGGCTTTCCTTAAAAGTGTATTCGGAGCTATAGCTAATCAGGTCCACAGAGACGCATGCAATGCAATGCAATGCAATGCAGAGTGGGCATTTAAAAAGGAAAAGAGAGTACCATCACATTCAATGACATAACCTACTAAGTGGCGAACGAATCTCTATGCCAATCTAGCAAAAGCATAGCCCACTCCTCATTTGTGACCTTTTCCCCCTCAAATCACAGATTAGTTGCTATCTCCGGTTTCCACTTCTTTTTCAGCATGCTTTACACACTTCAATTGTGCTTAGTAGGAGTTACTTACTCGTCTTGAATTAGTGTTGCAAACCTAGCTATATTGAACAGAGTACAACCGCCACTCTAGCTATTTTCCTTGTAATTTAGCTCAAATTCAAAACAAGTAGTCATGACCATGTTTTTGATGAATATTAGACATGTATAGCTGACAAGAGCTTAATTTGCTGAGACCAAACTATTTAGTACAATTAAAAAGATGCAAAATTGCAGATGCTCGTATTATATAGTGGTAAAAGCAATTTTTAAAAAAAGAAAATAATAATAATTTAAAATCCTCACCCGTGCTTCAACACTCTCTTCAAGATAAGGGAAGAGGCGATGGTGCATAATAATAAGTCAAGCAAGGACCACAAAAAATTATCTCCAGCATAAAGTTTAATGCACTTTGCTCTGTGGTCCAACAATGTATCAGCCCATATGCCTTGTAATCTTCTTCTGTGGTCTTGTGAATTGGAGAATTCTGGACAAATAGACAGTAAAAATGCTGCAAATTGGCCACAAAAGGCCAACTTGGATGTCTAATTCTGATAATCTTGCAGTTTATGATGCTTTAGTTGTTTACTCGTATAAGCGACCAAAAATGATTCAGTTGTTGCTTTCACTATTCTTTTTTTCTGCTTACTTTTAAAGATATCTAGATGCTTGCAATGGCTTTTATTTTAAAGGAGAAGAAATTTCAAAATCAAGAGCTATGCGATCAGAGGTACAAAAAATGCTGTGAAATAATCTTTGTTTTTATCACAACTTCCTGAGGTGCATGATTTGATTTCGTGGTCATACGTACCCAAACTAGAAAAGGATACGACAGCATGTGAAGCAGAAAGGGTAAAAGAGCCCAAATGTCTGGCCCAGAACTGGAAACCTATTAGTATAGTACAAATTCACATGCCCAAGTAACTGTGTATTTTGATCGGGACCTTGAAACTGTATAATTGACTCACGAGCTACAATTAGTTGTGGCTGGCTGTAAGAACCCAGCCTGTGTCAAAAGGACAGTTGATTAAAATAAGGAAGACAGTGTAGTTGAAAATGTTCAACTTTTGTTACATCACTTACCAAAATGGGCTGCCACCCCTACTTGAAGGGCACATCTTGGTGACCCTCAATTCAAGTTCCTCCTGAGTTCATTACACATCATTACTCAATTACGACCTTCCGGACTTGCACTGTTAACTATTACAAATGTCAGAGAGAGAGATGCTTTAATGAATAATCATGTATTGGGTCTACTGTTATACGTACTATTCATATGCCTTTTTCACAAGACTTGAAAATTAAGCAATGAAATCCTTATAAACCGATTAAAAGACCATTGACCAAATTTATTCCATTCAAGGATTTTACAGCTTTAGCTCTTCTCTTGAAGCTAATCCGACAAATTGATATCTAGTCAGGAATGATTGTCTGGTGGCTTGAACATGATACAGCCACCATCAGTCTTCCACTACGGCACGTCGTCTTACATGACAATGGACAGATTTGGTTTGGCACTGGCTTGGTCTGAGTGATATGAGCCCCGAGCATTAGATTGCTATTTGGGCCCATAAATCTCTCTTCTGATGTAACATTTTAGGCCCAAAAGTGGTATTTCATACCAAGCAGGCTTGACAATTTTTCAACGTCAACTTGATCGGAGGCACAGTTCTCGACCTCAAATTTGTTTTTTCTTTTAGGTAAAAGATCAATACCGTATCTTTTTACCATTGTACTTATTTTAAAAAATACTTTACTATTCTAAAATACTTAATAAATATATTTTTTGTTCATTTTTTTGAAAAGGACTTCTTATCAAATGTATGTTGTGTCACTTTAATAAAATTATTATTAAAATTAAATAAAAATGTTTAAATTATGATTTGTCCATGAAATGGACATGTTATTTAATTAAAGGATAATTCATTTTGAACACCTTTTTATACTCAACCTAAAGCATCAAATGTATGTTGTGTCACTTTAATAAAAATATTATTAAAATTAAAAAATATATAAAATTATGGTTTGCAGTGAAATGGGCATGTTATCTAATTAAAGGATAATTCAGTTTAAACACCTTTTCATAATCAACTGCTGCTTGAGGATAAGTTGGAGTCAATTTTACAACATATATTTATTAAAATAATATGAAAGTGTCAAAAGAAAATTCTTGTTTTACAATATGTAATGCATCAAAAGTTATTTTAAATAATTTTAAAATATGTGAAATTACAAAAAATTCAAGTCCCTGTACCTTTTTTTGAAACGAAAATGAATGCCAAATTCTTTTAGATTTCATTTAGATCTTAAAAGTAGTCAATTTTTTAAAATAAAAATGAATTAATTTATGAAGAACCCTAAAAAGAAAGTATGAGGTCGAAGAAAATATACAACAAGAAAACTCCAAAAGGACCATTTACAAAAAGGCTAATCCAGAAAGCCAAATGTTATCCTGTTGCAGTATAAAACCGACATTTTCTTGACTTGAAAAAAAAAAGGACTAAGTACTGGCAGCTTACACTCGAAGAATAATAAGATGCCTAAGGATTTAAGCTTTAGCACATTCATATCTAAAACCTACAAAAGCTAATTAAGAAGTTTAACTATTCTAAGGGATGTTCTATCTTGAAGTTAAGTTATGTTAGGCTTAGCTTGGTGATCTCTTTTACAATAATGATTTTCTTGATATATGAAAATGTGTGATTGCTTAATGCTCGAACTTCATAATATGCATTCCTATTTTTCCTTTGATTCTTTTCCCTCTAGAGTGCATTGATGATGCAGCTAAAACCAAGTATAAAAAATTGTTTGATCAACCTTGGTATTAAATCTTTTATTGCTTGCCCATTCAATTATTTGGGGCAAGTTCTGCTCTTCATAATAGTTGTCATAGGTCTTTAGAACTTATTCTAAACCACTACACAGGACTGACAAAGTACTAACAATTGAAAAGGAGATAAATGATTGTCTCACTTTCCTGATTGTAGAGATTATAAAGACTAGAGCTTGCGATTGTGAATTTTAATATATCTTTAGTATTGAGCTTTTGCTTAGTAGCTAACCATGGTATAAAAGAGGCATTAGATGGGTTATTGGAAAACCATACCAAACTAAACCATGTAGTAGGATGAAGAGGTGCTGTGAAGATCTCCAAGTAGATTAGATGGTGAAGGATTTAGAGGGATACTTGGATATATAATTATTGTCTTCCTTTTTTGAGTTATGGTTATAATTTAGGATATTAATTTAAATGTTGGCAAACCTTCTGGAAAGGCCAGTTCCATAAGCCACCTTATATGAATTTTTGCTACTTTAGAGCTCTTACCTATAGTTTATTTCAACGTATTGAAGTTTGAAAGCTTCTATAATAGTTTTAGATTGTTTTAGCTATCATACCATAACTACGTGCCTTTGTCATTTCCAAATATTTTAGCTCATTATTGATTGTATCTCATTTATTTCTTTTAGTATCGTATTGTATATTATTGTATATATATTTTTTTTATCTATTTACTTATTTTTCCCTAGTATTTTTATTTTTATTTTTATTTCATCATTATCATTATTATTATTATAATTAATTAATTAATTATTTTTCTTTCCTTTCTTTTCTAATTTTATGGTTGTTTATTTATTTATTTATATTTTTTGTATTTTTTGTATTTTTAATTTTCATTTATACACGTGAGTCCTTTGGAAATAGTCTCTTTACTAGTTAGAGATAAGGTTACCTACTACAAAATTTCCTCAAACCGCGCATCTCAGCGGGATTTATAATGAGTGTTATTGTTGTACTGATTGTATCCTTAATGCTTTGAATTTGTATCCCTAATACTTTATTTTATTTAAAGATTGAATATGGATTCATTTGACACACAGACTCTCCTAGTTTTTTAATAGATTTAGTAATCTTTTTGTCAAGAGCATCCTATTCACTAGTCTTATTGAAATTATACCTAAACCTACATTATCCTTTTTTTTTTCCTGAGAATTTGAAAATTCATTAAGTAGTAAAGAATAGTTTACAACTGAGGAAAGGAAAAGCTCTCCCTCTTTCATCACATGACGATGTTCAACATTACAATTATAATAAACAAAATGACAGCTCAGGGACAAACATATAGCTAATCAGGGTAAAAGATTACTACCCTTTCTCGACTCTTCGAAAGATTTCTCAATTAGGGTTGGCTCTCTGGAATCTACGATGCGACGATGGTGATGCTCTTCTTTTCGATCCATCTCTAGCTCAAAGGGATTTACAACTCAGGTAGGATATTTGAAGCTTTTTGGTTTGTTTCCTCGTTCTTCATGCGTAATAGGCTTCGTGTTGAAACAGGAGTCTTCATTCCTTTACTCGAATGGTAAGCAATAGTTCCATGAGAGGTACTTTCAGGATCTTTCAAAGGTAAATCTTTCCTTCTGTTCTTCTTTCCCTCCTTCTCTAGCTCGAAAGATTTACATCTTTGATAGGGTTTTTGGTACTATTTGTTTGGTTTCTTCATTCTTCAAACAAACAGGTCATGTTGAGGAGTCTTCTTTCATTGTCTAGTTTGGTGAGCCATGGATCTAGAGAGGCGCTTCCAGGAGCTTTCGAAGGTGAATGATTCCTTCTAGTCTTATTTCCCCTACCGTAATGATTTGGTTGTTTCGAGAACTGCTTGAATGGCTATGTCTTTTTTGAATTGCTTGAGTTTCTCTGGGAATATTTGTGCTTAGAAAGTTCTATTTACTATACTGATATCCAAATAGAGACACCCCTTGAGGACTATATTCTTTAAGAGAGGGCTAGTCCTCTGCTATTATGTTGCCCCAACTGATTAATAATTAGTTGTTCCCTGATATTCTCCATAGAGAGTTCTATAAGAGTGTATAGACTATTAGAGAACTCTTTAAATCTTCTATTATTTCTCTCTTTCCAAATAGTCTGGAGGCAAGTTGCAACTGTTACCATTAGTATTTCTTTATCGTATTTAGAGATGTGCATTTGGGATATTTTTAATAAGATATATGTGATATTGCATTGCCTAGTTCCAAGGCCACAAAGATTAGAGATTCTATTCCACACTTCCTTAGCAAACCCACACTAAAAGGCAGGTGATCTTTAGTTTCCTCCTCTAGATTGTACATAATACAATGCTTAGGAGAGGATAGGAATTTCAATCTATCCATAGTACTTAGTTTGTTCAACATAGCTAGCCGGAGAAGAAAGCTGACATTTGGTTTGAGAGCCTTGCTCCAAGTAAGGGAACACCACCCTATTCTAGTTACTACTCCTTCCATTAGCCTTTTAGCCTACTTGTTAGTGATTTCTGAAAGAGGAACTCCATCCTATAAGAATATATCATCATCCCTGCAGTTTTTGTATTGGGGAATAGGTAATAGTCTTAGTTCTTTTGAGGAAAGCAACCAACTGTCATTCCTAATTATCTCCTGAAGGTTAGCCTTCTTTGGAAACCTTCCCAACATTGATCTAGCCAACTGATTATTAATTAAATCCCTTTGACTGGTCCAGTTATTATACCAAAGAGATATTCTATCTCTTGCTCCAATTTTACATGTAACATGCTGCTGGACATCTTCCCTCATCCTGAGAAGTTCGTTGAAAAATCAAGAGTAGCTGTCCTTACTCTTTAGCGCCCAAAAACTCTCACCCTTTAATATATAAGTATAAATCCATTTGATCCACAGTGAATGTTTTTCACTTAAAATTCTCCAAATTCTCTTGGTCATTAGAAATCGGTTGTTCTTGTTGATTGACTCCAATCCTAACCATCCTCCCTCCTTTGGTTGGAAAATTTGCTTCCAATTCACTTTAGTTATTCCTTTATCACCTTTTCCTTTACTCTATAGGAACTGCTTCATAAGTTTTTCCACTATTTTAACTACTCCTTTGGAGAGGAAGATGTAAGACACCAGTAAAATTACTTAGACATTATTACCGACTTTAAAAGCTGAAGCTTACCTCCATAGGACAAAGTTCTATTAGTCCAAGACCCCCGACCTTTTCTGAATTTTATCCATTAGAGGAAGACTTTCACTGAATCTTAGGCTCCTAGAAGAAATAGAAATGCCCAAATACAGTAAAGGAGGTTCTTGCTTTATCATTCCAGTTGTTTATGACAAGGAAAGTTTTAGGTGATCAACACTTTTAGAGAGTAAGAAGAAGCTTTTGTAGAAATTGATACTCAATCCTAATAGCTCCTTAAAACTAAAGAGAGTACTCATCAATAGGGCAATCGAAGGAACACCTGCCTTACATAGAAGTATAAGATCATCTGCAAAAAATAAACTAGTTAGTGAAAGCTTCTTACATTTAGAATGGTATCTGAAAGTAGAATCAGAGGAGATGTTGTGTTTCATCATAAGGCCGAAGACCTCCATGCAAATAAGGGATAGGTAAGGGGAAAGATTATCCTTAGAAGTACATACCTTTGTCCACTTTTTCTTTGCCCGCAAGAATTACTTGTAGTTCCTATCAATAAAAAGTTATTGATAAACCTTAACCAGATTTTGGGATAGGAATAAACATGAGTTCTAATAGATGTATAGGTTGCATTAAATAACATTCATCAGTTGGAGTTTTCTAGCAAATGATAGATGCTTGTTGTTCTAGTGCCTTATTCTCTTTAGTAATGACGTAATTAAAGGTTAATAGTCCTTGTGTGATAGTTATTCAACTAAAATTGGTATTCCCAAATACTTTAAAAGTGGATTCTGAAGTTTGAATCTTGAGACTTGGAGAACTTACTCTATTTGTTGGGGTAATTGATAAAGGTTATGATGTTGCTTTAGGATTGACTAATAGCCCTAAATTATTTTGAAATAGCTTCACAAACTTTATTATCATATATATTAAATTTAGGTTAGCTTTATAAATTAATAATAAATTATCAAAAAAGTGAGATTGAATAATTTTAGTTTCTTGCATTTGTAATAGTATTTCTTTATTACTAATTTTTCTTTGAAATTATCTTATAGAACACTTCAATACAAATTGTGAAAAAAATAAAGGGATAACAGGTAACATTTCCCTAATCCTTTTGCTTTATAGAATCTCTTAATTGGTTCACCATTTATTAAGATTCTATAAAAGATAGTATTTACATATTATTCTATCGAGTTGATGAATTGGTTAGGAGAAACCAATTGCCTTTAGGGTGCAGAAGATGAATTCCCAATTGATGGAGTCAAAAAGCCTTATTGAAGTTAAATCTTTAATGAAGAATTCTTGATCTCTTTTTGTTTATGGTAACTTTTAAACAAAATTTGTGCAATCAAGATGTTATTATCTATACTTGTTATATGCATGAAAGCCCTCTAGCTAGTGATGATAAGTGTCTTTACGATAGTCTTCATTCTTGTAGATATTATTTTAGACATGATCTTATAGATGGCATTACAACATGTTATAGGCTTATAGTCTAGAAGTACAATGTAAAGTTAGAAATTTTTTGAAATACAACAGATGTGAGTCTTGTTTATTTCCTTAAGTGATTTTCTATATATGAACAATTCCATTATTATCTTAGAAAATATATCTCTAATTAGGTGCCATTTTTTTGAAAGAAGAAAGTATTTAATCTGTATGAGCATAGTGCCTTGTTGGGATTCATTATGAAGAGTGTTCTTTTAATGTTGACCCTTATAAAAGGTTTGACCAATACTCTTACTTCATCTTGGTCGACGGAGTGTTGAAAAAAAATGATGATATCCTATAAAAAGGAAGCATTATTAGAAGAATTTCCTAAGGTGTTTAAGTAGTATTATGAGTCATCTCTTTGGGGTTATTTTGAGAACCATAGATATTTCTAGATTCATTAGTGAGTGAGACTATTTTGGTTATGTTTCTCCTAGTTAGGATGAAATTGTGCGAGTATTTTGTGTTCATCTCTCTATCCTTTAGTCATAAGATTTTTTTTAATTTTTTTTCTTGAAATGGGGTTTTGGACCTCTAAAGCATTTAGTTAGTTGATCAATGCTTGTTTCTCTTTTTAATTGTGCAACTTATCATCTAGTTTAACATAAAGGTTCTCTTGTGCTTGTAGGAGATTGATTTTATTATCTTTGATAATTTGGTCTTTATACTTGTGATTATTAAGAGCTTGCAATTTCCTAATACATTTGAAAGATTTAAATCCACTTTCATTAACTTGTAGCCCTCTTATTATTGACTCCTTAAATTTAGGTAGGTAAGATAGGTGAATGAAGGATATGAAATGAGTGATTTTACTAATTGATGTAGTTAACAATGAGAGTTTAATATGGGTATGATCAGAGCAAAAGGGTAAGCTGAAATAATCTTTCCTTATATGGAGTTAACTCATCCAATATGAGTTTATATAGGGCTATCTAGCTTTTCTCATATGAATATCTCACTATTGTGGTTATTGTTCCAAGTAAAGTGTTGGCCATTAAATATAAGATTTTTAGATCCTACTTTGTTGATGTAGTTCAAGAAATCATCATTATTATGCTTAAATAGAATTTAAGGCCCTTAGCTTCATTTTGAATGAGTGTATAGTTGAAGTCCCTAAAAATGAGCTAAGGTGACTTGTTGTAAAGTACAAAGAAAATAAGACTTCTCAAAGTTGGAGCCTTTAATAAGCAATTTTAGCCATATACATAAGAGTGATACTAATATAGGAAGATGAGTTAGAAATAATCATTTGTAAATGGAGGCATTAATATGAATGTTAAGTATTCAAAACGTAGATTTTATTAAGATCATAGGCCATCAATATTTTACCATTGACTTA
>JANZXV010000008.1:11500041-11512593 GCA_027576455.1 Erythroxylum roigii | reverse complement strand
ATCAATACTATACAAAACATGCATAAAAATATAAAATTACAACAACAAAGAAATATTCATCCAGAAAATACCTGTAATCGTGTCTGGATTGGCTTGAACGTCCTCCTTCATAATTGCATAAACTTGTGTTTGAGCTCGTAAAGCTGGGCGTTGCTGACCAGCTGGAGGTGTATTACTGCCCACATTAGTCCTCTAGGTGGATCAAGAAGACTGAGCACCTACCCTGACAGTCTCCCCTCTGTGTCTCACTGGCTGTACTGATCTATCTCCTCCCCGAGTAGAAGTCTAAGTCAGTTGTGGACAATCTCTCCTCATGTGCCCTGTCTCTTCACACTGAAAACACTTTCTTGGCTCTGTACACTTGCCTGAATGTACCTTTCTGTAGTTTCTACATTGCTCAGACCGATATGATCGAACTCGAGAAGCAGAGCTAGCAGTAGGGGCAATGCTCTGACCTCCTAGTTGTGGTGACCGTAAGTGGACAGTTGATGATATAGCGCCTCTAGTACTACCCAGAGGTAAACTATCAAGACTCCTCTTCGGCTGCTAGCTGAAGGAACCTCCTCCCTTCCTTTTCTGATTCTTTTCTTCCCACTGTCTCCCACGCTCCTTCACCAACTTCTGGGCTCTCTTGGCCAACTGTACCATCTCCCTAAATGTGGTAGTGAGGGTAACCGTCATCCTCTCCCAAATAGCAAAATGTAGTCCTGTCTCAAACCGAACACACAGATTCTCTTCATCTGTCACATTTTATTTTTAAGAATTTGTTATTTTTAAAATAACAATAAAAAGAAAAAATAAAAGAATAAAAATGATGATATAATAATAGCGCACTATTTTTTATGTTAAAAAACAAACGAAAAATAAATAAATAGATAATAAACAAACAACAACCGTAACTTTTGTTTTTCTTTTTATCCTCGCCTCTAGCAGCTAGCATTTCACTTGATCCGCAGTGAAAAGTAGCATCCTAAGCAACCATACCAGTAGTCCACAACGCCAACTATACCAGGTTCCGTGTGGGAAACCCACACACATTCCAATCCATAGTTGCACCATTCCTCACGTCTAGCAGCCACAAGCACCAAGCTCCATCATTCTTCCATTCAGCATGCGTCCTCCAAAGCAACGACCTAACCAACCACGTGCACTAAACTCCAACAGCACACGCATCCCAACCTATCTTCCAACCACCGAGACACCAACCCATCTTCCAAACTCCCCTAATACTTCAAGCATGTGTCACTTAAGTCCCACGCCGAGTAGACACACGCACCATACTAGTAGTTGATGTCTAACAACTCCCGTGTCGCACTTCATCACATAGAACCAACACACGCTCCATACAACTAGAGCAGGATCAATGCACCACCCACGCACAATGCATAACTCGCTCCAACAGTCACATTTTAGCATTGAAATGCACCTTTTAACAGTAATTTGTATATTTCCTTATATCAATTTAAATATGTTCACTTTTCTTAATTATTTTCTTAATAATATTAATTGCTTTCATTTTAATTTTTAATTTTAGTTATCAATTTTTGCTTTAATTGTGTCTAGGATTACATACATAAGAGACAATGTGTGATTTAAGTGTTGAGGAGAGTTATAAGAGAGTTATAGGGGAGAGTTATAGTCAAATAAATATTTATCTTTCTTTGGTGATATCAATGATTTATAGTTGAACTCGTAAATACTATGCTTCATATATTGATTATTTCTTGTGGTAGTCTAATTTTTATTGTTGTTTTGAAAGAATCCTAAGGATATATCACTACAAAAAAAGGGAGAATTAGCGATGAAAAATTATCGACGGAAAATATACCATTGGCAATTACCGACGAAAAATCATTTTTGTCGGTAAAATTGACGGGAAAATTTTCGCTTAGCGACAGTACTAAATATGGAGGGAAGCAAGAATTAGTGACAAAAAATATGTCGTTGCAAATTACCGATGAAAAATCCATTTCCGTTGGTAAAATTGACGGAAAAATTTATTAATTAGCGGCGGTACTAATATCCGTCGCTAAGGAGAAAAAAACTTTAGCGACGGAATAAGATTACCGTCGATAAAGAATTTAGCGACTGTATAAGATATCTGTCGGTAAAAAGGCAGAAATTATTGGAGGAATAAAACAATTTTGAGTTTACCTACGGAAATTTCCGTCGGTAAATTCCGTCAGTAAATTATTTTTAAATTTAAACTCACCCTACATCTCCCTCCCACTTGCATCTTCTTCTTCCTTTCTTCTTTTTCCTTCTTCCTGCATCTCCTCTTCGGTTTTCTTGGAGCCCATTTCTCTGTTGTGGACTCATTTTTTGCTCGTCGGTGTTGTCTTCTCCTGCCATTGTCATCGTGTCCTTCGGTAGAGGTATTTTTGTAACTACTGTCATGTGTTTTTTCATATATTGGATGAAAATTAATTTGGTCATTTGATTACTTTCATTTATTTGTGTATTTTGTGATTAGAAAATAACTTTAAGTTATAAATATTAGTGACAGAAGGGACAAGACGTGATTTTAGTTATAATGTTAAGATAAATTTCTAATGCATGTAAGGTGTTTGATGAAATGTCTGTTCTTTGAAAAAATAATTTCAGTTCTTTTCTAGTATGAATTTCATTATTTCAATTCTTTTACTTGAAATATGATATAACTTATATTAATATTTTTGGAATGCATTATGCTTAGATTATAGTATAATATGATATGCTTAGATTATATTATAATATGATTATAGTATAAAAATGGATAACTATTTAAGAGACATTTACAGCAATTTAGTATGAAAGTCTGCTTAGAGATAAAAAACCGCTTGACTATGAGGCCAAAAAGCTTCAAAGCTGTGTAAGGAGAAGTCCTTCGACTAGCCCCAAGAATAAAGCTGAAGGACAAAAGCAAAAGAAGTGCGTTAACGCTAAAAGCGAAGTACAAGACGTGCATATTATAAAATTAAGGAAAATTTCAACTCTAATAGAGATTTTCTTTGCCTTTCTCTCCAAGCCTTGTAAGTCTAACCTTGCAAGCATGGGAGTATAGTTAGAAATATTTGGTTTCCCCATCACCACCATCATCTCCAAGCATAAATTTCTAAACTGTATTACAGCTTTTAAATCTTCCTCTCCTTCTAACGTACGTCCCTACAAAATGCTCATGAGGGCATTCATGCTTATCATAAAAGCCAATTGGCTTATATCTGTAGGCTATCCAATCTTACCATACACATGCCTTATAGTCTTCTTAATCTCTTGTTTTCTCATACCATAACAAGCATCAATGTTTTTGTTACTTAAAATTTCACGAACAAAGACCTTGCGTATCTTTCTCCATTTAGAACCATAGGGGCTCCAAGCTATGTCATTTACACCCAAAGAGCTGATTCTAGCAGTGAGAGGTGGGTTGCGGTTCGCAAAGATTTTGTCTTGGTCTCGAACAACTTCTCTGACCAAGTTCGGGAAGCCAACCACGAGACATAGTTTATTACCTAGGCAAAGCTTGTAAATGGGTCCATAAACACTAGCCAATTCTGTGAAATCTCGATGAATGTCTTAACCAAGAAATAGAAGGTATCCAACTATTAGCAATCCCCGAGGACCTGGTGGCAGTGGAGCCACATCTTTCTTTATTTTCTTAACTTTCCACAAGAACCAAAATATAATAAGTGTTGTGATTAGTACGAAGAGATTTAGCAAAGTTCTCTCCATGGTGGCTTTCAGAGAAATTAAACACTTTGCAGGTAAATTTTAAAAAATAGTTTTCAGCAAATTTACCGATAGAATAACCAAATCAGTTGGTAAAATATATTGGATTTACCGAAAGAAAAAAATTCCGTAGGTAATTACCAACGGAATAACCAAATCTATTGGTAATTTTCTGACAGAAAAATCTTCTCCTTTGGTAAATTTACCGAACGAAAAAATAATCGTCGGTAAATTTACCGACGGTTATTTTATACCATTGGTAATTTCGTCGGTAAATGTATCGACGGAAATTTGCCGTACCTCCGACGCTTTTTTTTCGTCAGTAAATTCCGTCGCTAAGTAAGCTTACCGCGGAATCTATACAAATTCCGTCGGTAATTCCTGTTGCTAAGCTCCATTTTTCTTGTAGTGTATTTTTTTGTTTAAGTTTCAATGCATGAGAGAGACAAACATGATTATTATTTTCTGTTAAATCACTTAAAGTATCTCATTGGTTTTGTTGAATAAAAATGTGCAAGACTTAATGTATTTTGACATTCATATGAGCTTTTGAGCCTAAGAGCAATTCATCAAAATTGTGTTCATAACTTTTTTTGTAGTTTGTCTTTTCAAACATAGCTTGTTTATGCAAGAACTTACTTTTGAATACATTTTGAGACCACATTATTGGTGAATTTATGAATAGAGATGACATGGGCATTTATGATAATCATTTTTGATCTACAAAAAGCTACCATAATTTTTACCCCTAAATGACCAATTTGAGTCTTAATCCTTTTTTGTGCATACTAACCTTGTTACAAGCCAATTTTATCCTTCTTTTTTTTATTTCTTTAATAATTTTGAGCTCCTAAATTGAAAAAATTGTATAAAGCTTATTTGCATAGGATTTTGATTATTTCTATGAAAAGTAAATTAATTGATTCAAGTTGTATTATTTTGATTTTTCATTTTTTATAGAATGGGAGGAGGATAGTAAAAAAAAAAGAAGAAAGAGAAAAACTCCTTTTAAATTTTCTTGTTCAAAAATTAAAAAAAGAAAAAGAAAAAGAAAAATAATGAGGTCATTGAAAAGGATGACATTTAAATCAAGTGAATTTTGAGATTTATTTGAGTTAAAACTTGTATAGGTAATTTGTATAGTTTCCTCAACTTGTTTAACCTAAAAACTTATTTTTGCGATACTTTTACCTAATCCATGTTACAACCTTTATTAGGTCTTTTAATTTATGCATTAAATTTATTTTTTGTTAAGTGTTGGAGATATGATTCATGAGCAAGCTTATAGAAATAATTAACGCTTTGATTTAAGAGCTTAATGAACTTTTAAAACTTTGAGTGTATGAAGTGAAATCCATAGGAGGGTGTCAAGTGTTGTTTCATTTGATTTTAAAAGAATTGATAAGATGCTATATTTTTATTCTAAAAATGTATACTATAAGTGCTTCTTCTCTCAATTGATATTTTATCTTAATCCTTTAATATGTGTTAGCTTTTGGGATATTTTTGGATAACATAAAAGAAGAACAGAGGTTGTTATAAGGATGATTAATGTATTTAATTGATATATGTTTGAGGAAAAATATGAGTCCAATTTTGAGGAAGTTAATAGATATGATTTGGTTATGCTAATTGGACAAATTGATGATAGCCAACATTGATGCTAAACTAACGGAGACGGGACTTTTGTAGTTCAAACACATTAAGAGGAGACATTCTCATGCCTCAGTGAGAAGATGTTAAAAGATTGTACTTATGGACTATATGAGAAAAAAGAGGAAGATGGAGGTGATCAAGAATAATATGATTATATTAGAACTTATCGAAGTCTTGACTCTCAATAGAAAACTTTGTCAAAGTAGGATACGAGTAAAGGATCATTCATAAAGAGGTCCTTCTCTTTTTTGTAGATCTTTTGAACCTTGTTCTTTAATTATTGTGATTTAGCCTAAACAATTTTATTAGAAGTACTTACCCCTTTTTGAGTTTAGTTAAATGTTTTTTTCTTCTATCTTGCAATTGCTTGTTTTATTTATTTTTTCTTTCTTGTCTATTTATTTATTTTATCTTTTATTCATGTTTTACCTTTTAATCATTGTTATTATCTATATTTATTATTATTATCTCTATTTTATGTTATTTATGTATCTTTTTAATTTGATTTTTGAATTTCTTTATTCTTATTTGATTTTATTGTTATTTTTATGAAGCTATTTCTTTATAATGTTTTGGCTTTTGTTTTCTTTAAATAACTATAAAAAACTTTGTTTTCTCCTTTTTCTGTGGGTTTATCAAAAACAGTCTCTCAATTAGTTAAGAGTAAGACTGCATACTTTTAGACTTCTCCAGTTCCTATGTCTCAATGGAATTTCTACTGGGATATTATTGTTATTATTTTGGATGGATTTTTGGTGCTTAATTGGATAAATTAATATTTGTTTTATTTTAGAAGGTGATAAGTGGAGATTGCATCAAATTGTAGTACTATTTGTCAAAGTTATGGATTTGGGAAAAAGATGATAGATTGTTGTAATTGATAAGGCAAGATCACGCCTAAAGCCATATTCACTCAAAGAGTTTTTGTTCAATTCGAAGATTTATTCCCAACTCTATTATGTAGGAATTTAGATTTGTTAAATTCAGTTTATTATGTAGGAATTTATGTAGGAATTTATTTTTGATTCTTTGTTAAATTCAGTTTATTAGTTAATTAATCATAAACTCCTACTTTGTTTTGTCAATTGAAAGTAAGAAACTAATTTTTAGCTCTCGTAGAATTCAACCTGGTTCATCACTACTACAAGAGTTTAGTGAATCATAATTAATTTTGAGAGCTTCAACAATCCGTTCGACCCTAAACTCGCAAAGACATTCTAAGCTTCGATACTAATTGTTGCATAAATAAAGATGTAGGAAGAAAATAAACTAAGAAAAGGCTCATAATTTACGTGGTTTAGTCGATATGACCAATATTCATGAGTTGGAGATACATTTCTTATTATTTTTAAAAAATGATACAATGTCCACAGCATAATTTGCCACCAATTACATAAAATCCTGATCAATGTATTTATAATTTAGAGTTACATGTACGATGCTTATATTTTTATGCATACTTGGATTTTATGTCACGAGTATGACATTTGACAATCTCTTGACATTGATGTTTGGTATCATTTTGACTTCTCAGTCATCTCTGACCATTGCGAGTTCGGTGTTGATTCTATGTTCCTTTTTGGCACTGCTTCTTCTTTGATTCCTCAAGTGATGTCTTATTTGGGTCATGACATCCAAGATTTCGAGTCGGATCATAAACTGAGTTGAACTACTATAAATTTAAGGAATATCTCACACCATTTGTCCTTAATTAACTCCATATAAAGCATTTCTAATAAATTATAACTATTAATTTGTTTTCCAAATATCACTTACTTAAAGAAACCAAGAGTTTTAATTTGACATTAGTTTTTTTCATTAATCATTATAGTTTAATTAGTATTCGGAATCTACTTCTTCCCACATAAGTTGATTAGAAGAATTTAGCATAATAAAAGAAAACAAAAATAATGTCCATTATGAGTTCCATTAAGATTTATTTTTGATATACTAAAAGCAAACATGACATTATTAAGTCCAAAGTATAAAATTTCAATAAGAGAATGACTCAACATAAATAATGAGATATTATATATATTTTTTTACGATTTAATATTCTTACCAATACATTATTCTCATTATATTTTAAATTACAATCTCTAATAACTAACAAATATAATGCCATAAGCAAAAACTCTATCTAAATAATGGAATTAATATATATATGTTTTATTCAATAGAAATCTAAAAAAGTTAATAGGACAGGACCTCAAATAAAGAGGACCTCAAGAAATTCTCTTCTTCCTTCTTCTTAATAAGTGTATTTCTTTTAGGAAAGAAGGGAAATAGAGGGCTTAGTAGTTCTGAAACCAGGTTCTATCAATGTATTAAAAAATGTTGTGTTAGGCCCTGTTGCCTAGGAATACTATATATGAAATAGTCATTAGTGAATAACAAAACCTTATGTGTTGCAATCCAATTGCTAAGCCTGGTTAAAATGGCGATGGCCAGGTTTGCGTTAGGAATAATGATATTAATTGATACTCATAATTTTCGATAAAACTGTCTATATGTTGTGTGTATCTATCTTTATCTGACAAAAGAATTGTTTTCCATATCTACATTTATTGGGTTAGTCAAATTATCAGTTCTCCTTTTGAATTAAAAGCAGAAAATTTTCAACTCTTAATTAATACCATAGCGAAAACGCAAGTGATTCAAACACATTAAGCACATCATTAATCCATAAAACCAACAATAATCAGTAAAATAAAATTAATCATATTAAAGATAAAATATATCAGTTTTATTAAAAAAATTACATCGACTTTTCTAAGTATTTGATAAGTTGAAGATTATTAGTCTAATTGAATTGTTAATTTTGATGGACGACTAGACTAACACATAGCTTAAATATCTGTTGAAGTAAAAATATCTTAGTCTCATGTACCTAAACTCATATCCATCAGCTAGATATTGTTTGAAATTGACTTCTACCCAATTCAACTACAATGTATACCGAAATATTTGTTCCCCTCCACATTCATACCTAACTTGAACGCTTTTTTGCTTATGCATTTCACATGGAAAATCTTTTGCCACTACGATCAGTTTATATTTGCTTTACCCAAGACAAGCAAGCAAACAAGAAAACTCTGATACTTTTTGCGGATCCTTTTTGTTCTTAGGTACCGATAGATATTTTAAGAGTCCTTAATCTTTTGAAAGATATTATCATGCTATTTGGTCAATGTTATAATTAATGCATCTAATATTAGTAGCTTTCATGCTAGTATGATACAAATATGCTGTCAGGCAGGAGTTGTTGATTTCTCAGGATGTCAATTTCTTTGATATATATATGTGTACTTTCTATCTTTGGCTTTGAACTTGTTCCAATTGTATTGAATAATTAGAAAAAGGAGATGTTATTAGTCTTTTAATCACCTTTTAAGTACATGGCTAAGTAGGATTTCCATGACAACAACCAACATGATTAGATATATGTGGGCCTCTTACCACAATTTCAAAGTAATGATCTCACAATACCGATATGACTAAAAATATTCCGTGTATTTTCATTCTAAGCTTCAAAATGATGAGTGCCGAATGGTTAGTGAAATTAATGAGCCAATGCGGCAATTACATTTATTAGGTATAGATGATTTGGAGCTAACTTGACTATGTATAAAACTGCAATTACATTGTCTTTGGAAGAGCCAGTAACAACTCGAGTGACGATTGGTGAAGCTCTCAACGTTATGTGTGTTGGGCAGTGACTAGTTGCCACACAGTTTAGAAACACTGCAAAAAGTTTACGTGGAGGAAATGCATTTCATTCAGGTACAAAGAAAAAGACAAATACTTTCAACTCCAAACTGAAAGCTTAGCCCATTTAATCAAGCAATTAGAAAACAGATAAATTCCATATTACATTGGATATCCATCGCTCACCATCTAAAGAGAAAAAAGGGAAAGAGATCCAATCAATAGATCATTACATTCAAACATTGGGAAGCATTAATTAGCTCTGATCTTCAAGTTCCCAAATCTTCTTTTACAGAGGAGTTTAGCATCTTGGATACACACAAGGTAGCTTCCGACCTCCGTAGTTAAATTCACTCCAGTTTTTGAAGCTCGATACATAAAGCTGAGTATATCATATTAACACGACTGATTTGAGCGATCTGCTTTCCGATTTAGAAAGGCACACCATAGTCATTCTTCTTCTCTTTTTGCCAGCTTCTTTCTTATTAATTCAAATATCAACACCATATAGTAAGATTACAAGTCGTAACCCTTAAAACCCTAGCAGCAGCCAAACCACAACTACAACAATCTCAAACACATCTAGGAAATTGGTACCAATCATACCGAAGAAAGATGACTTTGAAGAATTTCAATTATTCGAAATTGAAGAAGGTGAGGAGCATTCGCATACGACCTCGGTCTCTACTTCTCTTCTATGGAAGTTTCTGTGACAGCCACAAGCAGCACACGTCAGTGCAGCAGTTGTGCCCTCCTCTCCACTTGCCATGAACTCTCTGCAGCCATCTACCGCATACCCTCCTACATTAGCTGCATGATTCTTTTGACATTCTGCATATCTGACGCTCCTAACAGTGAATGAAGAATTAGTTGAACTTCTTGAAGGCTCCTCTCTTCTCACCACTACTTGTCTCTTCCTCATTGTGGAGTTCAGTGATTCTTCCTCCTCCTCTTCTTCACTTAATCCAAAAACAAGGGTAAAATTCTCAAATTGATATGGTGAGCCACAACTAAAATATGGCATAAAGAGAAAGGGGGAGGTGAGAGAGAGGATGTGAGAGTTTTCCTTTAGGTAGTGGCCTGAAACCCTAACCCTAGAGGGTGTATTTATAAAGTTGTAAACCTTCTCAGAAATTTCATCTCTCACTTGAAATAAAATTTGTTTATTATAAGCTGTTCACTTCATCATTAATAAGGTACATATTATTTTCTACCAGTAAAACTTAGAATAGTAGTTGTGAAGTGAGCTTTCAATTAACTCTGCGTAAAACAAGATTTACCCAAAACTATGAAAAAGCTTAACTTTTTACCTTCAAATGTGATTGGTTTAAAATAGAATGATCAGCCAAGATCTTTTTAATAACTTGATGTATCCTGTGGCCCCTAAACTTCTCCTAATGCTAAAGGACATGTTTTTTGTGGGGTGCATTGAAACGATGCCAACAACATTTGTCTAGTTTCACCTAATTTAATCAACATGGGTATGTTAAGTAAGCTTGCCTAACCTATACTGAAAGTACTGGTGGCAAGTGACCACCATGTTCCTTTTATTCTTTAATTAAAATTTTCCATATCCATCGAATTAGTTCTAACTTGATAAAGCTTTCGCGAAACTTCAAAAATTACAACGTCTTCAAGTCGTGGGGAAACTTAAAGTTCAGCACAAACTTGAAGTTTCTGATAAATTAACATCTACCACTCTTGCTCTTTCGACAAATAATTCCCTCTACAAATAGTTATTGAAGTTTTCTTCTGATTTCGTGCTCTGGGTACGGCTTCTTAATGATATCCTTTCACTTGTTAATTGGTTTATGATCCAACTTTCTACGTCATCATCAAAACCAGTAGAGAATATATAACTATATATAACATGTAATCTAATAAATTAGCTTAATATGGTTCGTTAAGCTAAAATGTCAGACGTCAAAAGGCTACAAATGCAGTGAAAGTAGTATGAAGAATGAGAGATAAGACTCAAGGTTGCCCTTGGTTTTTCTATTACCTTAATTTCTACCTCTACTAGATACGAAGAACAGAAATCTTGTGCACTTGACATTCTCCGGTCCATCTTTTGTTACTATAAAAATAAAATTCTCATTTTCTTATTTACCTTCACACCCAACCTTAATATCTAAAAATATATAAAAGATAAGACTTACAACCATTAAAGGTTAATTTGTGTAGTGAGGGGGGCAAGAAAATTTTAAGGTATCAAATGTCTTGTTGTCTAAATTTGGGCAAATTGCAAAACAGCTCACGTGTTCATTAATTTCGAAATCTTCGCCAAGTTTTGTCTCAAAACACCTAGCGGTTTTAAGATATTTTTGACGGTAGATGTTTGTGAAGGTGTTAAAGTTCAGACATGAACTTTTAATTTATTGCGTTCAAGCTACAAATTGGTTACTTAAGAAGGAGAAGGGAAGGGGATTTAAAAAAAAAAGAAAAATACACGTGTAGTCTGATTCTTAGATAGACTCATTATCAGGTCCTCAGTCATTATCAGGCTAGTACTAAATTTATCTCGTGGGAAATCGTAACTCATGACCAAAATATGATGAAAAGAAGCAAAGCAAATATGCTTCGTAGAATTTCTTCAATCGATGAGTCGTTTAATCCATCTTTTTGACTTGATGTAAGATTTGATCGTGTAACGCTATAAGCTAACATGAAGAAACATATAAAATTTCTTTAGTGATCAGTATGAATCTTTTTGCCATTTGGGTCCAACACAAATTCTCCCCCCGGCCAAATGCAATTATTATGTGTGCTGTTAGACGTTGCAATGCACTTTAAAGACCAGCGGAATGCCCTCTTTCTTTTCAATGCCCAAGCCATCCCAAAAAAATCCACCTAACCAGCTATTCCCAAGTAGGCATTTGATTAGGTCTTGGTCTGGCGAGCGAAGGTGATGGGAGACTAAAATAGGCATGTGGGTCAACCTCTTCCTCATTTAGGTCATCAAGTGGCACACAACTTTGCTCAATATAGTGGCTTCACTGTCATTAGCCGCTTAAATAATTAATTGCCAGAATCAAATAAGTGTGAAGAATACCTAACGGCATGGCCATGAGCGCATATGTAGGGAAAGCATCCATATCATCAGGGCCAGTGAAATTTAGTAAAGTTCAAACAAAATACAATTCAGACATGGAATCAGATATTTAATGTTTGTACACAGCTGTTTTCTTGCCTCCAATGTTGGGGGTGGTAAGTAATTTCATCTAGTTTGCCTATTCGTGTGCTTTCATTATATTGATCTCTTGAAAATTAGTAATTAATTCTTCATCTGAATAAATTTATGCACGTCACTTCTTCAATATAAGTATAATAGGGCATCTTTTGAACATATATAACACCTACCTTAGTCCACTTTATACACATTTTTCAATAAGAAAAATGTTATTTCTGTTATAAAACCGAAACTAAAACTTAAGAATATTTGGGAGAGGAGAATTCTTCTTATAAATTGGTATCACTTACATC
>JANZXV010000008.1:11420519-11432044 GCA_027576455.1 Erythroxylum roigii | reverse complement strand
CTCATGAAATTAACTAAAACCCAGTAAGATTTTTATCTAGTTGGTAATTCCTCTCACAGATTTTTGCCTATATCTAGATTTAAACCTACAAGTTTTTAATTTTGGTTTTCCACTACCGATTTTCACCTTTCAGTTCTTCAATCGATAATTTCAACACAAATTATGTGAGGCCTAACACATAACAAGCACAATAATACTCAAAACAAGAATCAATAGCCACGAATCAATTTTATTGAACAAAACCCATAATTAAATCATGTAGAAATTCAAAACTACATCCCATCGTTGAAACCTAACAAGAAATCTACTCACTCATATTCATATTCAACAAAATAAATATCAAAAGCAAAGAGAATGGACATTAAAGGAGTAAGGAACCAAGAACTCGGTGAGTCTTGGACATAAACATAAAAAACCTAGGTGTGAAATGGGTCTCGTGCGTGCGGCGTCGTCTGGGAATGGCTCTCTTCTTTCCTGAGTGTTTTCCTTCTTTTTTTCCAATCTGCTGCTTTTTTTTTCGTTTTTTTCCACTCCGGCGTCAGGTCTGCTTCGCATGCGTCAGGTTTTGTCTTCGTGCGTCAGGTCCCTCTCCGTGCGTCCAGTCCTCCTCCTACGTGGGATAGCCGCCTGCGTCTGGTCTCCTCGCGTCAAGCCTTGCAACTGTGTCCTTGTTTCCCCATACTCTCTCCTGTATGCGTCAAAATCCTGGAGTGCCGCCTCCTTTTTTTTTGCGTCCCCCTCTCAATTAAAACCTAAAACGTTAAAACGTTAAACGTTTTCTATCCTCCAAAATGTCACCGCTCTTGCAAACATAACACAAACTTGTTTGCTTCCTTCCTTTTGCTGTCGTTTCCTGCGATTTGGACTCTTTTATTCACTTGCTGCAGTGGCAACTTTTTAGGTCTAATTTGTAGCCAAACTTTATACTTTCTACGAAGAAACCAGAAAAAATAAAATAAATAACAAACTTAATGAAAATAAATAAATTAACCTAAAAATGCTATTAAAATGAATGAACGAATATGCAAAATGAATGCAAATATGACCTAAATATCTATATGAATTAGACTAAACAGTGAGTTTGTGGATATTGTAGGAATTATGTGTAAAACATAAGGACAAAAGGGACTAAAAAATAAGTTCATTAATTGATATGAAAAATCTACCCGAAAAAGTCATTTGAGAGGCTTTTTTGATAATCTTCAAATTTGAGCTTCTTAAAAAGTTGTATTTTGACTGACAAAAAAGTCATGTCTGTTAAAAAAATGCTTTTTATTTTATAGTCAAACACTCAATTTTCTTAAAAAGGCTTTTGTGGTGGAGAAAAACGCTTATTGAATTCCTAAAAATCCATCCAAACAGGCACTTAGTACAGTAAGAATAGTCTATATCTAGTTAGAGATGATAATTTAAGCCCGATTTGGCCCGATTTTAAATTAACAAACTAAATTTGAATTAAATATGACTCAAAGCGAAAACAAATGGCAAATAACATAAAATGGCCCCTGTGTTATAGTTGACTATTTAAATTAGCCCCTGTATTTTTAATTCGTTCAATCTAGCCCTTGTGTTTTGTAATTTCATTCAAAATGCCCATTTAAAATTTTTGGGACAAAATTACCCTTCGATTATCTGTATCATACGGAATAACCTTTTGAACATCTTGAACGAATAACATTTGGCGACCATTTTGAACATCTTCGCGGAACATGGGGACCTAAATATGTGACTTCCCTTGCGGCTTGGAGAAGTCGAGTTTTCCTCCGTGATTAATACCTCCAGCAAACATGATTTTATTTGTTTATGAAAAAATAAAAAGTGAACCCCTTTTTGACTTCTCGTTTTACCAATTGCTTCATCCTCCACTGGTCCACCGTTACCACCACCACAACTGTCGCCCTCACCCTCACCCTTACCCGCACCATGCTCTCCTTTTACTGGATTATAGGCCCTCTCTAAAGGTGCCACGTCGTCGACCGTATCGCTGATCTGCTTCATCAAGGCAAGTTGAAGAATATTGTCGGCATACCAACCCCCAGAAAGACCCACCAACAGGCTCTGTCTCTCAGTCATTTTACTGGGTTAATTGTGAATTCTGAGCTCTTTTAATGGTTTTGGCTTTTTGTCTTTCGGGTTTCTGGTATTCGGATTTGGTAAATTTTGTGAGTTTTAGAGTTTTGATGGCATTGAATTTTCGGGGTTAGGGTTGGTGATTTATTTCAGATCTGGGTTGGTGATTTATTCAGGGGGACGATTTTTCATCTTGGTTTGAGGGCACTGGTCTTGTCAATACACGACCGAATCCTTTAGTCCAAGGAAGTTATTCAACTCCACAACCTTGGTTGAAGCCTTTTAATGGCATTTTGATACAGATAACCGAAGGGTAATTTTGTCCCAAAAATTTTAAATGGGCATTTTGAATGAAATTACAAAACACAGGGGCTAGATTGAACGAATTAAAAATACAGGGGCTAATTTGAATAGTCAACTATAACACAGGGGTCATTTTATATTATTTGCCCAAATTCATTTGTATTTTTTATGTCTTTTACTTATTTACTTTAATACTTTTAAGGGCTCTTCATGCATAAACGTATCATAGTTTGAACTTATTGATAAATCCTTTTAATTTTCAAAAGGAATTAAGGTTTTTATTTAAAAAAAATTAAATTTAAAAAGATTTTAAGGTACTCTTGGAATATTTTTGACATAAGTTTTTGTCAAAGGAGTTTGCTTTCATCATTAAAAGAACTTAAGAAGTTTGAAACACCTGTTGATATGAGCACGACCATGGTACTTTGTAAGAGAAGTGGAACCAAAGATTAGTTAGTAATGCCAGAGGAACTAATAACAAAATTAAGAGCTAAGAAGTTCAAAGAAGCATTTCAATCCTAAATGGGCCAAATTATAGATGGCATGGAATCTCCAGAGATTATGAGGGCCAATGGCATCATAACTAATCAATTGAGGCAGAATGTGCAAGAAGACTTTCATTGTTGTTTAATTAATTGTTTTACGTTTGAAGCATAACTTTCAGCAACCCACTACTTGTGTCTTAGGCTTGTTTAAATCTTTTAGGTTTGATGGGTTTTACTTTCGAAATATTAGTTTGAACTTTAATTATTTTGGTGGGAGACCCATGTTTAAAGGCCTTTTTCATAGTTAGGGTTTCTATCTTTCAAGGGGTATAAATACATCATAATAAAAATTGTCTAGGGTTAGATTGGATTAATAACGATTTCTTTAAGGGAGGATTTTCTCGTCTTCTTTTATTGCATCAAGAATATAATTCTTATCAAGGTAAACACTTATGGTAATTTTTATTCTTGTTTTCAAATTAACCTTATTATATGTCTTTCCTTTCATATAATTAATTGGGGGCTAATCAGGGTTGGGGATTTCATCTTATACCTGTTCTATCCAAAGTGTGTGTTTAAGGAGTTTTGGGTTCTTTTGCCTTGAGGTTCTGCATCACTTGTTCTCAGTTATGCTGGTCAACCAAACTAGGTTAGTGGTCGACCAATGTTTTATTTTGGACATATTAATTAATCATTGTTTCGGCTAACCAATGCATGTTGAAAGTTAACAAAAATTGTGTACATTGGTTGATACATTTGTCGATCAATATGTGATATATTTTTTGAACAATATATTCGAATGGTTGGCCAATATAATGTAGAGAGATTAAATCACCAGCTTCATAAGTTTGTGTTAACATTAGTCGATACATTGGTCGACTAATATGACATAATAATCAATCAATTTATCAAATTAATAGAATAATATAATTATTACTAGCTCTTATAATAATTAATTTTTTTGTTTAACAATGTTTTGGAGCTAGTATGGATATAACACATTTACAAGATTTGATAAGTATTTACAAGCATTCATTTATCTATATGAAGTGATTTTGAGCATTTAAGCAATAAAGTGAGCAAGCAAGATTTATTCAAATTGTAAATATCATTTGGGGGTTGTTTCTTATATTCAATTGATCTAAATAGGATTTTAGTTACTCTTATCTTAACGAAGGTTATACAAGGTTAATATTTTCCTTAATAGAGATTATTGTAACAAGGTTCTTCTTCAACTGGTTGAAAGAATAATTGAGTGGAATTTTAAAAGAGACTTGGAGAGTAGATGTAGGTAAGGATTGTTTGCTGAACTATTACAAAATCAATTTATCAGTTCTTTTCCTTACGCTCTTTACTTTAATTTTGCTTGTTTGATTGAGCTTTAATACATTTTCATTTTATTTGAAATTAATCTTCTTTTGTTTCTAATTTGCAAAAGAATTTTAAATTTACGAGCACCTATTTCACCACCAGGGACCAAACTTATGAAAGACACCATTATAAGCAATATATGTATACCATTGCAATTATCATTTTGTAGGATAGTAGTCGATGAGTGTATAATTCCCATATTTTAGATTAATCAATGCAACTAAATAAGCTCAAAGATAGTATCTGTTATGACTTGATATTCAACTTTTAGAGTAAGATACGATGGTTTGCTTCTTACAGTACCAATAAATTAATAAATCTCTAAATAGAAAAGCATAAACTAGTGATAAAGCATCGACCATTAGGATTACCAACCTAATCATCTTTACAATTTTTTTAGAGCATGAAATGAATGTTGAGAAAATGAAGGCCATGAAATAATATCTCTCTGAGATAATAGATGATCCTTATGATATCAACATCATAAGTGGTAAATGGAGTATATATGAATTGACTGACAATATATACCACATATATAGTCAATGCCTGGTTGAGTGACCATGACATAAATAAGACTGCTAACAATTATTGATGAACGTCATTATAAAGAAGAGTAATAGAATAATAAGCGTTAGACTCCATATATGTGTGTACAATTTTAGGATCTACGAGACTTACACAAAGAATAAATTTAGTAGCATATATACTTGACTTGATTCAAGTAGTATCTGAACTAGTAGGATGAGATCGACTTCAAGACCAAGAAGAAACTAAAAAGTCTCTTATCTTTCATATCAAATTGATGATGGAAAGTTTTAAGATCAACAATTCCTTGAAAATCATCATCATTAATAATTATGTCATCAACATATAAAAGAAGTAGAGACAGTGTTATGATCGTAACTATTGAATTTAAAACCAAGTTGAGAGACAGTGTTATCGAATTTAGAAAACTAAGCTTATGGTGCTCACATAGGACTACAAAAAGCCTTTCGTAGGCACTAAACATTATTAGGTAGGTAATTACAGTTAGGAGATAGTTTCATATACACTTTTTCAAATAAATCTCCAGTAAGAATTGCATTATTAATAACCATTTAAACCGACTTCCATTAAGTTGCACTGGAAATAAGACTCCAAACATAAGTAAGACAAGTTATTATAGAAAAAGTTTGTTTATAATTAATGCAATGTTTTTGTGTAAAGCCTTGCGAAAAGTTAGACTTTATATTGTTTGATATAACTATATGAACGAGTATTTATTATGACATGACCCAAACAATTACTAAAAAATTAGGCCATGTTGGACCACAAATAGCTAGCTAATTGATCTAACGAAACTTGTAGCTCAGGGATATATACATGAATAGTCTATCCTGATTGTTGTTGTATATGATGAAGTTGAAGATAGAACTAAAATTCATAAATATAATCAAAGATTGAATATTTGGATTCTAAAGGAATCTCATACGGTGTGAAACCAGTGAAAGTCTAATTTAATAACATTACCACATATGTTACGAATCTAAGTCAAGACGTGATGATTCTCACCATCCTATTTCCCTATTGTTTAATGAACTTCTCTTCGTATTTATTCTCTTTGTTAGTGAATTTTAAAACTTCAACGGCCACAATATGCCATTAAATGATATGTTTTGAGAAGTTACACATCTCTTGAGCCTCTAAGTCATAATTTGATCTATCCAATTCAAAATAATATTAATTAGCCTAAAAATATGTAGAATCCGTGACAAATATAAGATAAGAAAACTAAGAAAATAGAGATGAGAATGGGAAAAAACTAATAGTTAATGGAGGAAACTTTAGGAAGGGGACAACATATTTGGATTCGGACAAGAAGAAACTTTAAGAATCAGTCTTAAATATATATATTATATATAGATATAGGTTAAACCGATGAGATCCGTGTTTGAATCGTTAAATTAGGTTGGCCCAGACGCATGAACAAAGTAAACCAAACTAGCTGACATGGCGTGCTAAGATGAAGAGACTTGGAACTTGTAGACTGACACATGCAACTGTCATAATAGGGAAATGTGTCGACTGATTATTGGTTCACTTTTCCGGTGATTATTATGACACATCTTCAATTTATAGAGACACGCGTCATTATTAGGACATGTTTCACTGTCCAATTTAACGACGTGACATTATTAGTGGGACAACGTGTGGCTGTATAGAGAACATGTTGGTGATGATGCCATGCCATTGGTGTGCAGAGCATATGGATTTGTGTAGTTAGACTTCAACGAAAGAAACGAAGGCGACTAATCGATAGATGCCTATTCGTTCAGGTGGCATATGTTTGGTTTGTTCTTTTTGAGTATTCATTGTATTGGTTTTCCAAAGCCAATGGAGCAGAACAAGATAGTTTCGTATTCTATAGAAGTGCTGAATAGAACGACCGGGTCAATTTGACTAGCAATAATTTTAGGAAAGAAAGCAAAGGAGAGTAGAATGACCCGGTCAATTTGACTAGGAATAATTTTAGGAAAGAAAGCAAAGGAGATTAACGCTAACTATCTGAGTTGGTGAATTCAAGTAGGAAAAAACTTTTACGTAGGATTGGGAAACTTCGATTAGTTCATTCAAGTCTAGCCGGCCAGTAGGAATATATATTCCACGTCTTAAGATTGACAGGCCTAAACTTGAATATATATGTGATCGAATATAAATAAAGTAGACCGAAATCAACTTGGTTTAAATTTTGAGTATATAATTTAAAGTCCGCTTATTAGTTTTAATTTAGGCTTTTTCAATCCAATTTTAACATTTATAATTAAATTCAATCAAACCGATTTTTTTTTCACTACTTTTATGTAATATGGATTTAGCTTTGAAATTTTCATGTGATCAAATTAGTTAAATATGACTTTTCAAACATTTTTAGTAATTAGATCTTAATTTAAACATAATATTTTAGTTAAAATCTACATATTTTTGCAGTTATGTTATTTTTAATATCATAGTACCAATTTTGTATGATTATAATAAAATAATAAAAATATTTTAATTCATAATATTAACTCTTATTTTTATAATAATATGTGATGCGTAATTAACATAGAAATATATAATTCTTAAAAAATAAAATTAACATTATTTAGGCTAATATTTAAGAAAATATTCGGTTTGAGAATTTTGAATGGAGATTTTAGAAGTTAAAAAAAAAAGCTCTATTTGGGAATGGATAATAAAGTGAGAACGATGTTATACAATGTTATATGAGTTAAGAAAATCACGACAGGATTTAAGTAATCTCAATTACAAAATCTTTTCATATTTTGATTTCTTGAAATCCAATTTCACTTTAATTCTATAAAATGATTAACACATGAATAATAATAAAGTGTGAATCTTAATTCGTTCCTTATTTCGAAATCGGTCCATCTTAAGCATCAGAGTCACACAAGTGTTCGACTTTTAATAATATTCACAAAACTAGTTGAAAAAATTATGTAACTCTTATAGAGAGAGTTAAATAAGGACTGTTAGCTCTGTTAGAGCTTAAGCCTATTTATAATAAGTTTGGACATTTTAGTAATTTAATTAAAATTAAATTATAAGTTCAATTAAACTAAATACCAATTATGCCTAAATAAGATACAATATCTTATATTGATTCTTATTTATTAAATATCTCATATTTAATCATAAAATTTCTTAAACTTTACAATTAAGTCTAACTTGATTAAAATATTTTTGCTCTCTTTAACCTGTTTTTCATATGAGATCTATTACGTTTTCAAGTATGTTGATAATAGATACAAATTATAACCTTAAATCATATTTAAGATTAGGTAAATTAAACTCTTTTAATTTACCTTTAATTCTCTAATTAAACAATTTGTATCCATAAACTAAGATTGACATCTATCAACATATCATGACTACCCACATATTTAGAAATGTCAAAGTGGTTTCTGTGCATGACTTTTATGGTATAATTCAATTATTTTATCGTACAATGTTCCAATTAGACATAAAGTATGAAATTAATGTCTATTCTATTTTAAGTCTAATCATATTAGTTTTCCACCTTTAATTATTGATTCAATTAATGATATTTGTAAACTTTTTACAAAACACCATTTCATATTGGCCAAGGATTTCTTGAATCAATATTAATTGAAAACAACAAAACATTTTTCCTAATTACTTTAAGGTAATGAATTATATCTTGATCATTCAACTATCTCCATATAGTTCATGTTACATCTAAAGACTACCAAATAAGCTATCTATGATTAGACTAGGTCATTAGTTGTATCAAAACATAGTAATTCTTGTATAAAATAACTTTGAAGATCTCAAATTAAAGAGTGACTTATACAATCATCACAATGAGAATTTCCATATACATACAAATAATGTTTAAAATGGATTTCTCATATTGGGTCAGTTTAATGAACTTGCTCTCTGACAAGTACTCACTTATTTGTTTAAGTATCTCCATCCTTTAGCCTATGAGATCGAATACTTAATAAGGAAAAACATAATTTGTGTTAGTCTTTTTACGTTCTATTAATGTTCAGCCTTAATAGAACAATGACCAGAAATAATTTCGGGATAATACATAAATGCAATGTGAATCTCATAATTATAATCTCATCATAATTTCATTTGCAGTATATAATTATCCATAGAATTCATCAAATATATCTAAATATATACAATATAAAGAATGTTTTTAAATTATTTTGTCATTAAACTACAAGTAACCGATTGACTATAGGGCATAAACCAATAATCTCCCATTTGCACTAAGTCAATCATTTAAGTATCATATATCATATCACCGTATGTCGACCATGTTACTGTTGGGATAGTGTCTTGATGAGAGAATTCTACAAGATTCTCTATAGTGAATACTTTCTTAAATCTTACAACTTTCTTCTTAATTATCATCATAATTAAGAACAACTGCCTAAATACATCCTTAGAACTTTGGTGAGACCTTAGCTCTTTTTATATGCTTAATGGATTTAATGTTTCACAGTACATTACTGTCTTGAACAATGCAAATAACTATATCAAGTTCACAAAAGAACTTATTGATCCAATCATTTCCTCTAAATGAAAAATGCATTATGACTTAATTAACAACCATTGCTATATGGGAACTTTTCAATCTCTAAACAATATTGTTCTGAGTAAAATATACCTTAATTAGGATTTACTTCTAAAGTAAATATCCTTATCACCTTCAAACTCAAATATCAACTCATATATAGAATAATCGATATCTTTAATACTTTATAAGTATCAAATACTTCAAATATTAAACATCTTTAGTACATTATCTATATATTTGGACTTAGAATAAGTAAACAACTTACAGAATTAAGTTGTTACCTTTTCATATCCAAAAGAGTTGTTCTTAGACAATTATATTTTTAACAATTTAAAATTAGAATTGTTGTTCTCTATGAGCAATATGTCTTACCCACTAAAGAGGACAATAATACACCCACTAACATTCTTGTAGATAAGATAAATTTACAATCATTTCCAAAATAAACTCTTTGAATTCATCATGAAAGTGAATCTTTCAATGTCCCGTAGCCTTTCAATTATACATCAAATGTATCAACAAAGGCACTAGTTCCAATTGGATGTATTGTCACGAGATTTGAAAATTTGAAAATTTCATCTTACTCCCACTACTTATCTTGAGAACCATTATCCTATAAGTATTCATTGATACAATCAAATTGTTTAATAGGTTTGTAAGATTATATCCAATCTTTTGCATATCTCAAAACCTTTTATTACCTAATTTAGTTCTAAACTTAATGGATAATGTATGATTCAACCAAGTATCACATCCTTCAATATTAACTTTGACTCTTTCAAAGACTTAGCCTTTCATATCTACTATGAAATCTTGCTAATTTATTAACTAAAACTATTGCAGGTACGTCAATGTACTAGGCATAACTATAGAAGAAATAATATTGCACCATATAATAACTCATATTATATATTCCTTTATACATAAATTCACACTCTTATGGAATTTTATTATCAAGGTTTTTACCAGAGAATCTCATTTCCTTCAGATAACCGAAAATTTAAAATTCACCAAATCGATTTCATCGAAGTGCTTCGAAATTCTCAATTCTTAATGTCTACTTAGATTTAAACAATTTGAACTGTTCAAAATTTTAAATCATTATTTCATTTAATGCACATGACTATATCACATAAAGTCATTAGTAATTTAATAAAATATAATTATCATCCTTTTATGAATTGTTATTCCATCCAATACTTCATATGTATAAATTTAATAATTCAATAACATCATTATCAGTTCACCAAAAGTTGATTTGGTTATTCTTCAACTTAGCAAGTTTTACACGATTCATAATCAGCATGATACATATCCTTAGTGGCGGATCCAGAAAATTTTTTAAATGGGGGCAAAATTTTATTTTTAATAGGGGCAAAATTTTAATAGAAGCAATTTTTTATGGGGGCAAAACTTAAAATACTAATTTTTTTACATGAAATTTTTTCGGAGTAGTGGGGAAATTTTTTGGGGGCAGCCCCCACTTGCCCCCATTGTGGATCCGCCCCTGCATATCCTTATATGTAACTTTATGACTCTCATTATGTTGATTTAACCAACATGGTATAACATGATAAGTCTCAGTTATCTAACTTTGTATTCTTTCCACTTTTGTTAAGCATAAGTCTCTTTTGATCCTACACATACAAAATATTTGTATAAAATTGGATCAACTACTTTTTCTCAACAATATATTTCTTATCATGCATTGAACATTATAATAATGTTAAATCTAAATTCAGTATCATATATTCATAAGCATGAATTAGAAATATATATGATCTTTATCATATCAAATATAGGCAAGAAAAGTCATGCAATTATTTTATTTTAATGATAACTATTATTGGAAATGCACTTAATTGTAGTCCACAATTATGCTTTTAGTAAGCTAAATTAAATGAAACAATTTCATCATAATATTATACCTTTAAGCTCTACTTCATGCAACCTCTTGCATCTTACTATCATAATGTTGACATACATCTTACATGTTAACACCAAAGTTTATGAGACATTATTTAACTTAAAATATCAATATATTTTATCATCTATATGATTTTGACGTGTCTCTAAAACTTTGTCACAAAATCCTTGATAGGGATTATAACAAAATTATATAATGGGCCTATAATTTTTCTAATTATATAATGTGCATACAATTTTTCTAACTTTGAGAACTCTTTTCAAACATATCCTAT
>JANZXV010000008.1:11403998-11420419 GCA_027576455.1 Erythroxylum roigii | reverse complement strand
TGATTATTATAATTGATAATACTTTTTTGTTAATTATATATATTTAAAATTTTGATATATAAATAATAAAGAGAATTCGCATACTTTTTTCAATTGAATAATTTACCCTTCTTTTTATATTGTTTTAAGTCAAATTTTCTTAACGATAGTTATATCGATTATCAAAATAAAAATTATAATTTGAATATTCTATAATATTCTGTATGATTTTACGAATAGTGTAAACCAAGTAAGCCGGGATTGGTTTGGTCTAGCAATATTTTTAATATTCCTCCTACTAAAAGTCCACATATTTCTATTTCAAAATAAACAATATTATTTTCTGATTTGCTTGCTTTAACGTATTGAAAATATAACAAAACTATTGAACAAGTGTATTATATTAAATACGAAATATTCTTTTCGCAAGAGCGTCGCTTATCCTTCTTTTTTGTAGTTTGGAGTTGTCCGTCCATCCAGGTAAGTGGTCTAACTCATGTCTACCATATGTATTGCTTTAAAAATATGATTTTTATGCATTTGGGTTTTATGTGAATGTAAAGGAGGACTTGATTTTATGTTGTTGTTTATAATATTCTTATAATCATTGATGAGTTTTTGTGTTCTTCATTAATAGTCTAAGTATTTACTATATGTGGAATGAGTTTGAGATCTTATGGATGATTTAAGTCTTAACTAAGTTCCTATGACGGTATATAGGCTGGAAATCCATGATATAGCTCTCGTGAAGCTTATTGGTGAAAAATTCCACTAGCCTAGGAGTCGTAGCAAGAACTTGCTTTCTTGATTTACAGATGTAAACAACGTCATGTACCATAATATTGAAATCAATTGTCAGTTATTAATGCAAACATAAATACTTCAACTTCAACGTGATTAATGCAAACTTAGCAGTAACACATGAAATTCATAAGTTTAAAAACAAGACAACTTTTTGCAACAAACCCCTAGGACAGTATATAGACTAGAAACCTGTGATATAGTTCCTGTGAGGCTTATCGATGAAAAATTCCACGAGCCTAGGAGTCACAGTAAGAACTTTCTTTCTTGATTCATATGTGTAAACAATGCCACGTACCATGGTATTGAAATCAATTGTAGGTGATTAATTCAAACATAAATACTTCAACTTCAATGTGATTAATTTAAACTTATTATTAATACAAGAAATTCATATGTTTAATAGACAAGACAATTCTTTACATATTAAACCCCTAGGATGGTATATAGGCTGGAAACCTGTGATGCAGCTCCCGTGAGACTTATCAGTGAAAAATTTCACGAGCCTAGGAGTCACAGCAAGAACTTGCTTTATTGATTCACAGGTGTAAACAATGCCACGTATCATAGTATTGAAATCAATTGTAGATGATTAATTCAAACATAAATACTTCAACTTCAATGTGATTTATTAGTATTAACACAAGAAATTCATATGTTTAATAAACAAGACAATTCTTTGCATAATAAACCCCTAGGACAGTAATAGAATATTATATTCAATAAATCAATTATTGAATCAACAATATATTGGTATATATTGAATTGAAGTTGTTAAATTTATGAAATATTCAATAAAATATGAATTTCAGGTTAAAATATGCCACCAAAGAGAAAATAGGATATGATGCGACCAAGGTTCATACCACGATTTAGAGCTAGTTACCATCTAGGTGAAGCATTACACTATACAATTGCAACTGAATCAGATATTATACCTCCAGCTACTACACTTACAGATGAGGCATCACCTTTCGTACCTATTGTATACCACGATTTGGAGCCAGTTACTGTCTAAGTGAAGCATCACATTCTGCAGTTGCAACTGAATCAGATAGTGTACCTACAACTGCTACACTTGCAAATGAGGCATCACCTTTTGTACCTGCTAGTACACCATCCACCATCCACCACCCTTATACTGACAGAGATATCAGGGGCAATCAATGTGGATGAAGGAGACGGCAACTTGGAGTTGAGGGAGTTGATAGAAAAACTTACATCACAATTGTCAACAATCTGTAAATGAAAATATATGAAACACCATATGTTTATAATTAAGTTATATGTTTAAATTTAAAAATGATATAAAATTAATTGTTTTAATATTAAGTTGATTCCGTCTGGATCATGCTCAAGAAATATGACATCCAAATTTAAAGAAAAGATTGATCTTGAGGGTTATATTTGGAAGAATATCTCTAAGGTAACAAAGGATTTTTATTATCAGAAGTTTGAGATACAAAAAATATATTTTTTAATTAATTTTATACATTAATTAGATAAATATTGTAGATTATAAGTACTTACTGTATGTTTTTTTTTCAGAAAGAATTTTTTTAAGATTCTGAATTTGATGCGGTCATTTATAAAGTTTAGGAGAGACGAGCACGTACATGTTATCGAGAATTTGTTGGTGCGATACACAAGGCTGGTGGATGACCGCCTTATATTTCTGAACAAATATGGATTTGTTGGCAGCAATAGTAGACATTACCCGAGACAATGTCCATTTCAGAGCGTAATTCTACTAATAGACGTGGAGGACTGGGGGGAGAGAGTTTTCCTGTATATGCTGGAGGATCTATTACCTACTACGAGCATGCAGAGAGACTTGTAAGTATCTACACTTTACACTCATATTCTCATTTTTTTACTTTGATGTATTTCAATTTAATTTGATGTGTGAATTTTGGAATGAAAATATATGTATTATGGAGAATGATAATGATATAAATGTCTGGTGTGATATATGATTGTTAAATTATTTGTCAATAAATTATAACTAATCGATTGATTGAAGGGTATAAATCAAAATATGACATTAAAATTTGGCTAAAAGATAAGTGAGATACAATTCATTACGAAGCTGTTTTCTTAACATTTTTTTAGTAATTTTTATAAAACATTTTATTATCTTTGTATTTAAAAGAAACATTGTTGTCTTGAGGATACTTTATTTATCAATTTTAATTGCTCAAGTGAATAAAAAAACATGAATTTTACACTAAATGAGTATCTGTGAACTTACAAATTTTCAAATCAAAGCACCTTGAGTGTATGGATTTTAGGTTTTAACAAATTGTATATTTATAATATAATCGTAACGTAATGCTTTATTTACGAGAAAGGGATTGCAAAATATTTTGAAATAGTTTAATTTGTTCAGTTTTAAAGGAATTTTCAAATAATAAAACAATAAATTCTTAAATATACAAATTAAAATAACATTACTTTAAATTGAAAGAGTTTGAGCTAATTAAATTGAACTTGGTTTGAAATTCGATTAACCTAAATTTAATTTATTAATTTTGAATCAAATTTTAAATATAAGTTAGTTTTATGATGTAAAAAAGATAAATAAAGTTTCCTCTATTTATGAGAGACAAAGCTCTAAATTCGCAAGTCTTGAAGACGCCCATCCTCTTCCTGAAGCACCTGATCAACAAATCAATTCAATTCGTTTCCACAACTAGAATTGAATTTTCTAGCGTGGAAATAAGCATGGTCAAAGTTTTATAAGTTTGAGATACATGAACTAGAATGTCTTTAAAGAATTCTTTTTCTAATTTCATTATTTATATTTCGTCTTGACTTGAAAAAGAAGAGAAAATACACATTGATCTTATGGTGATATCTTGAATGTAAACGATAAGTGATGCTCGAGGAATTGTTTGTATATATCTTGGTACGATTTTCATAATTCACAAGTCTCGGTTTGGACTTGGGACAGTAGACCCATGTCTTCAACCTATTTTGGAGGTGAATTATTCTGAATGGACACATATGACCTACCATAAACGCAAAATGGTCTCATGAGGATAGGTCCACTCAATTATAAGTATTTGAGATTAGGATCAAATGAATATGATGAAGATTCCTCACAATGTATGGCTAAAAAGTAGCAGATTAAATCTCATAATTAAAAGTAGCACACTTGTGGCCGTATAATGACACAAGTGTAGCGCCTCATGCCTTGCTGGCACTGTTTGCTAATGCTCCCTCCTAGTTTAGTTTGAACTCTGACAACAATTTAGTAAAACAAAGGCTCCCATTATACGAGCAACGCGGCAAGATTTAATATTTTATCATTCTTTATGTGGGCATGGCGTGTGATGTGTGTGTTGGACTCGCATTGTAAAGCGGCCTACGTCATACAAAGCGTCTCCAGCGTGATTGCTGGAGTCAGCAAACACTAACATAGGTTGTACTTACAATTTCCAAAAAAAAAACGAATAAAAGCTCCTTTTTGTTTATCTTCCAAGGAAGAAATATAGAAGTTGAGTAGATGATGATTCTCGTATTTGCACCAGCTTTTTCTTCTCCCTATCCAAACAGGTTTTGTGCAATTTACATTGTAAGTATGGTAAGAAAAGATTTAGTTCTTGGCGGTTCAACGGGTTGTAGATAGAGCAAGTGGTGTGCTGTGACCTGTGAATTCTTCTACATCTCAATCCCTTTCTTACCAATAAAAGGGCACCTTGCGAAGTGACTAGATCCGAAGATATTGTACCTATCAAGACAAAAGGGACAGTACCTAAGTATTGTATAGATCTCAGTTTCTTTTGGTTAATAACACCATTAATTTAGATTTGGTGGAAACTTTCTTTCTATTAAGTTAGATTTGAAGCTTCCCAGCTATTTGAACCGTAAAACTTGGCATTTATCCATATCAATCGAATCTCGTCTCGTCTCAACCACGAGGTTTGTACGCGTAATTCCCTACCGACCTGAATAAGGCCGTGGAACTCGTCCTTGTAAGTTGGTGCCTTTTCCCACTTCACAAAAAAACATTTCTCTAGTTGGAAAATTCTCCGCAACTACTCTTCTCAACCCCACCAAGTCTCAAATGCCTCAAAATCAAAGGCGTAAACTTTCAATTTGGCCCATTTTGTACTCTTCATCTCTCTCTTTGCGTACGTCGACTTTACATACAAAATAGACGACAAAGCAGACCCTTCAACTGAAGGAAATCCTCTTCCATAATCGAAATCTAATAACGGTCCTCAGAATCCCAAGCCTTTAAGCAATCAGAGATCAGCTCTTAAAAACCCTCCAAGTCGCTCACACGTTCTTTTCTCTCCCTAGCTCTTGCCTAACTATCCCCCTCGAAAACTATCCCCTATTAGGTCAGATTTCAACTTCCGTCACTGCATTTCATTCTCATGCAATTTTGTGCTCTTCACATTGTTCTCTTACTTTTCTGTTGGTGAAAAGTCCATTCTTTTTTCGAAGTTTTCAACGCAGATATCACAGTCTCAAAGACTTGCTCTGTTTCTTGCTCTGCTTTTTTGCTTCAAAATGAAATAACTCAACAGATTGATCGGTTAAATGGATGGGTTCCTGCAAGAAATACCCATTTCAGATTGGTGAATATGGGTTCTGTCAACAGGTTTCTCTATCAAAAACTGATCTTTCTTGCTGCTTGTTTCTGGGTCTCTGTGTTCACTCTGTTCCGGACTCTGTTTAGACTTTGCAAAAGAACTATCTTCAGGTAATGAATGTTACTGAAACCTTGTCTGACCATATTTTCATGTGTTATGCGTTTTGGTAATTTAATTTCACAATTGTACAGAATTAAGTGGAAGACTGGTTCTCAAGCAGACAATTCGAATTTCACTCCAAATTCTACAGGGAAAAAGGCTGAGCATCTGATACCTGAAATCGATGTTACGAACGATACTGAAGAAAGTGGATATATTGAAGAGAGTGATTCACCAAAATTCACTTTCAAGTTTCAGTATCAAACATATAAAGAGGAATATGAGCCTGTTTGTTCAAATAGCACGACCTCCACAAGCACCAATAAGTATGAGTTTTCATCCGCGAAGAATTTGAATCAATACATAGAGAAGCCTGAGGCTCTAAACCTCACTGTCAAAGAGCTTTACACCGATTCTGGTGGTGGTTCAATTGGTCCAATTAGTTATGTCAGTAAAGGGCTATTGTCAAATGAGGAGCTCGTTCATGAGATATCACAACATGGTTTTGTAGATATTGTAAGTGAAAAAGAACGAATAGAGGAGTTTGGATTAGACACATCCATTAAAGAGTCGATTTCTGGGAAGGGAAAAGCAGTGGAGGTTAATAGAAAAGTATTAGGTAATGAAAATGATTTGAAAAATGAAGTTCCATCTGTTGCCAGGGAGGAGTTCGCGGCTGTGGATTCGGATTCTGATTCTGATTCAATTACTTCAAGCCATGAGGTTTTTAGTCGCTTTGTGGCATCAAGCAGTGATCGGTTCTTGTTGGAGAAAGATGTTGATGATGGCTTTGATCGTAACAGTTTGAGTGTAGTGAAAAAGGAGATAGACTTAGATGAGGAAGATTTGGAATTAGATGTAAATCTTCAGAATTTGAGTTCAGTTTATGGTCATGATGACTTTAATGAGGAAGTTAGTGAAGTACTGGAAGAGCTAAGAGAAGTAGAAGAGCCTGATACGCAGCAGAACTTAGGCAACGAAGACCTCAAGAGTTTGTCCGAGAATGACTTACACGACGGAAGCTATAGAAAAGAAGAGCTTTGCTGTAAGAATGGTTTAGGTGATCCTGAGAAGTCCAATGAACAGAATTCATCAGGATGGGATTCTGATGATTCAAATAAATTTGATACTTTGTGGGAGCATCAAGATTTCATTGAACAGCTGCAAATGGAGCTGAGAAAGGCCAGAGCCACAGGTCTTCCGACCATCTCAGAAGAAGACGAGTCTCCTAAAATAATGGAAGATTTCAAGCCATGGAAAATTGATGAGAAGTTTCAACAAGGAGATGCAATGGGTGAGCTGCACAAGTTCTACAAGAGTTACAGAGAGCGGATGCGAAAATTTGATATCCTGAATTTCCAAAAGATGTATGCCATGGGTTAGTTTCTTGCATTCACATTTCCATTATTTTGCTTGAAAATTTTCTGTGTGTTCTCAAGTCCTACGGTGATGACAATTTCATTCAAATTTTTATTTTAGATAGGAGGTTATCTGTGTAATTATGACGAGATGATCCTACTGATCAATACCTTTCAATCGAAGGACATCATAGCACAACCTACCTTTTGTAGTCTTTTAGAAGTTAAGGGCATGGACCCACTCAATCTGTTTTGCAAAATACACAGAAATATGAAACTGCGAGGAATAGGCAATCATAACTTTTAACGTGTTCTCTTTTTATTTTTTCTACTAACACACATGCAATCATGCGTACATGAAAAAGGTATCTTATTTGCCTGTATAATATAACAGGTTTTAGTAACTCTTTTTCATTTTGAAGTGTAACCTGATGTGTATGCCTTTTTTTTTTCCCTGTAAAGCTAAGTAGTCAGGTCACATGGTAACCATAATTGTTTAGGAATGTGGAACAAAACCTATTTTCCTGAATGCGTGAATCCAAATTTTATGGTTAGTTGCACTAATATTTAATGCCATCCAACAATCTTTCAAGTTTCAACTTAGCTATATGATTAATTCCAATGACCCAAGTTACCTTTTTTCTTTTTCTAAAACTGATCTCTTACGTGAACAAAATTCTTCGTCACAGCAGAGCCAAATTAGGAAAAGTTATCCCTAGTTGATTGTTATAACTTTTCAAGTATGATTACCGATAGCTAGCCTATTGAGTCTTCGTTAGATCACTAAAGTTGCTTGGATTTTAAGTTTCATTCAATTACTTTATTATCCACTTTTCATGGAAATCTGTAGGCTTTCTCCAATCAAAGGACATATTTCAGTCAATTTCAGGCCGAAAAGCTTCAGTTCGAGGATTCTCCCTTCTTTCTCAGAAATTTCTGCTGAGCAAACGTAGACAGTCTGATCCTGACTTGATGATGAACTTCATTAGAGAACTGCATGGTGACTTGGAGACTGTCTATGTTGGGCAAATGTGCCTCTCATGGGAAATCCTTCATTGGCAGTATGAGAAGGCGATAGAGCTATGGGACTCTGACCACCATAGTCTGCGCCAATACAATGAAGTTGCTGGTGAATTTCAGCAGTTTCAAGTGCTGTTACAAAGATTTGTAGAGAACGAATCTTTTGAAGGTCCAAGAGTAGAAAATTACACTAGGAAGAGGTGTAGCATGCGTAATTTATTACAAGTTCCAGTAATTAAAGGTATGACCATACTATTGAATCAATGTTCATTTCTTGTTGGGTTTGACTAACAATTGCTAAATTGTTCTGCAGAAGACAATGCAAAGGGTAAAAAGGCAAGAAGAAAAGGCAAGGAAGATGATGTGATTACAAGCGATATGTTAGTAGAAATCTTGGAAGAATCCATACGAATTTTCTGGCAATTTGTTCGAGCTGACAAAGATGCACATGAAGTGATTCAAAAGGGCCGGAAAGGAACTCGAATAGAACCTCAAGACCCATCTCAGCTACAGCTCTTGGCAGAGGTTGAAGCAAGCCTGCTAAAGGTAAGCTTAAAATTTTCACCATCTGATGAAATACCATCCTTGATTAAACTCGGCTTCTTTATGAAGTGCAGAAGGAGAAGAAGCTCAAGGAAATGTTGAGGAGTGGAAACTGCATATTGAGGAAGCTTAGAAAGCAGCAAGAAGACAGTTCAGATCACGTTCTTTACTTCTTCTCACAGGTGGATATGAAGTTGGTCTCAAGGGTTCTGAGCATGTCCAAAGTAACAATGGAGCAGCTAATTTGGTGTCACAATAAGTTGAGCAAAATCAATTTTGTTAGCCGGAAGATACATGTAGAACCATCTTTTCTGCTTTTTCCTTGCTGATGGTAGTCATCATTAGCTTTCTGTACATTACATCCTCCAACCATTAATAGATAAAATAGCTTTCTGGAATAACTTACCCTTCCAATTTTTCTTCAATACCTGGAAAAAGCATGAGGGCTGTACCAATTTTTTAGTTACAAGCAGGTATTTAATCTCTTTGTTCCAATGTATAAAGATGAAGTTGAAATCTCTAAATTTGAATAAATTCTCAAGTTGCACATGAAGAATTCGTTTGCTCGTGGAATGGAATGGATACTTTCGAAATTCAAATGTCTAAATCAGAATAAAAATTGGGAATGTAGTTGTGAACTCCTAATAAGTAAATATAAATAATAACAGGTGCACAAAAGACTGACTGACCAACGACGCCCAGTTCTGCAATCACAACCGTTGATAAAATAACTCATAATAGCAGCCGTCAGATGTAGGGCTTCATCCACCCAAAAACCTAATTAATAACCCGCCCGCTTCGTTCCGCCCAAGTTGTCTCTCTTGAGCCTCCCCACCGCAAAAAAATGGTTCAGCGACTGACCTACCGTAAACGGCATAGCTATGCCACCAAATCCAACCAGCATCGTGTCGTCAAAACCCCTGGTATCCTCGTGTTTTGGCTTATTTTCATTTTTTTTTTTTTTGCTTTCGTTTCTGGGTTTTCAGAGTGGAAATTTTGATGGGCGTGTTTTGTTTTTGTTTTCGTGGCTGAAGGTGGGAAGTTGGTGTATCAGACCACGAAGAAAAGGGCAAGTGGACCTAAGTGTCCCGTTACTGGCAAGAGGATTCAAGGGGTATGTGGTATAATGCCTGAAGGGTTTACGTTTTGAGATGTTTTACTTGGTTTCGATTGTTGCTCTGTTTTTGTGGTTTTTTGTTCTTTTGGTTGAGACGAAGATGCCATAAAATTTAGCTTTAATGTCTTTATTGTGCATTTGAGATGGAAAAGATTGATACTTTTTCACTTGGCTATTCAGAATTTGGTTACTTTGAAATGTTAAAGTTTGCATTGTTTTTACTTGTTTCGTGTCATTGAGGCACTGGATATTTTGAGTATGTTTCAAAATGCTGCGTTACTATGGAGGCTTTCGGGGTGATGATTTGTGTGTGGTGTTATATTTTCTTCTGACCTGAGGATTAACCTTTGTTTCTTATCTAAGGGAGTTGTGTGGTTCACTTGTTTGTGAGTGATCCTAGAAAATTTTACACCTTAGGTCTTTTATGACTGAGGAATAACTTAGTGGTTAATGCCCATCAATTTTCCTATCAAAAGAGGTCTTTAGGACCATATTGGTGGCTATCTGCAAAAAATCAACTTAGTCATAGTTGAGCATGATTTGAAAAAAAGATCGGGAGGTAAGAGTGTGAGTCACAACATTGAGTTTTTGGGTTAACATTACATAATTTTGCAACTGAGGTTGTTTTAATTCCTGCTATCAAAAAAATTGTGAGAGGTATGCCTTAGAAATTGACAACTTAGGCAAGTCAATACTAGTCTTCTTTCCTGTCCCAGTAGCTGCGTTACTTTTTCCATGTAAGGCAAGTAGAATTACATAGCGTGTTTATTCTGCAAAGTTTCATCTTCTTTACTTTAGGCTAGTTACTTTAGTACTGTCAATCTTGTAGTATCTTGCCAATTTCTATTTGAACTACTTGATACCCTCTTTCTCTAAGTTGTTTCTTTTTAAGCTGCATATTTGATGAAGTCTGCTTCAATGATGTTGATTTGATGGATTACAGATACCTCACCTGAGACCTGCTGAATACAAAAGGTCCAGACTATCCAGGAATCGTAGGACTGTAAATCGTGCCTATGGTGGGGTATTGTCTGGAGGTGCTGTTAGGGAGAGGTAGGTTGTCCTTATTAATTGCTTGGTTCAAAATTTCTCCTGTTTCTGTTGGAAGCCCTGTAATTGGATTAATCTCTGTTTCATGGTCTGCATAGGATTATTCGAGCTTTCTTGGTGGAGGAACAAAAAATCGTTAAGAAGGTCTTGAAGATTCAGAAGGCAAAGGAAAAGCAAGCCAGCAAGAGCTAAATTGAGAATCTGATTGATTTGAATCCACTGAACTACTAGACATATTTGAGACAAATTTTGTTGACAACGAAAAATGAAATAGAACCTTAATATTTTCAGTTGTAGTTGATTGGTTGGGTACTTCTTTGACGAGATACCCGCACCAGCCACTTTTTGTGATAGTTTGTGCTCTCCAGTTTGGTAGCATTGCCTCGTGGAATATCTAGGATCAGTACTGGTTTTGGTAGCCTCGACCGATATTCTTGTTTATTGAAAATGAGTTAAGACCTCTCTGTTCTTTCATCCCGAAGAATCTTACAACGGATGGTGAATTTGCATCTTTTCCAGTTAAAAGTAAGCAAATATGACGTTCTGAACACTAATGATTTTGCCCCTTTATCCGTGAACTTTATTTCTTGACTTGTTCTTTTGGCTCATTGTTTGAAAATTTTAATCTTCATGCCTAATGATTAGCAAGGCGAAATATAGTTTTCTTATTCATGGAGCTTTTTGTGCTTTTTCGGCACAAAGAAAAGAAATGGAGAACCTTCTGTCAGACACTTTAAAAACATCTTTAACATAGTTTGAAAGCAAAATTTTGTTTTTAAGGTTGATATTTAAATTTAAGTTCGGAATAAGTTTGTAATGTTCTTGATGTTTTACAGAACATGTTATTTGTTCTTTAAATTTATGAAATTTTAAATTTGTCACATTTAGGTGACAATTTTTAAAGTTAAAAGGTTCATATTCCAATTATCTGAAGCCTTAAATCATCCTTAAAATAACTATTGAAATTAACCTGAAATATTTAAAGACCATCATCTTGTAAAATTTGTGTCATTCTTTCCGCCTCTTGCTTGCCACAACAATGAACTTTTCTTTTTTTTTTTTTTTTCCGTAAAAAAGAGTTTAGCATTGTTGAGGTCGTAATGTTGTGTCAATAGTAATTTAATAGGAGATAATCAACAAGAACGTGTTAGAATGGATAAAGTAGGAATTTTTGTTACAAAAAAAGTTCGATTTGTTGGGCTGCTTTTGTAATAACCAACAAGGATGGCTATTATAAATAGGAATAGTAATAGATGCATAATTGATTATATTTATATTTCATATTTGATATATTTTTGCTTGATATTTTATATTTTTATCTTATATTTAGTACTTAATTCGCTCTAAGAGTATTTACAAAGTATAATTGCCTTCTCGACCTTAAAGGAGAAGAATTTGGAAGAAAACACGAAATAAACTAAATATTCGAAGCATAGAAGGGAAGTATGGTCGTGCATTAGCCTGTGCACTTCTTTCAAGCTGTGTAGATTCACGAATTCCAAAGATTTTGGTTATGCACTGTTTAATGCACGATCGTACATAAGCCCGTGCATCTCCCAGAATCTTAGAATTCGCTATAAAAAGACATGTTTGGAGGCAAAAGGGGGGAGCAAACATTGAGAGGTGATTCCAGAGTTGAAGATCGTTCTCAAGGAGCGATTTTAATCCAAAGAAGTGGAAAATACGAAGAAATCAACGAAATATTCATCAGAATACAAGATCAAACCTCTACCTTGTAAGAACATTTGATATAATTGAAAGGGAGATTTAGAATTATGAATACAAGATCAAACCTCTACCTTGTAAGAACATTTCATATTCTTGTTAGTGTTTGGACTAGATGAACCCTATGTCTATACTTTAACAATAATTTAATTCTTTTATTAATGCAATTGGTTTGATTGATATATTGTGATCCGATTACATTTTTTATTTATGCTCTAATAGATTTGAAATATTATATCATAATATAATTTCATACATAAAGATTGAGAAATCTTGTTTATGAATAGATCTGCTATAATTGGAAGGAGTTGATTTCAACCCTAAAGATAGGATGACATAAATCTTCCAACATAGGGTCAAACTTAATAGAGAGATTCACAAATCGGTAATTCAGTTGAAAATCTTAGGATTAGTTGTTAGTAGAATTAATGTCAGCTATTAGTATATCATCGGAATCTCTACGGTCCAATAAATCAATAAAGCAATAACACAATGAAAGATTAATCTGCTACGGGTTTTAAGGGATTCGAAACCTAGATACTAGTTTTCTGATATCGATAGTTTACTAAGTACTTCCTTAATTTTTTGATTCAATTTTGCTACCATTTATCTTACTTGCTTTAGTTTTTTTTCTTTTAAAATAAAAATCAAAACCAATTCCATATACTAGATAATAGGATAATGGTAATTACTAGTACTCATAGTCCTTATGGGTAGAGATGTCAATGGGTCAGGCTGGGCTGGGTGGCCTGTGGCTCAGTCCAACCTTATATATATATTTTTTAAATTAAAAAATAACGTTATTTTTGACTTTTCGGTCACGCTGACATGAGCTTGGCCCATGGCCTAGTCAACTTGGCCAAAATCGGGTCGAGCCAGGCCAAAATTGACATTCATATTCATGATATCGACCTGTTCTTGCCGGTACTAGCTATAGCTACATCGTGCACTTGCGATTATTTCATACTTAACTATCTCAGACAAAATCAATCAAGTTTTTGACACTATTGTCGGGGACCTTGATAATAGGAACACCTGAATGCTATTATACTAGTCATTATTTTCTGTATACTATTATATTCTATTTTTAATGTATTGTATTGTATTTGTGGCTTATTAACTTAATTATCTTTTGAATTTCTTTACTTGATCTTGAGTTTGTGGTTTATTGTAGAATTTACAATTCATTGTCATAGCCACAACTCATAATGGAAGGATTGAGCAAACAATAGTTTTATGGAAGCCAGGATAGGTCTTCGTAATACAAAACTCGCCATATGGGAGAGAGAGGTGTGGTCAAATGTTTTCAGAGGCTCAACTGATGTCTATGTCATGTTGTGACATTTGTGGGAGTACTTACTACAATCATGAATGTTGAGCACCAACTTATATATGGGAGCAATCGAACATGTATGATCAACTTTAAGGTGTACTATACAGGAACAACTACAATTCAGAGTGTATAACTCTTACGCCTATAGATGGAACAATTACGCTCCTGTTGAATATTTACAGTCCTAAGCAACTCCAATTAACAAGCTAACTCTGGAAGATATAATAGTTGATTTCATTCAAGAATCAATCTTGAAGCATTAGGAAATAGAGGATCATATACAAACTTTGGCGAATTAGATGGATCAGCTGGCAGAGATAATATCTGATTAGATGCAAGGGAGTTTGCCCAGTTCTATTGAAACTGATGCTGAAGAATATAGAACGTCAATCACCTTTAGGAATGGAAACGAGCTTCTAGAAGGAGAGAAAGCAAAAGAAGTAGAAGTCGAACAGGAAACAAGTATTATAAATAAATTAATAAAAATCATTGCTGAAATTAAAGCTAACCGAATTAAATTTGAGAGTGAAGATAAGACAAGGGTTGGTCTCATGAATGGATTGACAAAGAGCTTCCTGAAGAAGATGAAGAAGCCTCCATATAAGAAGAAGAAGTAGAGAAGTGGCAGGAGATAATCGAAGAAGATAAGTCAGAAACCTCTGTCCAGAAAGAACAAGAAGAGTGGACAGAGATGGTTGAAGAAGAACTGGCAAAGGAACCAAATAAGGAATCTACTGCTGAAGCGTTGGTAGTGACCTTAAGTGTAGAGGGTTCCCACTTCCTCGAAGACAAATTGTTCAAATCAACTGATGATTTAGTGAGTTTTGTTATTCCCTCTTTCATTAACAATTTGTCATTAAAAAGGGCATTAATGCTTACAATTGGATTTATTAATTTGATAAATTATGTCCTTGTTATTATTTTGCAATAGGTGGCTTACTTATAGGCTTCAAAATCCCCTTACTGAGAAATGGGTGAAAGCAAGCCACTCATTATTAATCAAGGATCAAGTTAAGCTTAAAAGGCACGTCGAGCTAACGATGTTAAACAAGCCCTATATGGGAGGCAAACTATGAATTAGGATATGTTTATATTTTATTTTATTTCATGTGTTAGTATAAGATTTTATTTTATTTTATGTTATTTCCATGTTTTTTAATCCCTTTCTCGCTTATATTTTGCAAGGAGGTAGTTTAACATTGATAGATCTGAAATTAGAAAATTGTCATAATAAGGAAAATACCAACTTAACCCTCTCACTTATTTTTAAATGCTTATATTGTGTACAATTGGGAACATTGTACAATTTTAAGTATGGAGATGCGTTTAATAAATTTTAATAATTTCTTTAAGCTTATTATAATCTTGATTATAAAATTCTTTTAAATGATATTCTGAATTAGTTGAAATCTATTTATGAATATTATGTTTCATTTTTGAATATTGATTTAATTGGTATACAAAAAGATGAGAGTTAGAATAAAATTGTTTTTGTAAGTCATATTTTTAATAATCATTGAAATATTCAAGTTGAATGATATTGCATATTATTTACACACATAATACCCATATTTTTCATTAGTTTTTTAGCCTAAGAACAAAAGTTTCAATGAATTTTTAACGATTTTTTAAGCTTATTATAATCTTGATTATAAAATTCTTTTAATTGATATTCTGAACTGGTTGAAATCTATCCATGAATAATGTGTTTCATTGTTAAATATTGATTGAATTGGTATGCAAAAGGAAGATAGTTAGAATAAAATTGTTTTTGTATGTAACGTATCACTCTTACAGGATATATACCCAACTTTCCAGAGAATATCCAAGTACATACCTCACAAGAATGGCATGTTAGAGCAATCACATTATCATATTCAAGGCATCATACACATAATATTCATAAAAACATTTTTCCCATTTCATTTGCAAACATAATTTACATTGTAGCATTACATCGCATAATCCACATTTTTACATCACAAAACATCTGAGAGTTTGTTGTCCTGTACAAAATATCTAACATGAAATAGGATGTTAACAGAATCTTTCTAACTAAACTGCTCAGACATCATCTGACCAGACCTTTGAGCCATTCTCGATTCCAAAATGGACAATACTATACTGCTACTAGATTGCCTTAGAAGTTAGGTCTCCCCAGTACCTAAAAATCAACGTTGCAATTTTGATGAGTTTGCGAACTCAGTGGGTGAACCATCATCGATGTGCTCACTCATGTCAAAACACAAATATCAGGAGTATAAAACCAATTTCATGAATATATCACATTATTCAGAATCAATTCTCATTCATCACATCACTCAATTTGTATACCAAATCACAATATACATTAGTTCACAAGCATATTAGGATTATAAGCATTTCATAAAGTCATCTCAGAACAATCCAATCACTCATCTTAATCATTCATATCATCAACATATACACAGGTATTTCATATCACTATTCAACACAAATCAATGGTTCTTTCCAATCATTCTCAGGACACATGTAAGGATATGTATATGCAAATGCTCATGAGACTGTTTTTATTTTTATTTTTTCCATGACCGAGTGCCTATTTAACTATCCCATATTCGTTGCGGATATCGGGCTCATTTCAGATAATGCCCCGTACCCATTGTAAAAATCAGGCTCATTAATAACTGAGCTTGTGGCTCTGTGTGCACATTTCCTGAGCTTTAAGTTCTTTTTCACGTTAGTCACTTCGGTCACAACTCCTTTATCTGATCATGCATATTAATTTCATGAAATGCATCATTTCATACAAT
>JANZXV010000008.1:11368622-11381701 GCA_027576455.1 Erythroxylum roigii | reverse complement strand
CAAATAGCTAGGTTTGGGGATACTATATTGTGTATTGTTGCATTTCTCTCATTGCTATTAGAATTTATTTGAGCTACTATATTTCAGACTCCATTATTAATGTACATTATTCTACTATTTGAGCATGTTGAATTAGTTGTTTACTGATTAGGTCCCATTATAGTTCAATTTATTTTTTTATTACACAGTCAATACAATAACTTGTTAAAAGGCAAAGATGAGGATCTAGAAATTATGGAACAATTATAAGCCTTAGAAGATGGAGGAAGATAGTTAACTCAAGAGTATTAGGATGATACGTTGGAGAAATGTGTGCCTTTTGATTTGCTAGTTTGGGATTTCTACATCTCTTTAATGATGTGAGCAAACAAAATACATTCTACTACCCATATAATGTTGTTGAATGTATATGATCTTATCTATATCTCCTCTATTACCTAAATGGTTTGTATCCTTTCTTTCTTGACATTTTTTCTTTTGATGATGAGGTTTTTATGTAAGGTTTGAATGATGTTAGGGTACCTATTTTTAAGTGTATAGTATGTTCATTTACTTGTCTCTGGGTGCTTTTGGTCATGCTTATAGAACGTGTGTATGTATCTACAGCCAAAAGGGTTTAGATTTAGTTACCATTTTTCCCTAGTTTTGAGATTCTACCTTTACATCTATGTTAGTGAAAGGAATAGGTAGGAAATCAACCTATAGGTTAGTAATTTTCTTATTGATTATAGATTGAAGAATGAAAATTGAAGAGAAGTTATTTATAGGAGAACCAAGAGTATTAAAGAAGAAGTTGAAAGTCTCTTTTATTAGCCCTTGTTAAGATTCTACCTTTACATCTATTTAGACCTTGGCTCTTTGTTTTTATAAGGAGTTATTATAATCTCGTGCCTTCATATAATTTTCCAGCGATCACCTAAGGCTATGGATGCGATGTCTTTAAGTAATACTACATTAAATTCAAATGATAATTATATGGTGTGTTATTATGATTTAAAAGTCTCGTTAAGAACTCCATGGAGTGATAATAACCAAGGAAGGAGAGTTTATGGATGCCCTAAATATCCCATAAGTTTATTTTTCAATAACGTAAAATTGTTTGTATGTATGTTTAATGTTTATCTTATTAATTATTAATTTTCTTTCAGGTTAAAGGATGTGATTTTTTTCAAGTAGTACAATGATAAATATAGTGAGAGGGTTGTTGACGTAATGCATAAATTAAAGAAAAAAGTAGGTATATAGAAGAATGAGGCTCATATAATCATAATTGAATCACATGCAACATTGGAAATTGAGGAGTAAATAAGGCTAATGAAAGAAGACATTATTTTGTTAACAAAAGAGAAAATTGAGTTGAAATTTGTTTTAATGATTATCATAATAGGATTTTTTGTGCTTATAGGTGTTATAATATGATTTGTTGTGAGCAAGTGGAACTAAATTGTAGTGTTTTGTTTAAAACTTGAATTATGATGAATGAAAAACCCTCATTGAAACTAAATTGTGATATATTGTCCTTTGTCTTTATTGTTTTATTATTCATGAAGATGCCTTAATGATACCTAATTAATAAACATGACATAAATATCTTTGGGATTTGATAATCATGTCATAAATATCACTAGATATATTAAGCAATACTTAGTAATCAAAACAAGATTTGATAATCAAAGAATGTTTTATACTTGTAGAGACTATTGAGCAGGTTGAGTTGAGCCTCCATTCTTACATTTTATGGCATTGTGGCCAAAATTGCTACATTTCCTACATTTTTATACTTGACCTTTCTAGTTAATTTGTTTGGAGTTTTCAAATTATTAGGCTCATTTACTTCACTCCTTTTACCTGTTTTAGGTCTTCTTGGCAAGAAACTTTTGGGTGGTTGAGTTTTTTACTTCCACATCAACAGTAGGCCAGAAAATTGCACCCCTAATAGGTTGTAACACACAGTCATACAAAGTGAGGAATTTGGACTTCTTGTAGTAATCATCTACAAATACCTTTGCTTATTGCTTCAAATGGTGAACAACAGTTATAACATGTTTACAAAGATATCCATAAGCTCCCATGCTTCAATTAAACGATCAGTGTCTACCAATTCTTACAATATGCTTGCGATCACCCTTAGATACTTCATACGCTCCATCACTATTCCAAACTATTCTCCTCTGCATTACATCTTTCTTATTCTTCTCCAATTTCTTCATAATCCTCAGTGCAACATTTGACTTTCAAACATTCATAAATTATTTCCTATTTGCATGCCTTTTTATCATCATGATTCTAATAGTTTCAAACATGCTGACAACTAGCTTATCTCTTGCCAGTAAGATCTACCATTAAAATTACTTATATTATTGTTGAAAACTAGACATTTAAATTTAAAAATTGGTAGCATCTTGCCCACTTCTCCTTAGGATATTCAAGCAATGCTGATGTATATCCTTGTTTTATTTTATCAAATCTTTTCAGTTGCTCGTTAAATTCTTTGACGTAACACAATTCTTAAACTACTTCCGCAAATCCTTTCCTTTTCAACTCATATGACAACTCCTTTCCTTTTCAATTCATATGACAACTATGTGTCTAGAACACATGCTATGAGTGACATATTATAATGTCTCTTTCACAACCCTAATCAATTCCTATAATAACAGGAAAGATTAAGTTAATTTACGTTAACTTAAAATTTATATAATAATAAACTATAAATATATAAAGAATAAAATACCTTTTGCATATATGATATAATTGTAAGTCCTTCACCACTATCTAATTCCAAGTTAGAAGCCAACAAATTCCTAAACCATGTCTAAGAATCAATATTCTCTGCTTGCACAACAACCCAAACCAATGGATACATCCTTGCATCACCATCCCTCCCAACTATACTTAATAGCTGGCTTTAGAATTATGTCGTTAGAAAGTAGCCATTAATATAAAAAAATAGCCTCAAATGCCTCCATCCTGTTTTCATGGAATCAAAGCAAATGTACAATCTTTTAAACTACACAAAAGAGAAAGAAGTATGAATACATGAATAAATATAGTTATCGATGATATTCATAAATATAATTTTGTATACCTGTAACATACAAGTTTCTTCATTCCTTGCCAGATGTAACTCTACTGTTGATTTTGAATTACTAATTCCCAACTCATATACTTATCCTTGTAGCTTAGCATATTCATTCACTTAATCAGTTGCCCTCTCTTTTCTTAATCTCCTCTTTGTTGCTTTACACATACTTGACTTAACAAATATATTAAGTTTTTCTCTGCATTCTTCAACCATCTTTGTTGTTGAGCTACTAGGCTTCTGAAGTATTCTTTTCTTAAAATGTCTTATAAGGAACTTAAATGAAACCAATTTAGGTTTGTTAGTAGTAAAACAACAATGCTCAGGATTGTAAGTCTTCACTTTGAAGCATCGTTCGTTCTTGTCACAACCAACATTCAACTTTCATAGGCATCGCTCAATATATCTAACTATGATCTTATGACTTTTACCTCTTTAAAACTTGACATTGTATCATGTTCGTACTGCTTAATCCACAACATAATCTTTAAATTCTTTAATTGATTACATAATCTTTAAATTCTTTAATTGATTCATACTCTATCCCTAATCTCCAATATGTTACCACATCAAATGGATTATGCCTAATATTAGTATAGATCTTTGTAATGGTTCACTTGACTCTTCTCCACTTGGATATTTATCACTGTTAATAAAAGTATTACAATTAGTTAAGGCAATTTCAACTGGTGGGTTGTCATCAGAAATCTTAACTTGTATAAAACCCTCATCCTGGTCTCTATCATGGTTATCCAATTGTTCATCAAATTCTGCATTAACTCCTACACTAACTTAACTAACTTCTTCACTAACTTCCTCAACATGCTTATCATCAACATAATCTACTCTAATACCACAGCTTTCCTCTTCACCCCCACTATCTCAATCTTCTCATCCAGTTATAGGCAACATCTCAGGCGAAAGGATTGAGGTGTCTAACAAATGAGTTACATAAACATCAATCATTTAGTAGATTTTATAAGGTTTATGAGCTTTGGAAACTTTGATTTAATTCAATCAATCTCAATGGCTCATTAAATTTAAAATTGGTACATTGTAATAGGCCTTGTACACTTAAAGGTATCCTAACTCCTTTCCTATTCCACATATTTACCTATAGCTAACATAATCAGGGTCTATTTTATAACAAAAAAACCCTTGTTTTTTCTTTCAACATATTTCAACTCTGGTTCTACTATGAACTTTCCACCATAAAACAACCTTATAATACCAGATTGGGTCATCACACACCTATTTACAAGTAAGGGGAAAGAATTATAGCCTAATCAAAAGGAAAATGCACTTGAATATAGCTAAATCATTAACACCATAGATTAAACTTAAAAGAAATTAAATTAATTATCTGTTATCAACTTTTTCTAATTTATGCATCCAAAATTACACCTAAACATAAAAATTTTAAGTTATATACAAATGCACTAATCAAGTTCATGTTGAATGATTAATAAACTTCTCATTATTGTCTATAGGTAAGAAAAATCATAATTAAACCTCTTATTGTAGAGATATTAGACAAAATACTCATAACAGAAACTCTCATCAAGGATTGAATTCATGAGATAGGTAGGTTCAATTCATGCATATATGTGACCAATGACAGACCATATACACTTTAAGAAATGCCACCACTATCAAGGTGTCATGCTTATGTGTGGGGGAAAGCAATATTTTCACCTAGTTTTACTGTTGAAAATGGTTATATGAATTTTCTATTACATAATTGGCATGACTGAACAAATAATTTAATTAATCAATTACTTCAGGTATTCAAATATTTTACACACATTACGATGGTGTTATTAATTAAAATTTTCATACTAAAGTTTTAAAGTTTAAGTTGTTGATATATTATCTATGTACAATTAATTCTTATGTATACAGCAAGCGAATTGTTTACATATTTTAATTCCTACAAACTAAAGGATTTGTAACTTAAACTGCAAATTTATAATTGACTGAAATAAGAAATAACAATAAGTTGTTTTGGTTTCGATGGCCAACATCTAAAACCACCTCTCCACCTTTTTAAGTTCCATAATAATATCCAACAATTTTGGTTTCTCTTGAAAGGGGATTTCATCAATCAACTAAAGGAAAAGAATACTCATCTTGCAGTTAAAGGATAAAATTTCTTAAGTGGTTCCACCTCTAAATTATACTACTTCTTAGGGCAAATATTCCCTCTTATTCATACAAAAAGGAGAAGAACAATCAACTCACTTAAAAGAGTCCCAGTAAAGCATTAATGAACTGAGTCCAAAATAAGTAACAAATGGAGGTATGATTTGAATAGATGAAGATCAATACTAGAAAAGTATTAAAGAGAGACTAACATATTGATTTCTTTATGTGTTATGGAATCTTGAATCCTATGAAATTGCTATCAGATATCCAATATGCAACGGAATATTGACTGTAATATAGTCATAATTAACTTTGTAAATTAGTGTTTAATATTTAGTTAATTTGTTATTAATTTAATGATCAAAGGAAATTCAATTTCGTATAACTCTGTTACTCTTATCTTTACCAACACGTTCACTACCAACAAGAAATCCTTGCAACTAAATCATCGAATAACGGACCACAATATACACGGAACAACTTAACAAGCATTTCAGGCTTAGGTTCAAAATAGGGGATATAACATACAATAAACATAAACAAAAAACTAGACAAAAGAATCATCAAATTAATAAGGAATAAGGGACCACAACATATAATAAACATAAACTAAAAGCCATCCAAAAGAATGGACTAACTATGATGCATTGTCCCTATGTTGTTTCCCAAAAATCCAATAGAGGTGTGTGGGAGGCGATAGAAATGTGCTGTTATAATTAAGCCTAATGGTGCTATGATTGGATTTGTAGAGGAGCATGCAAGATTTATGCAAACATTTGAACAAAGTGGGAGTTTGGGATTTAGGGATTTTGGGTGATTTATGTTAAGGTTAGGGAATGAAATGGTGAGTTTTGAAAACTTGTGACCCACTTTTATTTTAATTACAAAAAATGACATCATCAAGTGTTGGGTCTAAATACACTTTTGGCCAACATAAATCCTATATTAGGTTAGTATAATTAGGCATCAAATGGTTTGCCCTTGGAACTTATTTTTGTAAGTAGTTACTATTATTGACTTATTTTTTGACAACAAGAGTATTATGCTTTTATCTTTTTGAATAAATAAGCTAGAGTTGTTTTAAAAACTCATAGAAGCAGACATATGGATTTCTATGTATGTATTGCATATAATGAGTATAATAAATGTGCATGCATAAGAACAAAAGGCGATCAATGTTAAGCATATCTTCTTTAAAATCATGTGGATTAAATCCCTAGTCTCTATCTTGGACAATTTTAAATCAAATCTAAAGTTAAACTAGTAAGACAAAATGTTTAAGGTTTAAAAAGTTTAACTATTATTAAACCTCATAAAACTAGTTTAAGATTGAATAAAATTAAAGGAGATTGTCCTTATTTGTCGAAAAATTTAAAATTTAATTAAAAAAAGAGACGGTTAAAATGAATAGGTTCATAAATCTGATTAGTTTATGAAAATCAAACGATTAATCAATAAATTGATAGTTGTTAACAAGAAAGATTATTAAAGTAAATCAAACAAAGATTTAAAAATCGAATCGACAAATTAATTAGTCGGTTTCGAATTTTTAATCATTACTTTTATATAACACATTTTTTTAATCATTAATTTTACCCCATATCTAATTTTAAGTTTTACCTCCATTTTCTGATTATACTTGTAATATAAACACTTATGCATTATATTATATTTATTTAACTAAAATTGGTAGTTTAATTCAACATAAAATCATAATACATATTAAATATATTTTCTCTTATATGTTTCTTCCATTCTTTCTTTTCTATATCATTCAAATTTACACATTATTATTTTTTAATATTTCTGCTTGTACGTAAACTGGACAGCCCAAGATGAGAATATTGCATATAGATAACCATAATAGTGAGTAAATACTTCACCTTTAGACTTTATGAAGGTTCCTAGAAAATAGACACTACAATTACGAACCAAAGAGGTAACAAAACTAGAAAAATTAGCGCGAAGAGTTCTCTATGTATTAACAAGCATCAAACCAAGGCTCAAGGTCTTGTGCAGGTCTGCTTCTGATTGTCCGTCAAAAGAAAGAAAGTTTTTTTTTCTTAGACTAGGGTATCTACTGACGAACTCAGTGACTAATCCCTTCGCTAGTTTGTAGGCACCTCACAGGATAGGACAGCTGACCCAAGGATTTAAGGCTGCTTCATACCCAAAGTCAAGAATCGAACCCCCTAACTTTTAGTTAATGATGGATGAGTCCCTTCCATTCAACCACATCCCTTAAGTTCAAAAGAAAAAAGTTTTATCAATGAATTAGCTATCTTTTCTTTTATTTCCGTAATTATGCGAGCCCCGTAGGAGTTCTTCTCTTACTTCGTTTCTTCCATATCAATTCTCTCAAGAAGTATTAACTACTTGCTTTAATTTTCGAGCTAATTAATTAATCACATTGACTATCAAAATTAAAGATTCCAACATTGTAGTGCTCAGGGATTGTAAGCAAAGAGCTAAAATAAAAAATAAAATCACAGGTTGGAAATGGAGAATAAGAACAATGAGATGCTTGTGGAGTTGAATGTGATTGAATGAATTGATTACTTAGAATTAAGGAAGGTGATGGGATCTTTGAGACAAATGATATCATCAGCACAGCAGAAAAGAAAAGTTATGCTAAATCATGGTCTAAACAGAGAAGAATAACCTGCTCAATTTTATTTTTCTTTTGTCATTATCATGGCCTAGGACCAAACACACATGCTTATAAATACTTGCGCTTACGGTACGTATACAAGTATAATATGATTCAAAATGTTCCTTTCTTCTTGCTTGGGTTACTGTTTTGTCCGTTAATCACAAATTGATAACTATAATTAACTTCCAATGTTGTGTTGAGAATTAAAAATGTAAATGAGACAAACATATAAAGAATGACAACAATTTAACGTCAAAAATTCCCTTTCCTTTCATACTTGAGTATATCATATGCTACCAAATGATCAAATCGGTGACATAAATGATTAATTAATATGGTTTAGGGAATAGGTTGGATTGGACCCGCTTGTAGCGTTTCAAGGCCGTATGTATGTACTCATGTTTCGTTATGTATACTTATCATCGCTGAATGGGCCTTGTTATGATTAGGTTGGAGTTAGAACTTACGTTTTGTTGTTTCTTCGAGTGGCCCAAGTAGTTCACAGTCCTTGAAATTAGGACAACAGCCCCTGTTCTTCTTCTGATTCAACTTGGACCATAATGGGTTTAGGGTTTTGGTGATTTCATGTTTCAATCCTGTCCACTTCCTCGTACTCGTTCTCTCTCATTCAAATTCAAGACTGTTCCATAAAATTCTGGGACCAAAACGATTATTACCTCAAGTTCTCTCCTCTTTTTGCTTCTGTTCATTGCCTGTTTCCCCCTTTTTGGGGACATTGGCGTCTCCATTTTTTATTTCTTTTGTATGGGCCGCTGCTGCTGCTATTATTACGTTCAAGAGAATTGGGTATTTGCATTTTGATTCGGTAGCTTCTTGATGGCAAGAGGCCAAACTGCATCTCTGTTTCGGATTTATGCGTCGAGAAACAACGTTTCTAGAGCTAAGATTTCGCTGCCAACTCGAATTTTCATTTCTTTGAGCCAATCTAACAACAAGGTATTGGAGAATAGTCGTTGCTGTTCCCTTTTTCATGTGCCTTACCGTCAATTCTCAACCAATTTTCTTGACCTCTTTAGTCGTCGATTTCACCCAAAAAACCCGAATGACGTTAGGATTTCTAAGTCTGTTGATAAGAGACCTTCTTCATCGGCCCAATATGATGAGGGAAGCAGTTCTTGTATAGCTGATGCTAATAAAGATAGTGGTGATAGTATTAGTACTGTGGACTTTGTAGAAAGTGTCAAATTTGAGGGCGTTCTTGAGAATAGAGTTGAAGTTGGGATTTGTAATGTCAATGAAGGTAGTGTAACTCATTCAATGAAGGTTGAAGGTGAAGAGGAACGCAGTGTAACTCATTCAGTGAAAGTTGAAGGTGAAGAGGAACGCAGTAATAAGGATGTGTATGACAAGAAAAATGTGGGGAAAGTGAATGTGGCATTTCGTGATCCTGTTGAGTTGTATCAAGAACTCCGTAATGCTCAAAAGAATGATAAGCTGAGGCGATCAGATTGGGAGACTTTACAAGAAATATTCTCAGTTTTTGCAAAATCAGGGTGGGCAGCCAACCAGGCTCTTGCAATCTATATTGGAATGTCATTCTTCCCTACTGCTGTTAGCAAGTTTCGTGAATTCTTCTTCAAGAGATGTTCCGCTGAGCTTGCAATCCACATTGTTACGCTTGGTCCATGCGATGAAGCTATTAAATTTATGTTTCCTATATTCGTTGAGTATTGTATACAAGAATTCCCTCATGAGATTAAGAGGTTTCGGAGTATGACTGAGTCCGCAGATCTCACAAAACCACACACATGGTTTCCTTTTGCACGGGCAATGAAACGTAAGATTATTTACCATTGTGGTCCAACAAACAGCGGAAAAACTTATAATGCCTTGCAATGTTTTATGGAAGCAAAGAAGGGCATTTATTGTAGTCCACTTAGGCTTTTGGCTATGGAAGTTTTTGACAAGGTCAATGCTCTTGGTGTTTACTGTAGTCTTCTTACAGGTCAAGAAAAGAAGCCAGTCCCTTTCTCAAACCATGTTGCTTGCACCGTTGAAATGGTGTCAACAGATGAATTGTATGATGTAGCTGTTATCGATGAGATCCAGATGATGGCAGATCCATATAGAGGTTATGCATGGACGAGAGCATTACTTGGCTTGAAGGCTGATGAAATTCATTTATGTGGTGATCCTAGTGTTCTGAATGTTGTTAGAAAGATCTGTTCAGAAACAGGGGACGAATTGTATGAACAGAATTATGATAGATTCAAGCCCCTAGTAGTTGAAGCCAAAACCCTGTTGGGAGATCTTCGTAATGTTCGATCTGGGGACTGTGTAGTTGCATTTTCAAGAAGAGAGATCTTTGAGGTTAAATTGACAATTGAGAAATACACAAAACATCGTTGTTGTGTCATTTATGGTGCCTTACCTCCAGAGACTCGTAGGCAGCAAGCTAGCTTATTTAATGATCCAGATAATGAGTTTGATGTGTTGGTTGCAAGTGATGCTGTAGGTATGGGGTTAAATCTGAATATCAAAAGGGTTGTTTTCAATAGTCTCACTAAGTATAACGGTGACAAGAATGTTCCAGTTCCAGCATCGCAAGTAAAGCAGATTGCTGGAAGAGCTGGTAGGAGAGGTAGCCGGTATCCAGAAGGATTGACAACTACCTTGCATTTAGATGATCTGGGTTACCTGATTGACTGCTTAAAGCAGCCTTTTGATGAAGTTAAAAAAACAGGTCTCTTTCCTTTCTTTGAGCAGGTTGAACTATTTGCCGGAAAACTACCTAATGTAACTTTCTCCCAGCTGCTTGAAAAGTTTGGTGAAAATTGCCGTCTCGATGGTTCATACTTCTTGTGTAAACATGATCATATAAAGAAGATTGCAAACATGTTGGAGAAGGTTCAGGGACTATCCTTGGAAGATCGTTTCTACTTTTGTTTCGCTCCAGTTAATATCAGAGACCCAAAAGCTATGCACCATCTTCTTAGGTTTGCTTCAGTTTATAGTCAAAAGATCCCTGTCAATGTAGCGATGGGCATACCAAAGGGATCTGCTCGAAATGATGAAGAGCTCCTAGATCTTGAGTGTAAGCATCAAGTCTTGTCTGCATATCTGTGGTTGTCAAATCAGTTCAAAGAGGGAAGTTTTCCCTATGCAAAGAAAGTCGAGGATATGGCAACAAACATTGCTGAACTATTGGGTCAATCTCTTCTTAACGCTTGTTGGAAACCTGCATCAAGGCAGACAGGGAAAATTGGGGCTCAGCAAAAGGAAAACGCACACAGTAGGCCAAAGGAGCAGCAAAAAGTTGGTTACAATAGGTCTAGGTCACTCATCAAAACACATATGAGGTAAGTAATTGTAGTTTAGCTCATTGGATGGTTTTTTTGCATGTTCCGATCTGTAATGATTATTGGTCACTCTTTTTTGGGTCTATTTTTGCTTGTTAGTCTATTTTAATTTTTAGGCTTTATGAAAGTGTCATACGAAGCTGTCAATAGAAAATAGCTTTCCTGTAGTTTTAGCTTTATGTGTGTGTAAGTAAAACTAAATGAGTTATCAAAAGATAACTCCTTGATTTAATTGGCAAGATATACTGTTTTGGAAATAGAAGCAAAAGACAAAAGCAAATTTTGGCAGCCATTTGAAAAGAAAAGAAGTATTATATGAAGTTTGAATGGTAAATTTATATCAACTGTGCATGTAGGTAAATTGGTCAGGGCAAGAGAAATGCTTATCGTGTTTTACCATAAGTGAAATTAAATATTTGACCGGGAAACTAGATAACCTTAGGAATTTGTCTTGGATAACCTGACAGCAAATCACAGATAGTGGTCAGTTCCTGATGGCAGTGCAATTTGTATTTGATATGTGGATGGAAACAGGTTCCTCTGTTCTGTGGAGGAAGTTGGGTAGAATGGAAATCAAAAGCAATAACTACTGGATTTGACATGCGTACTATTTTTGTGTGTTCATCTGTAAGTTATTCATAAACACCAACTGATTTCTTCTCTTCCTGCCAGGAAAAGACAAGAGGAGGATTCTAAGGAGGTAGCCGCATAGTGAGTCTTAGAGGTACGTACAGCTGCTAGTACATTGACTTTTTTCCCAAACATTCCAGTCTCCCTTTGGATTGTTGAGACTGGTTTGCTTCCAAATGCAATAGTTGTTCGTCATTGGAATCTACCAATAGGTTCTTAATGCGACTTCTGACCATCTTCATTTTATGGAGTGGATGTTTAGCTTTTAGATGATTCATAATTGTATCTATTGGGAGTATCCTGAGTTGTAATTTACCATAATTTGTTGCATACGTTATTATGATTGCATATGCCCCAAATTGATGTGCTTGCCAGTTGTATTGAAACTTTCATATATTGCATGCTTTACACATGTATGATGCATGACATAGCGTCCAACTCGTACTTGCAGGTATAGCGTTGGATGGATGGCAATGTTAGAGACCTGAAGCAACCGTAAATTGTGCTTCTAGGCCACAAGTTCCCTCTGCAGCTGATGGATAAAATCTCTTGAAAGCATTAGAATATCAACCCCCTTCGCAAAGGTGAGTTTTCTTATGGTCAGGCCTCAACAAAAACGTTGAGTGGAATTAGTGCACGATTGGATATTAGCTGAGCTGGTGAATCATCTTATGCTCAAGTAACAGCAAACAAATTGTGCAGAATCACTAGCTGGTCATATCACCTAAGAGGGTTGACTGCCAGGAATTAAGAGTTGATTACTCATTTTGAATTGGAGGCCTTGCGGTGGAAGCCAGAAAACTTGGGGGTATGTGTGGTCGCTGTAGGAGGAATGGAAGTTCCCAGTAGGTATCCAGACCAACACCTGTAATTAGTACAAAAGAAATGACTGTATAATTGTTACCGGAAGTTCAACTGTTCTTCCAACATGAAATGTGCAATACGGGAAGCTTCTTCTTCGAATCCCTAGTCTTTTGTTTCAAGAAAAAATGAGTACTGGACGCTGCAGTTCCCAATTGGGTAATAAACCTATAGCCTCAATTAGCGAGGGGAAATGGTATTGGACAAAAAGGATAAGAAAAAGAATGTCTATGTTTGGGAGTTTAGGATGGAATGGAATTGAATGACAATTAATGGAACGGAATGTAATAGGTCACTCCATTGTTTGGAAATTTAAATAAAATAAGAGAGGGACTCCTTTGACCATTGTTTGGAAGTGATACTAAAAATGAATAGAATGGAATGACTT
>JANZXV010000008.1:11325881-11338593 GCA_027576455.1 Erythroxylum roigii | reverse complement strand
AACAATTGGAATTCCCCGACTAAAAATAACTTAGCTACTCATAACGAAATTAAACCTAACAGAATTCTTAAATAACATAGTCTCCATAACAAAGAAAAGAAATAAAAGCTAGTAAAAGAAATCTGGAAATTGATCCTGGACGTTGCTCCCTGGCGGCTGGCGGCTTGGTATCGTCACTGTTGTATTCAGAAAATTCAAAAGAAGAGAGACCCCCCAAGTTGCCGTCAATCTTAAGCTTAAATATGCTTCCAATCCCTAGGTTTTCAATAGAGTGGGCCCTACGACTTTTAAACAAGAAGGATTAATGCTTGGGCCCATTAAAATTGGTCTTTTCTGCTGCATTCTTTACGTCAGCCCTCTAGTTGCCTAACCTGTTGCGTCACTTACGTTTTGGAGCTAATTCTTCAATTGTTTTGGACCATTAAACCTTGCTCCTCTTCCAGACCGTCGAGCATGCTGGATATGATCACGGGTAGAGTCTCACCGTCACCTAAATATGCATATTTCTTTGTTGCTGCGTCGTTCTTCACTGCTTTGCTATCTCCTTAATTCTTGTAATAACCATGGCTCCTCTAATGCTATTGCTTCTTGATTTTATTCTCTTCTTCTAATTTAATTGCTTGCTGATTTACTCTTAATTTTCCAACATCATGTAAAAGTTATAATTTCCTACAAGGAAACATAAAATCAAGTTAAGTCCCAATAATTGAATCAATCAAGAGGAGTAAAAGGGGATAATTAAAACATAAATATTGGACAAATATGCACTTATCATTGATGACATTATTGTAACTGGAAGTGATACAGAAGAGATGGCGAGGTTGAAGAAACTACTTACTCAAACATTTGAAATTAAGGACCTAGGAAAATTACAATATTTCTTGGGAGTTGAAGTCGTTAGATCAAGAAGAGGAATCTTTATCTCCCAGAGAAAATATGTCTTAGACTTATTAGAAGGCACCGATATGATGGGTTGTAAACCAGCTGAATCTCCCATCGAAAGCAATCACAAACTGCAAGTAGGAACGGGTACATCAGTAGACATGAGAAGATATTAGAGGTTAGTTGGGAGACTCATCTATCTTTCTCACACTAGGCTAGACACAGCATTTGCAGTTAGTCTAGTAAGTCAATACATGCATGATCCACGAGAACCACACTTACAAGCTGTGTTTCGCATTTTGCGCTATCTAAAATCTGCTCCAGGAAAAGGCCTTATGTTTACTAACAATGGTCATTTTAAGATAGAAACATTTATAGATGCTGATTGGGCTGGATCTCTAGATGACAGGAGGTCAACCACTGGTTATTGTATGCTCATAGGAGGAAATCTAGTCACTTGGAGAAGCAAGAAACAGATTGTAGTTGCTAGATCCAGTGCAGAAGCCGAATATAGGGCTATGGGTCAAGGTGTGTGCGAACTATTGTGGGTAAGGAAGCTGATGAATGAATTGCAACTGACGGCTGAAGGAAGTTCATCTCTCAACTGTGATAACAAAGCTGCCATTAGGTGAACTATAGAGAGTTGCCTTACCTCCTTTATTGAGGTTAGCACCCATCTTGTGCTCTTAGAATGCTACATCTTTGCTTCTGACAACTTTATGCTTTTCTTGATCATATATTTTAAAGTCAAATTGTTCATTACTATAATTGAAAATTATGCAAAGGACCGTCTACGTGTCAAGTTTCAGTCTCTACTTTTTAGGTACATCTTTAAACACCTTACATCCGAATACCATCGGATACGAATAAGAGGAGTCTTTTCCTATCTATATTTTCTCTAGAAAGCCAGGACTTAAAGGAACTGACAGTGTTTAGTTAATCAAGTAAACATCCATATTGACCACTTCACCCCAAAAGATATTCAGAATCTTAGACATTCTTAGTATATATCGAACCTTCTTCACATTTGTTATGTTCATTCTTTCAACAATACCATTATACTATGGAGTACCAAGTTTTGTCATCTCGTGTCTCATTGCATACCGCATGCAGTAATTCTCAAACTCTTTAGAGGTGTACTCTCTTCTGTTATCGGTTACAAGACACTTCAACTTTTTCTTTATTTCCCTTTCTATCACGACACGCAATTTCTTAAAAACTTTTAAAGTTTTTAGCTCTTTGTCTTTAACATTTAGACCCAAGTTTTCATAGTTACATCATTAATAAACGTAACAAAGTATTTGTTTCCTCTCAACAGCACCTCTTCAATAGGATTAAAAACATCTAAGTATATGAAGTTTAATGTGGTCATTTTCTTTTCATTCATATAGATAAACCTCAATATTTCCCCTTTTATACTAAAAAAATAAGATTTCATAATTAGACACGGTTTACTTGTACGGTTGTGCAAGTGATTATGTCCTAATCATATTTTAAGGAATCGCGAATACACAATCTCATAGTCACACGATTCACTGACATGTTTGTGTATACCTGGGACAAAGTCGTATATGTCTTCGACTCTTATCATCTACCTGTACACGTTTACAGTTACTTACACGATTTTCACACACGACCATGTACGATAGGGACACAGGCGTGTTTGATCTTACACAACTGTGTAGGTCATTATCTATCTTGTATATATCTGCAGTCTTTTAATGATCCTTAATAATATCCAAATTCACCAAAACTCACTTTTATCTCCAAATAGAGTTGGCTACTCAACAATTGGGAGTATCTCTAATTTGAAATTTGAAACTATTATATTGGCATCTAACATAGTAATACATCCTCTAAAACTCCCATACATCTTCTACTATTATAAAAAAGGTCCTTTTTAACAATGAAGAACATTTTAAAATTCAATGCAATGATAAGAGTGCTATTGACAAGTTTTATAGACAATCTTTAACCATTTATGATCATATTTAGAGATTTTATCTTTCTTTAAATAAGAGAAGTTGTAAGGACTATTTTTATATTTATTAAATAAAATATTTAGAACACATAAAAATTTGTCAATCATATTATATGTAATCCTAAAAAAAAATTGTGCCTTATAACTAGCTAGCAGCATGAAACACCTTGGCTAAATAAGCTCAAACACTAACTGAAATTGAACGCAGGTAATTTAAAGAAGTCCCACCAAATATAGAGTCAAAGGTTGAAAATCAAGCGAGACCTCCTCTGTAAGAACTTCCACAGATGAACTGGGAAAATTTCATTAGAAAATTAATGAAAATAAAATATTGGAAACGTTAAGAATTTTATTATCTACTTCATTATTTAATTTTGACATTTTTTAGTATTGGATTTTCAAGACAAGGCTTCAAAAATCCAAATTGAGATGAGGTGTAAATAAGTAATAATTCTTATTTGAATTGGACTATTAGATAAGACTTTAAGGAAAAAATAGAAGTCTATCTTTAATTGAAGTGGAAGTGGATTATGTCAGATTATAGATGGATATCGTGATTAATTCGGCTATACTGAGATAAGCTTGTAGGGGTGATTTTGTTAGAGTCTTGGCATTGGTTGATTGGTTGTGGTATGGATATTGTAAGATAGCTGGAGTGGTTGTTATGTGAAGCATTGCCAGTCTTAGTTTTACTGCATGTGTGACTATGCTTTCTGCACTACACATGTGAGTGATTTGGTGAGGTTTTCTAGCGTGTGTTGATAGTGAATAAGAGAGAAAATTGTAATATCTTTGATCTGAATATTTTACTACTTTGAGGGAGGCTTGCGTGTGACTTTGTTAGTGTCTTGATGTGGGTTCATTATAGGTGCATGGGCTGATTATGTTGTAGGTGTGTGAAGAAAATTGTGAGTGAACTGAAGCAATGTGAGTTTGTGCGTGAACCATTATTTTAGATGATGTGTATGAGACTCCTCATCTAGTATATCTGTGTGTGTGTGTATGTATGATGTTGTCATGGGCTGAAAGACAGATTTAGGGAGCTGCAGATTTTGTGATGGGACATGAGTAACTTCCTTCATGAGTGACTCCCTCCTTGCGTCGTTTTTGTTTAATTGCTGGTGGTGTGCGAGGTGAGGTTGTGAATCATTTGTTTTGATGATTAAAATTTGCATGGAAGGACTGATGTACTGAGCTTTATGTTGCTGTTGTTATTGGAGTTTCACGTGAGTGGGCTGAAGGTGACATGCTACACTGAGGTGCTTTAATAGCTGTGTGTCTTCGTTGATTAGTTGTCATTGATGAAGTTTTAGTGCAGCTTTGTTCTTGTTTTTGTCTTTGCGTGGTTCAGTTGGGTAAATTCATGAGTTTTTGGCAGTTGGCTTTCTATGGTGTTTGTGTGATTTTGTTGGGCTACTCACTGTCATTGATAGTGGTTTTTGTATGGAAAAATTCCAGTAATTTTAGTGATTTTGTGGCTATCGTTTTTGGTGTTGTTGTGCGAAAATTTCAGAAGTTTTTATGACTTTGTAACTACTGTTTTGTTGTTAGTTTGGTGTGAAAAACTTCAATAGTTGTCTTGGTTGTTGCAGCTCTGTTGAGTTAACGTTTCGGTTCTGAAGAATTTTTTGATTTGAGACGTTTTGTAACTGCTGTCTGTGGAATGTTTCAGTGACAATATCGAAGATGCATAGCAGATTTCTTAGTAGACAACTTTCCGTTCTTTCATTGATAAAGCGACATATTTAAGAAAGTTGCTTTTCATCTCAAGTATTTTCGTTTATGTTAAATTTTGTTTAATCACTTAAGTTGTTTATTTTATTTTTCTTTTATTAAATATTGTTTGAAAAAAATCTCTGTTGAGGTTAGCACGAGATGGTCGTACTATTAGGTGTGGAATTCTTTAATGGGTAGTGAGGGCGAGGGATAGTGTCAAGAATTGAGTGGTGTCGGCTCAGTAAAAGCCTTATATAAAACTATTATCGTTAGTGAAAGAATTAAACTGAGCGAGGGCTCCGTAAACGTAAGCGAGGTGTGTCAAACTATATTAACAAATATTAATGTTGATTTATCTTGTTGCATTAAATTCTTCTGACTTTTTATTGTGTTAAACATTACTGTGATAAATCGAATATTTTGCTAAACTAGAACCCCTTTAGTTTGTCAGAAAAGATAACGAATTAAAGAGGTATACACTTACACTCACTCAAGGACGTACGACAACATTTTAAGGACACTCCAATTACAGACAATGATATTATGACTAATTAAATAATGCTTGAACCAGAGATCCTATTAAAAATTGGAGACAAAGATTTTGTTAGATAAGACATAAAAATGAGGTTACTAGAACAAATGATATGTTGTTCTGCTACTAGGGGCGGATTCAGAAAATTTTTTAAATGATGGCAAAATTTTAATGGGAGTATAATATTATTTTTTTTATGAAGGTAAAATTTAAAATAATAATTTTTTTGCATCAAATTTGTCGGAGGTAGTGGAGGCTTGCCTCCATTGTATCCATTGTACCTCCGTCCTTGTCTGCCACGACCCAAGTTCAAAACCCCAAGGTTTGCATGTAACGGAAGAAGAGAGAGTAGGTTAAAGAGTTTTTAGGAGTCATAAGATGGCGAAGGAATAGCTTAGACGAAGCCAAATGGTGTTAAGGGTTGGAGTTATTTATATGGATATATTTTGGAGGGTGGTTCTCTTCTGGTAGACGAGAAAAGTCCGCTCCATGAAAGCCGTAATTATGTTTAGGAGTTTTTAATAATCCAACCAGAGAAAATATGAACAGAAGATTATCTTTTTCGCGTTAAAGTTTCTCTTCATTGGAAAAGTCTCCATTTCCTATGGCTATCCCCACAGCGAAGCTTAAAAGTTAAAAACTATATGACATCTACATAAGCCTCTTTCCTTTGTTGCGGAGCCATTCAAGCCTCAGTTCCCTCATTTGTCCTCACTTGTTTACGAAAAACACATCTGCTTCTATTGTCTTTACTAATATACATATATCTAGAGTAAACGTAAGCAAACTTTAGCTAATGGGAGACTGGTTCTGATTCAAGACTCCTCCCTTAGGCATGTTTAATTCAATCTACTTTTCATAAAATAATTTTTTTGGATCGGACAAATTAAAATTTTTAAGATTATTCGTCAAACTTAATTCGGATAATTAACTTTTGTATTCACTCTAATTTTGTTTGTTTCTCAATACTCCTTTATTGGATATTTTCTGCTAACCAACAATTAGATTTGCATACTAAACTACTAATTCAAACTTAGGGCAATCTTGATTACCTCATCCCAAATATACTTTATATTAAGAATGGCGTTTTACCAAATATTCAACGTCATTATTATTATTACAACTTTCAAAAAGACCCCGACCCATCTCACCTTCTGACTTCTGTTCCTTTGTTCAAACTATCATCACATTCCGAACACCTACATTATGTTTTACCCTTTTAGCATTTTTTTTTGTAACAATCACAAGACACATTCCTGTTTCTCTCACTAAAATTTCAGAGAGAGACGCACACAGTGGCTAGCGCCTGCCAGGTTGTGTTGGTGGAGGTTGTGGTGCGGGTCTTTGTTAATAAATGACTCTGTCTTAGACTCTATGTGTTCAAATTTCCATTCATCCAGAAAATTTTCCCTGATTTCTCTTCCTGTTTTTTCGTTGATTGTAACTTGTAATCTTTGTCACGAGACCCTCCTGAATTTCTGAATCCAAAAGTCTTGGGTTCTGTCGTTTTTATCTTCTTCCTTCTCTGTTTATATTTCAGGTTCTCTAACCTGTTTGATTGTTCCCATGAATTCTGGCAGTTGATCGTTTCTGGTACGATCACCCTTTTGGTTTTGGTTTTTCCGTTCAATGATCGCATAAAGCCTCGATCTTTCGAACAACGAAAACTACCCAATGAAGCAGTTTCATTCTATCTGTCATTAGTTTCGGAAATCCATGTAAACTTCGAACAGCTCTGGAAGCGTTTTCTTGGTGGATCTATCTCTGATGCTTTAATACCTATTGGTGAATTGAATGAAGATTCCCAGAATTCCTTTCCTTTCAGACAATTCTTGAATCACCTAATTCCTTTCTTATTTTTCTTTCCCTGTTTTAATAATCTAATCTGGTGCCAAAAGCTAAGATCCTTTCAGCTCATCCACGAAGGAATGTTCTTTTTGTTCTCGATGATCTGACACTCAATTCTTTCTAATGTCATCTCTTTAGAACATAATAATTTTTTGGTGTTTCATGCTTTTGGTTTTGAAGTGGATCATCGTATATGGGTTGTGCAACCTCGAAGCAAAAACGTTGCCGGCACTGTCAAGCACCGTATTCGCCGGTGCCTCGAAGCTATTCCATGCATGTTGTCCATCCACCACAGCAAAAAGGCGATAGCTATCATATGGTTGCTCTTACCTCAACCACACTGGGCACTCTTGCGCTAGATTCATCAATATCTAATCACAAGGATAGTAACGGAAATATTGAAGTTGTAACCAGAAAAGGAGAAGACCAAGGGAATGGCATTCTAGGAGACAAGGAATTGAAGAACAAGGAGTTTTTTATTAGTGGCACGGGGGCTGTAGGTGATATGGAGGTAAAGAGCGGGGAGTGTTTGACTGGTGGCAATGGAGCTGTGGATGGTAAGGAGTTGAAGATTGGTGCCAATGGGGTTGTGGATGATAAGGAGTTAAGGAACAAGGTGTTCACGTTGGGTCTAATTGAAGCCAAGGGATGGTCCAATATGATCCAAGGAAAGATCCCGAAAGTTGCTCCAAAGACACCAATCATGACTCCACCTGGAGAGCCTGAGACGATCAATACTTGGGAGTTGATGGCAGGGCTTGAAGATGTGAGTCCAAGCCATTTTGTCAATCATCATTTCCGTAGCTTCTCTTTTGATGTTTCCCGTGAAACATGTGCGGTTGCTGATAGCCCAAAGTTAATGACAGTGCGAGAGAATAGTCCAATCCCATCGGATTGTAGCAGTAAGCCTCTGTGGCTTCAAATGGCAAATAAGGAATCCGATTCCAGGTGCCCTGAATTCGATCCAGAAGTTATTTCTACATTTAGGAAGTCATTGGAAGAGCTATCTCCTAATCATCCATTCTACATTAAGCCATCAGATATGGGGAACTCAAAGCAACTTCCATCTCTTCGCAGCGGTTTGACGGTAGATGTTGGTGATACGAAAATGACAAATCTTGTTGATAAGGATTACAAACATGGAAAGGAGAAGGTGGTTTTGTATTTCACAAGCTTACGAGGAATAAGGAAAACATACGAGGACTGTTGCTACGTGAAGGTGATATTGAAAGGCCTGGGGGTTCGTCTGGATGAGCGAGATGTATCAATGCATTCTGGGTTCAAGGAGGAGTTGAGAGAGCTATTGGGAGAAGGGTTTAGGGGAGGTTTACCGAGGGTGTTCATAGGCAGCAAACACATAGGTGGAGCTGAGGAAATAAAGAGAATGCACGAGGAAGGTCAGCTAGAGAAGATAATTGAAGTTTGTGAAATGGTGAGTAATAGTATTCCAGGTGCTACTGGGGCCTGTGAGGCCTGTGGGGATGTCAGGTTTGTGCCTTGTGAGACATGTTCAGGAAGTTGTAAAATTTACTACGAAGCTAATGATGAAGAACATGGAGAACTAGAAGAAGGAGAAGATGATTGTGAGTTTGGGTTCCAACGTTGCCCAGATTGCAATGAGAATGGGCTAATCCGATGCCCCATCTGTTGTTACTAAGTTTCCTTGATACGGTAAGAAGTTTTGTTGTTTTTCTTTTACATTCGAGTCTTTCTTTTCTTTTCTTTCCCACTTTCCTAGCGGGTTTTCTCTTTGCCGGTTGTTTGTTGTACAGTGAGGATTTTTTGTATCTATTTGGAAAGTGGTTCATGTCAGAAATGCAATAGACGAAACAGAGAACAATGTGCTCTAAGAAGGGTTCTTCAATCCCTAGTCATTTGTCCCATTGACTTTATACCAAAAAGCTGTTTTGGAATTTGGATGAAAAGAGTCTTGTATACTTGATCTTCAGGAAATAAGAATCAAATAGCTGAAAGAACAAACTACTCTGTGTTCCGTTACACCTTTCTCTAATATCTAATATAGATTTTCACCAGAGCACATTGAAGGTGTCAAGAGCTGCAACAGAAACTATAGCCTATTTTTTTCAGTTCTTGATATGATTTTGACTCTTATCTGTTCATATTTTCCAAAATCCATTTCCATTTGATAACTGTGAGCTGATTTTAGAAGCACCACACAACTATATGCTTTAAAGAAAAGGGAAACTGTTGATCAAGTGACGTGACGGATTCCCTTGTAGGTTTTAGTAATTACTGTATTACCTTAGGATATGAAGTCGGTAGTTGCTGGCAGATATTAAAGAATGGGCCAAATCATGGAACTGGTAAGCAAATTAGGTGAAGAAGCCTGGTCAGAATTGGGTAGCTGCAGTTGCACTTAGAAAGAAGAGCAACAGGTCAATCCTCATATTTTGGACCTACTGAAGTAATCAGAGAAGCCAAGGAATGAATGTCATTGCCCGCAACTCCAAAGTTCTCAATTTTCAACAGAAAGACTGAGTCTATAGTATAGAGGGATACACAATACACAGCACAGCCACCACAAGAAAGCTTTTTTTTATAATAAAAAAAAACGCAAACTCCTTGAAGAGACGGCAATTTGTTCTAACCACTTTTTAAATAACCTTTCTCTTCTCCCATTTTAACTCATTCAAGTCTCCAGTCCAAGGAATTGTTTTGTCCGCGTTAACATTTTCTCAATCATGCCAAGCAAGAAAATGACTTGCAGTTAACTGATTCTCCAAGATAAGTAGAAGATTAAAGAATGGAGATAAATTGACTCTTGATATCACTTTCTCTGACATTGTAAAGTTGAATTAGCTAGTCCAGATGGGTGGGGATGAATGGGACCTTTTCTCGATTGCAGGATTAGATGAAGTTGATTAGTCACATAATTGTTCTAGCCCTTCCAATTTCAGCAAGAGACAGCATGAAAGAGCAAATAAATAATACGATTATATATGCCTAAAGATGCAGGTATCTGTCTTTATCTGCATGTCTTCCCATTTGGGATCCTACCATTGAATTCAGAGATCAATCACACTTAGCTAGATGACATAGTCATATCTAATCATGTCAACTTCCGGTTGGAGTGGTGACGGTTAAGTTCATTCAAGAGGAGAGCATACGAAGTGCGGATTCAGCAACTTAGCGTTACAAACAGTTTCACTGAGAGAACAGCATTAACCATCAACGTGGGGCAAGCTTTCGTGTTAGGCCCCATCTAAAAACCAATTACTTGTAACTCTTATGTTTTGCCCTTCCTTAAAGCAACAGCAGATACCGTTGGATTTGCCTACACCACTGGGTTGGAAACTTGGGAACCCAATTGGGCAACCAAGCCTATTTTAGACTTTAAAGATTTGTGCTTTTGTCACAATTTGCAACCCACGGCTTTGAAGTTAGCTATCACCTCGAAAACGAAAAGTGAATCATTCTTTTTGGTGCAAGTTCCCTAAATTAAGGAGTTAAAATACAGATGATAGAGATGTGCAACTTTTAGTGTCACAACCATGACTGGTTCAGGTTGTGTTACCAGACTATAAAAGAACAATAAAGGTTCTGTTGGCAACGGTGGTTGCGGAGGAGGAATTGTGTATTAAGTAGGTGGCAGACATCAAAGGATAGATAATTAAATATCAGTTCACATGTAACCTAAAACATTAAGTGGCCTATCGCTTTTAGACTCCTCCATTCCTGAAAATGCAGACATTTGAACAATTGAAACAGAAGTCTGGATGCTTGAGCTTGACAATGGCCAAAAGTTGTGGGATCTTAGCTAGTGGGACTAGTGTTCCAGAGTTGACGGGCTGACCAGCAACAATTTTAGACCAGATTCCACCCTGAGCGTGAAAAAGAAAAAAGTCCAGATTTTATGACCGCAACAGCTATTTATTTTGTTTTTAGATAAATGGAGTCTACTCCCATCACTTCCAATCCATAGCAACCAATTGGCCATGGTCTTATTTTCTTATAATTTTACTTCAAAAAAAAGAAGAAGAAAAGATTGGTCATGGTCTATTATTTTTCTGGCTTTGACTTCATCAAACACTTGTAACGCCAAACTAGTACATGGAATGAAAGTATTTGTAACATTCCGGAATTCCCTTATGTAATAGCCCGTTTTTTATAATAAGGATTAGAACCTTAGAATGTTGCACATGGCCATATCATTGAGTTTTCATGAATTACATTTCATTCACATGCATATTATTAGCATACACACATGAATTATGAATTAGTACAAATTGCAAAGATAATATATTCACTCAATTGTCATATTTCGGAGTATGAAAAGTTTTAAATGATCATGATGTGAATTGCGTATTGTTTATGTCTTGAATTTTGGTTTGGTGGATCATAACTAGTAAATTTGGAATGTATCATTACAATTGGAAAATTAATGAATTAAAATGTACATTTGATTTAGGAAAAATACCAAGTGGTAAAACAAATTGACGCATGAAAAATTAGGATGACTAATCCTATGAATAAGTGACATTTGGCATAAATAAATGAGTGACATTTGACATAGGTAATCAATTGACAAATGACAACACTGAATGAGTGACAAATGGACTAATAATTAGGTGACATTTGGTGGCTTATGAAGAGGATAAGTGGCTAGCATGCTTAAGGACATATGTTAATCTAAGATAATGACAACTTTCACCTAGTTGAACTAAACAAATGCTAGAAAAGTTTCTGTTGTGTTTCATCTTCATTCTTCACTCTCTTTATCGAAACCTGCATTCATCTCATAGCTCTGCATTTTTGGTTTAAGTCTTGCTAAATAGCTACACCAAAATCCATGCTTTTACCCTCACAAAGTTAGGTAAAGAATTAGAACATAGTTGTTCTTATTATAATCTTTGATCGCAGTCGAAAATCATTCAATGCCCACCTTGAATTTGTGATGATTTTGCATGCATGGAGAGCTAAATTAGCTTGATCTTTGAGGTGAAAATTTGAGCTAGACAAGTAAGTAAATGATTGATCTTTATGGCATGTTATAATAGAAGGATTATGATAATTGAATTGAGATGGATTGTATATGATGTTGATGATGAAATGTGCTGGAAAATGATACATGAATTGGATACTATTCTGCTTTGTTCTTGATGTATAAAAATCGTAGGTTCTAGATTGTTTTATGAATGAATTAGATTGAGATTTGAAATATAAATGAAGGTGGATTTATAATAAAGATATGTGTTATTGAAGTGTTCTTAAATCTAGAAAATTAGAGTTGTAGGTGTGTGTATAAAAAATGATTGTTATTGTCATAAGTAAGCAGAATTTTGTAAGCCTTAGTGTAACCAATAAGGAAGCTAAATTAACCTGAAATGAAGTAACCTTAAAGGAAATGAAATCTGGAAAATTTCAAGTGTTAGTGATGTCTATAAGCTTGTAAAATTCGCGAAGTATTGAAGGTAGTAAAGTTACACACATTAGTGATGTTGATAACAAATTTTGGAATTTTAATTTCAGCCTTGTGTATATGTCAAACCAGCTGAGAAATTTCACTCTAAATTGGTATATTTGGACTTAATTAAGGCTAGGAATGAGCCTAGATTGTTGCTTGCTTAATTGGTTAAAAGCTTGATAAGTTTATGTAGTTAATTTATGCCATAACCTAAAGAATGGTGATAGGATTGAATTACCTTATATTTTCTCATGTATTTCCACGTGATTTTAATCCTATTTTATCCTATTTTATGATAAAATGTTTGATTTGTGTTCTTTTTGGACTG
>JANZXV010000008.1:11276819-11291844 GCA_027576455.1 Erythroxylum roigii | reverse complement strand
ACATTTCATTAACTTTCTTAATAAGTGTGCATTCCTCTAAAACGACACTTATTATGAATCGGAGGGAGTACTACTTAGGCTTTGAAATCTTGAAATTGAACCCCTAATTAGTTTATAAAGATATTAAAGGAAATGCTCCAACAACTTAAAGTAAATCTATCAAACTAATTAAGCTATTGCACATTTTCTATATCTCAAAAATTCTTTTTTTTAAATCACATCATTACATTTATTTTTAACTCTTTATATTTTTAATAAATAGTTTTCTCATTTTTATTTAGTAATATATTCATGTTATTATTAGATTTATTTAAATTAAATTAAATATTTTATATTTTATATTATATGTTCTTTGGATAAATTATATTAAAAATTTATGATTTCGTAATATTAGTCAAAACTACCAAGATAATAATAAAATGTTTGAACTTTTAATTTATTGTAAACTAAGTCGTTATTAATTCTATAGTTAACAAATACGCAGAATCCTTTGACATATACCTACATTTTTTTATTATATAAAATTGATATAAACTAGCTCATGGCCATACACTCCCTTGATTTTCACGCAATAGCTACGTAAAGGGGAAAAAAAAAACATATATAAGTAACATCAATGGCTTTTGACGCAAAAGGCCGATGATGCTCATGATCGAACTAACTTGAATTTTATTAGCATCCACTTAATAAAGACGATACTTCATTAGTCCGTACAATAGCTAGCCTATTCTCAAGAGCCTGACTTTGGTTTTCTTGATTTGAAAGAAAGCCTGGAAATAAGTTGCTGGTTGAGGCATCAACTGGGCAGGCAAATTAACATCATAAAAGGACAATATAGATATAGTACGCGCCAGTCCAACTAATTCACCGACCTTAAGTCCAAAGAATATAATTAGCCCTTCGGATGTCCATAAATATTTGGTTTCTTGGCTTTTTGAAGCTTTAGTAGTATATGTTGAAATATAAGAGTGAGAGTTTGTCCCACATTGGAAAAAGAGAGAAAGAAGATCAACATATAAGTCTAGTGGGCTAATCTACCTATCACCAATTGGTTTTAGGATGGAACCTCACTGAGTCTTGTATGTGATCTAGCTTTCTTTCTCGTGTGGGCCCGTAGGTCCATTGTAAATTCTAACATAGTATCAAAGCAGGTTGCTCTTATGTTAGTCGTTAACGCCTCGAAATGATATATCATATCACGTGTTAGACCCACACGTGAGGGGAGTGTGTTGAAATATAAGAGTAAGAGTTTGTCCCACATTGAAAAAAGAGAGGAAAGAAGACCAACATATATGTCTAGTAGGTTAATCCACCTATTACTAATTGATTTTAGGATGGAACCTTACTTGAGCTTATATGTAGTATAGCTTTCCTTTTCGTGTGGGCCCATAGACCTATTGTAAATTCTAACAGTATAGTTGGCATTTTATTGAACGAAAAGACTCCCAGCATCAAGTATATTTAACCATCTTTTATGCCCATAGGTGAATGGTAGAGGTTGCACTTTCTTAACGCCTCAAACTGCTCAATTTGGGTATTAGTATTTATGTTTTAGTGGACCTCCCCTGTTGGATATGGGTTTCATCTAACCCCAAGATCATGTATGAATTGGCTGGGCCTGAAATGGTCCTAAACTTGGGTAAAACTTAGCATCTCTAACGTTATAAGTGTTTTTAAATAATAACAATATTTTTTAATACAAGAAAGATTATCTTTTACCTTGTCTTATATATCAAAATTAATAAAACTATTTTTAATTATCTGTTTCTTCTAAAATAACTGGAGAATTAGGAAAAGAAAAGAAAAGATTGTTTAAAATAAACCTTTTCAAAAGAATAAAGAAAAAGCTCAACTTGGATCCTATTATTAGAACAAAAGAGTTTGAAGAGGCATTGTTAGCAGTAAGAACAACTCTATGTTGATTGGTAGTTTGTAGGAGAGGAGTTGGGGTTGGAAAATATAATAGAAAAACTGCAATTATACGAGGGAAAGCTCAATTTTCTTGCCCGGTGGCATCAATCAAATTGTTGGCAGCAGCAATTGGGAAAGGGCAAAAGGTACTTCTTGATGGACCCATCAGTGTACTCTTCCTAGGACCAATTGTGAAAACCAGTCTCAACTTTCAAAGATTGACGACCCTGCGCACCCATTTGGCTTTTTATGACAGAATTCAGCATCAGAGAGTTTCAGTCTCTCTAAAGTTTTGCTGATGCCTTCAATTGCCTTATATCAGAATGCCAACCAGAAAATGCCGGGATAGTACTGTCAGAAAAATGGGACCCTTTCATGGCTACTAGACAATGCTTATACTGTAGCAGCCTCAACTCAACTTATACTTTGAAAACAAAAACAAGAAACTGTCAAGCTCGGAGTCAGAGAGAGGAGTCCTGAAATCTAATTAAGTAAACCTATGCAAAGACAGTTTAAGTTCTCACATAACCCCTCAGTTGGAAGGTAAATCATCCTGCTGTAAAAAAATTAACAAATCCTTGTAAAATCAACAAGTAAAGAGCCAGCAAGAAAAAAATTAGTTCATGTTCTTTTCCTGAGGCATTTCCACCCACATATGAAGAAATTATACTCCCAGACTTTTTCTGCCATTTATCGTCAAAGTATTGTTGAGGCACATACGGCCGAATCACTGGCTAATATCGGCAAAAGTTGCAGGCGGGCTCATATAATGAGACTGAGACACTGCAGACTGACATGATAAATCACCTCTGCTATGCTATTATCTTTTGAATCAACACTGTTTAATCCATTTTTCTGTAGGACCCCAACACCAGGAATCTATTTCTGCATATGTTCTCTGCCCTGCCACTTTTTCCCCTCTTTTTTTCCTTCTGGAGTCACTCCTCCTTTTATTCACTGTGCACAGTGAATTAGAAGGTAGGAAACTTCTTGGTTTTCCTTTATGACAGATCAATTACTGTGCCATCTAATCACTTAGAGAAAAGGAAAAACATTAGTAACTTGAAAATCTATAATTGATAGATAGCCGGCCCCTTTCCATGCCCATTCATGACCTTCACTTTTGATTTTTTTTTTGTTGATAAATTACCTTCACTTTTGAATTGCATGCGTTTACTTTACATCTAACAGAACTTTCAACTCAACTCATATCATACTTTACTAAATACAAAAGCAAAAGAAAAAGAAAAGGATGGTCTTATCTTAAAACTGAAAATACACATCAGCTTAACACATGCAATGGAAAGAGTGACGGTGGATAACAAAAAAGCTTTCTATACATGTTTCTGGGTTGCTTTTTATGGTTACAGTATTAAAGTAATCACTTGCAGAAAAAGGTGGAGGGAAAAGTTAACAGAGCACCAACAACCAGATAGATGATAGATATAACAGGCTTATCAACCATTAGATATATTGAAGATATAAAATTTTTCCTACCCCCATAAGTTGGAGTGGAGATGAGGTATTGGCAACATTCATGAAAGTCCTCATATTTCCCATATCTACAACTGTCATCATCATTCCAAAAAAAAAAAAAGGCAGAGGAAAAGGAAAATGGAAACATAAGGTTAATGGGACCCCAAACATAATTTACCAACCAACAAGGCCATGTTACTTCAAAGAAACCCCCCCTCCCTGCTCCCTCGCCCCTCCCCCTCATATGTGATGGTGCTGTAGCTGCAACAGTCTAGAATATGCGCTGTCAGGCCGGCTAACTAAATCAGAATGGCTGCCTTGCTCAATGATCCTACCATCTTGCACTACACCAATACTATCCACCCCTCTAATGGTGGATAATCGGTGAGCCACAACCACCGTGGTCCGGCCCCTCATTAGCCTTTCAAGTGCTTCTTGTAGGACACATTCTGATTCAGCATCCAGTGCACTTGTGGCCTCATCTAGTAGAAGGATTGTTGGATCCTTGAGAACAGCCCTGGCAATGGCAATTCTTTGTTTTTGCCCTCCAGAGAGCTGAACTCCTCTCTCACCAACAGGTGTCTTGTAGCCATCCGGCAATGCACTTACAAAACCATGCACATTGGCTGCCCGAGCAGCCTCAATTACTTCAGCCTCAGTTGCACCATCTTTTCCATAAGCAATGTTATCAAATATGCTTGATGCAAATAGGGCTGGCTCTTGTTGCACCAATCCGATTTTAAGCCTCAGGGACTTCAAATTTAGTCTTCGAATATCCTTCCCATCAATCATGACTTTCCCTGCTGTTGGATCATAAAATCGTTCAATCAATGCAATAACCGAACTCTTTCCGCTCCCGCTGGCTCCAACAAGGGCCTGGCTTTGGCCAGCTCGTATTCTAAGGTTCAGGTCTTTGAATACTGGAACATCAGGTCGTGAAGGGTAAGCAAAATCAACATGTCTAAGTTCAATCTCCCCCCGGATTGATTCAACAGGTTCAGCCTCGGGATCATCAGGATCAATCTTAGTGGAACGGTCAAGAACAGAAAAGACAGAACCAACAGCTTCACCACCCCTAATAATCTCTGGAGCGAGACTAACAGTTTCTGCAACTGAATTAGCTGTTACAACTAGTACCACAAAAACCTTAATAACCTTGGAGAATGTGGATGCACCCTTGCTAACTAGGTGAACACCGTACCAGAGAATGAGAGCTTCAGAGGAATACAAAGCAAGCTGAGAGAGGCCAAAAAGAAGGCCAGAAGTTTGGCTCCGACGTAAACTATGGAGTTGCGGAACCCGGAGTTCATGACAGAATAAAGAGAGTATCTTTCCTTGAGCATTGAAGGCCGCAACAGTTCGGATGTTGCTCACTCCCTCACCAGCAATCATGCTGGTCTTCGCATGGGCCTTGGCTGTATCTCCAGCAAATCCTTTGAGAGAGAGTTGCTGCAGTGAACAATTTGTAAATGGAGTTAAATAAAACCAAAATGCATTAACATTAATGCCTGCATTTTAAATCAACAAGATAAATTTAATCAATTCTTTACATTTAACTTTAGGTAATAACGACCTAAAGTTATAAACTTAGTACGAGTGACCTTTGGCAACAAAAGCGTTCCCTTGAAATTTCTGTTGAATTTTGGGTATCTCAGTTCATATCCTACGTTCAACAACGAAATGCCATGTAAAACTATGTTTGATTATATTTGTATAAAAACTTTAAAAAGAGTTCACATCTGCCAGGCGGGGTCCTGATCAGTTGGACTGTTTCAAAGGCACAGGAACAGGAAAGTAGTGCAAGACCACACATCATTTGCTTTCTTATATTTTTATTCAGACACTGGTTAGGGTATGGTAAAACCTATAGATCGTTTTTATATAGACCAGCCTGTATAATTGCTGCTCCGTCACAGATGTCCCATGTTGATTGTGGCTTCCTTTATCTGTTGGTTTGAAAGACATGGGGCATCTTGGAAGAGATTGTCCGCTCAACTTTGAGGTGACCCCATGACCACGAGGTGGAGCCTTAGCAGGGTCAGTGAAAGCAACCCACCCCTACAGAGGGCAAGAGCCACTGTACACTTCCAAGTACATACCCTCAATCAATGATTTTCACTTCGGGGCATTCACCAAATTAAGAGCAACCCCCATGCAAAGACAAAAGCGTCACTGTTTAGGACTTTTGTGTACCTAGATTCTAGAAACCCTAATTTATTCAATACTAGACCCAACCAACCTTGGCTGTCACTGCAAAAACTTATGAGTCTGTTGATTGCCAAACCCAGAAAAAAAAAAGATAAGAAAGATAAGATCTGCCCGAATATTAAAAGATTCACGGGCCAAGAATTCCCTTGAAAGACTCGCCTGGTTGCAGATATAAAATAAAAGCACAAGTAACTAAAACTGACAATAATATATAGTTATTTTCATGTACCAAAAACATCGCAGGGGTGCACTGTCGGTGGACCGTTGAAATCAGATGATGCAAGAAAGATAAACAAAGCAAAGTTCAAATTTTGACAGGGATAAGATTGTTTATCAATAAAAAAGAAAAAATATATAAAAGACGAAGGCTTCTAGATGCTAAATCTTAAAGGAATACCCTCGATTATTATATCTTCAAACATAAAATATTATGCGCAGAAGGTGGGAGGAAGCACGTGGTGGTCAGATGTATGTGACAAGCTGTAGTTTTTAGCTTCTGTCGTTTAATGGGAAGGCAAGATTCCGAACATCAAAAGAGGAGTAGGGGTTGTTTTGCTCAGTAAGAGTTCACCCGATCTGTACCTATGTTATTGCTACTTGCCATCTGACTGGCTAAACCCTCTTAAATGGGAAAAATATCGCAAAATTACTAATTTATTTTTAAAGTCAGAGCAAAATTAATGTCCAATAAATATTTATATCGTCTACCTGTAACACAAACATGATGAGGGTGCTTAAACCACAAGTAATGTGAACCTACCTGGGCAAAGTTGGCAAGGACCAGGAGAGGAAAGGTGGCTAAAATGAGAAGAGAGACCCTCCATTCTACAATGAAAGCAACAATGAAAGAGATGAGGAGGGAAGTCATGTTCTGCAGTATCACTGAAATTCTCTCAGCGATAGCAGATTTCACGTCAGCAGCATCTGTAGCTAATCTTGCTGCAATAAGGCTAGAATTGTGTTCTTCTTCATCAAACCATCCAACTTCATTCCTCAAAATAGCTGAAGAAGTGACAAAAAGACTTTTTAAAGAATTTTAAGGAAAAAAATTATAATCTTTCTTCTTTTAATGAATATATGTATAAAACAGCATAGGGAACCCTTAATTTTACCTGCAAGCATCATCCTCCTCACTCTCGTGGTGAGGTTCTCACCCATGATACTGAAGAAGTAATGCTGAATTAGATATGCAACCACAGCATAAAGGCCAGTACCTATGTAGATGAAAACAAACTCCTTTGTTTTTCTTTCCATGGAAGCATAATTTCTGTAATAGAAAACCTCAATCATATTGCTCATTACTATGGCGAACGTGGGGCCAATGAAACCAGATAGCACAGATCCTATGGCGCCCATTATTGAGTAGGGCCATTCTGGAGCATTTAGCTTGAGTAGCCTGCAGAAATAGCCATCAGGAGCTGGATTTTTACGGTCAGTCTCAGCATTTGAGATCATCTCAATACGACCATCAGCACCAGTACTGTATGAGTAGCTTAAGTTTCTTAAACTGCCGGAGCGGAGGCTGAGAGACTTTGTGGAAAGTGAATGGCTAAGGCGTGATGAGCGTGATCGACGGGTTGACGGGTTTGCGAAATCTCTATTTCTTACCGTTTCTTGGAATCTGATTAATGAAGCATATGATCCACCCTTGGCTATCAGTTCTTCATGAGTTCCTGTCTCAACTACCTGTCCTTGTTGGATAACTGCAATTGTATCAACGTTTCTGATGGTGGAAAGTCGATGTGCAACAACTACTGTAGTTCTTCCAACCATAAGACGGTCCAGTGCTTCTTGGACAATGCTCTCAGAACCTGCGTCAAGAGCACTGGTTGCTTCATCAAGGAGGAGGATCTTAGGGTTCTTCAACATAGCTCTGGCAATTGCAATTCTCTGTTTCTGGCCACCAGAGAGTTGGACCCCTCGCTCTCCCACCTAGTTCAGGATCAAAGTAAATAAGTCATTTGACATGCCATAATATGTTATTCAACTTAAAACACAACGCTTAGCATTTTTCTGCTGGCAATTATCACTCACATAAAACTGTATGCATTTGCATTATACTCGGTGAAACATGCTTGCCCTAATTTAGTCTGGTGAAATAAGCTTGCCCTAATTTAGTTTTGTACCTGAGTGTTATATCCGTTGGGAAGCAAGGTGATGAAGCTATGAGCGTTAGCAGCAGAAGCAGCAGCTTCCACTTCAGCCATTGATGCATCAGGCTTTCCATAGAGTATGTTCTCAATTATAGTGGTTGCAAAGAGTGCAGGTTCTTGGTTTACCAACCCAATCTGATCACGTAACCACCTTAGTTGCAAGGTCTTTATGTCCACATTATCCAGCAAAACTTGTCCTGTTCACACAATAAGCAAACATTATTATCAACACAATAGTCCATCAGTGAAGGAGAAGATTTTGACTGTTCACATTTTTAAAAAAAATGGTCTACTGATTACCCTCATTAGGATCATAAAACCTCTCTATAAGAGTGACAACAGTGCTTTTCCCTGACCCACTACCACCAACGACAGCAACAGTCTTTCCGGCAGGGAAGAAGATAGAGAAGTCCCGAAATACTAAAACATCTGGTCTTGATGGGTAGCTGAAGGTCACGTTTTTGAATTCTATGTTACCATTTATTTCAGTTAAGCATTTCCCATCTGATTGATCCTGAATTATGGAAGGCTTTTGCTTAATTATCTCCATCAACTTGTACCCAGCTGCTTTGCCTTTGCTAAAGGCCCCAAGATTTGAAAATGACTGCCCCAAACTCCTGTAACAATATAAATACCGTTATTATTATGGGGTATAATTCTGTTTTCTGGAGTCTAATTCATCAAATTTTCGTTTGATATTTACATGCCGCCAACAATGGCAGAGAAAATTGCCGTGAATGCCTTCCCTCCGTCAGTTTGTCCATTCCTGATAAACACACCAGCATACCAAAATACAAGTGCCCATGACATGCAAGCTATCCCGTACGTACATCCCAGCCCCAGACCTTTGGCCATTCCGGCCTTGTATCCAAGCTTTAAGGTGTTCTGTATGGCATCTGAATAGGAATTTAATGCTTTGCTTTCCCCAACGTACGAGTATACTGTCCGAACTTGTGCAACAGCCTACGGAAAGCAGAAACTTGAAGCATATTAGTTCTCATTTATTTTAAAATCCATTTGTAGGGTCTTATCAGAGGGGCTGAAAGACCAGCTTTAAATAAAAAATCCATAAACCCAATTGAAAAGTATAAAAAATATAGAAAAGCCCAATTCCCCTTTAAAAAGTTGCACATGCCTAAGCATGATTTGATCCACAATGGGCCACCATTTCTTGCAACTTTCCAATGCTTGATAAAGCAAAAGAACACACATGACGTTTAAGGCCAGCTGTGTTTTATATTTCATTAGTCCATTAACAGAACCAAGACGAGATAAGGACATAAATTTTACCGAACAAGAAGAAACATAGCGTTAACTCAAGAAAGTATGATATAAAAATGGCATCTTTAAAAACAAAATAAGCAACAATTTTATGCCGTTCAAGGCACTGTGATGAAATTTGTGGGCAAATCAACTTTACCTGCTCAGCGATAATGCCAGCTTGTGCGTAAGATTCGCGGCTCTTTGAAGTGAGGCCAGTAAGAGTGTATGCGTATAAGCCCCCAGCAAAGGCTATTCCAGGTATCACTGCTATACTTAGTAGAGCTAGCCTCCATGCTGACACAAAACCAACCACTAGCCCAGCAAGGAAAGTTGACAAGTAATGTATAAAGTTCCCCACCTAAAACACCCAAAATATATTAGAAACCTTGAGGAAACAGAAAGAATGATACTTTCGTCAATCTAATGCTTAAAATTGGTGATGATTTGATTGGTTGAGGACCCAGATCTTCAAAAGTCCAAACTCGGACCTTGGTACATGTTAAGTAGGATCTGCTAACATGGGCCGTCAAAGACAAGGATTGACCCCCACGTTCAACAATTCAGAAATAAGCATGTTTGCATATTAAAGCAAACAAAACACTAGATATTACCTCCTCATGCATAGAGTACAAAAAAAAGCCCAAAAAGAAATAAAAAACAAATGAAAATAGAAATAGAGTACTATTACTGAAAGAGTAAAGTAGAGAGAAGTATGAAAATGAAAGCAGAAGTGAGTAAATGAGGGGCAGACAGGCGTAACAAGCCAATAAAGATAACCTTCTCACTAATGGCATCTTGGACTAGGAGGGTGTCTGTGGAAACGCTAAAGACAATGTCCCCGGTTCTAGCATCCGTGTCAAAGAATCCAACATCTTGTTTCAAAACCGCTTCTAGGTACTTCTTCCTCAAGGTGCTCACCTGCCTCTCTCCAGTGTACATCCAGCATGCAATCTCTGAAAAACCAACAATCTGGTGTTATTTTAACATCATACACAAGGAAATCATGTGAGAGGGCAGAGCACATGTAGAGATTGAAGTTAAAATGTTTTTTGACAAGTATTAGATAACGTTGAAAATGGGTTGCTTCAAATTGACAAGTGAAGCTAGAAGAGGACGAGAGAGAACGTTTTCATGGACCACATGGGTTAAGTTTCAAACAACCTAATCCGATATGAAGTGGGCACATCAGTCATATTTATCTGAGCTAGCACCACATTTGCGTGATTCACTAGATAACAAAACAAAAACCGAAGTAGGAAGATAGAAAGTTGACATACCTGCATATGATGATAAGCACACAACAAGACCAAGATACACAAAATACAGCGCATACTGCATTCACCAGAAGGAAAAAAAAAGAAGAAAAAAACAGAAGTAATAGATCTCAGATCTAACGTTAACATAACAGAAAAGATGGGAGAATAGAAAGGGCAAGAGCTTAGAGTAAAAGAACAAACCTTGGAAACTTCATGGGTCATTTTTTGCAAATCGGATTGGTTCTTGCCAAACCCGTTAACCATTTCACCGAATAACAGGAAAAAGAAAGGCATTGAAGAGCCGTGAATAATAGCTCCTATGCTACCAGAGATCATGAGTAGCCAATCATACTTGTCAGCAAAAGAGAAGAGCTGATAAAATGGCAAGCTTTGTTCTTTCTTCTTCTCTGCTTCTGGCAATGATGCCTTTGTCTCTGTTGTCTCTGCCATTATGGCCCAAAGCCAAGCTCCTTAGCAGCCACCCCCTAAAAAAAAAAAAAGACAAGCTTCTTTGGAGTGAATGGACTCGAGAAAGGGTCCAAAGTCAATCCTGAGTGATAGTAGTTTGTGGGTTCATTGGCATTGAAGAAGAGATCTGAGCTATGAGGAAAAAGTGCATGAAAGCAGTAAGAGAATAAGGAGTTAGGAAGTAGAGAGAGAGAGAGAGAGAGAATGTATTGGCTTGGAAGTGTGGAAAGTGAGAGTATGTTGGACTAGTGGTCAAACTGAAAGCAACGAGGAAATGAGAAACAAGTGCTTTGATGGGAAGAGTAGGGGCTTTATAGTGGAGAGCTTTACCGTCATATAAAAATTCTTTTTTTATTAATTTTCTTAATGTCTGGTGACTGAAATCTGGTTTTAACTCTGTGGGGTAACCTACCTGTGCTTCTCTTGATTTCCGTGCCTCAAGTTTTGCCTCCTAATTTTATAATACCGTAGAAATTACTTTGTCATCTAACAAAGCATAGCCATTGAAAACGGCTGGCGTGTTTTGTGTTTATTCTTCAGAGTTCAGACTCAGTCACTCAGGCTTGGTTTTGTTTTATCTGCAACTGCACAAGTTAATCACAACTTATCACACCCCATTAATTGTCATTGGTAATGGTGCTTAATAAGTTGCCTCTTTTACATGAAAACAATTCTACTTCTCCAATGGCCATTAATGGTTGTGATTGACATATGGAATTGCCTTGATAATGAACTTGTAAAAGAAGGCAAAAAATGTTGCAGACACTGACATTACATGAGTGCTGCAGCTTCTTTTCTTATCTCATAAGAATTCGTCTTTCGCTTTTAGTAAGTCGTTTTATATGTTCTTCCTTTTTCTTTTCTTTCCCTGAGACAAGAAAGTAGCTTACCAACAAGGAAGAAAAGAAAACCAAGTCATACACCCATTTTCTACTCTCCATAGAGAATTGGAGAACTCAAATTGCTCCTTCGTTTTGATTTCCTTTTCGGGTAACACGCACTCGCGCTAGGCAATTAATACAATCTAATTAAGGCTCAACCAACCACTGGTATCTGCCTTTTTTTTTTTTAAATAATCAATATCCCAAGGAAATTTCCAACATATGGATTGATGTCACATGTTCTATTGCATGGATGACGCTAAACTATAAGTACAAACAGTGGTTTACTGGAAAGCTAACGATCCACAATCAATCATCTTCAAAGAAAATTCTAACATATTCAGTAATGAATAACTGTAACAAGCTATTCTTGGTATTGGCCATTTGCCATTGGTGTGGGAAGATGTTTCCTGGAATTGGTCCTTATCCAGTTGCCATTCTAACGTCGTCGCAGTCTGCTTCCGCATTTAGGGGAAGTATTCATGTCTACCTATGCAGACCAAACCACATTAGCTAGCCTCTACAACACATACTTATTACATAGTACAAGAAATACTCGCCGGAGTAGCCATCAAAACATAATTATGCAAAATAATCCTTGTTTACTAAATTAAAAGTCTCATTTCATCATTCCTTTTATTTCAATTCCTTGTTTTATATGAATAGCTTCGGTTAAATATTAAATAGTTAACGGGCAGATATCTCCTTTTTTTGTTTTGGAAAAAAGCACCAAGAAACCATAAAGTAGTTGAAGTAATACGACAAGCAACAGTTTATGGCAATAAGAAAATTCACATGTCCCCAATATATGAACTAGCTAGGACAGACAAATCATTATCGCACCCAACCCAACACATGTACCCACTTAAGTTTGCAAATAAGTTAGGGTTCATGGAAATGGAACTTACTAGACAATTAACAAAGGGAAACTAGCCATGTTAGGATTAGGTGAGATGGCTAAATCAGTTCAACATTTTCTCTCCCGTCATTTCAAATTGCACCTTAGTTTTATCTCACACTTAAATACCAAATGTATGTCCAGAAATAAGCCTCCGAAAGTATTCTCACCAATCCTAGTCCTGTCACCATCCACAAATCAATCACTTTATCTTCTTTGTAATGTGTTGATATGCATGATGTAACCTAAGCATTGTGACAGCCTTTGGAAGGCTGCATTGAAACTAGTTTAAGGGTTGAAAGTTACTATGCCTCAAGTTCTCTAACATTGACATCACATAGCAACTAAAGATGGGATAAATCAAAGATTGGTATAGTTCTTAAATAATCTGATTGGTGTCATTCATAGACAATGATAAATTTGCGGTCCTCATGTGCTTGGCATCCTCTAGGAAAATGCATCATCTTAGCTTTGACTCTAACTAATCCTTATATGCCACATTTAACAACAAAAGCCTTGTCTAGCGTGTTGCTTAATTTCGTTTTCAAGTAGGTTTGAACTTCTAAATCATCTCATAAACCCCGTCCTCTAGTCTACAAACTTTCGCGGATGGTGACATCAATTTAAGGATTCTCTTTACATCTATATCTGAGGGTACAAAAGTTAAGAGGCTAAACGTATAAAATCGAGAAGTTATAACAAAACAAAGCCTATTTGTTGCTGAGCTAAGAGTATTTTTATAAACGGAGATGAAGTGTATTTGATGGTGATGTAGCGTCTTTTGGGAACATTAGATCCGCTTTGACGACTAGTTTAGCCTTATAGCTTATGTTTTAATAACATTAAGGTACTAATCCTGGCATGTGATATGTCCTAGAAACTATGGTTTAGGTTAAGTTCAAATGCTGGCAGTGGAGCCAATCTAGAGCAGCCAAAAGCACACATTCCAACCCTTTCTTGGCTGGGAGTGGAAGCTGCAACTCCAACTTTAATCAATGATAGATGATAAGGATGTAAACTTTAGTAAAAAGATGTTAATCAAGGGTCCATATCGAACCAAAAACAGATTAAAATAACAATGAAAAACATTGGTAACATGAAGAACTTATAGAGAAATCTAAATGAGGGCCAAATCTAAACCCAGGTGTATCAATGGAGGTCACAGAAAACATAGCCATGGACCACAAAAAGGTGTTGAGAGTCTTAAGTCATGATCAAAAAGTTATGGACCACAAGTAGGAGTTTGTGTTCTCTTGGCTGAGCTTGCTAGCTATAAACTGATATAACAAGCACCAAAAGGGGGGAAAAAAAAAGTGATTCTGCTCTGCATTTTCCACCTAAACCATGATCATTTGCTTGATACAGCTTGATATGGAGATCCCTATACATGTAATGGCCTACACATCTCAACAGCTTATATATATTTAAATTATTGTTTGCATACTTTATTGATGATATGGTAGGAACACTGCATAAACCAGTTTAGGGTAATTACTCATCGTCTCTTTTTTTGTCCACTTACTCGTATTTATCACATAATCTTTATGCTTTACTACTGCAAGTTGATCAGGAGAAATTCTCCCTTGTTATATGCAATTCTCTAGTATGGGACTAGATTTCTTTGTTGTTATACATACTCACATCAAGTTAATTATGAGAGTACATGCTATCTGAATTAAAACTCGCAAGACCTTTTTTTTTATTTTTGTAGGCTTTCATGTTATTTTTGTAGGCTTTCAAACTCGCAAGAATCTGCTAAAAGAGCAGTCATGACCACAATTTCCTTGTCATCAAACAAAACACGTCAAAGAAAAACCCTACCAATTACCATAACCACAATTTTCTTGTCATCAAACAAAACACGTCAAAGGAAAACCCTATCAATTACCATAAATAACCACATGGAAGTATATATGGGGGCATTGCTTTATTGTAAGCTGAAATGGTAAGATAATGATGATTGGGTATTGAAACTTTTCTTAAAAGGAAATCAAAATCCTTCCTTAATATCAGGAGATTGGTGGGTGACCTCTCTGCAATCCTCCCCATAACTAGCCAGTGAGTGGACCTCAAGCAGTCGTAATCTTAATTATACAACCACATAATCCATGTATGCCTTTTGCTTTCTTCCTTAATCATTCTTTCGATAAAGAGGTACTAATGATCAAAGCAAGCATGAAAATGGGGCTGCTTTTTGACATGTTAATTTCTAATCGTAAGTGCTTAGAACTCGGAGATAGCATGTCTCCGGGACCAAATAAATAAGAAAAGTCGTACACATTTAGTGTGAAAGTAGAAACTACTCATTGCTTCTATTACGCAGTTGAAAGTGCCTTTACATTGACGGTGCAATCATATTTGTATATACAATGGACAAAATGAATGCGTATTGGCATGAGAGATTGACCAATATAACTTCCGCATAGTTTATATATTACATCTGAATTAATACTACTCATTCCTATTTAAAATAAGTGTCATTTTAGAGAAATACACACTTATTAAGAAAGT
>JANZXV010000008.1:11260127-11271035 GCA_027576455.1 Erythroxylum roigii | reverse complement strand
TGTTAGGTTTAGGTCATTGTATATGAGTGGGAGGTTGCCACTTGCAAATGGGCCGTGGATACATGGACCTGGGCTTGGGCCTAGAATAGCCGACCCAACCATACCTTATTTTATAGTAAATAGTAAAAATGAGAAATTTTCGATTCGTACAATTTAAGATGAAATATAAAATGATAAATAACTTTTTACTATATTATATCATAAACCATTCTTTAAAATAATATTTAATAATATTATATTATAAACTATTCTATTTTTTTCAAATAATAATTTTTTAAAATTACATTTTTTTACATTTCATTTCATTAAAAAATATTTCATTTTATTAAAAACTTTGCGTTTAATCAAACATAGCCTATAGTATTTCGATTCAGGTTGGAGTTCCTTCCGATAGAATACTATATTCATTTTGGTTTATCTTAGGTGGCTCTAATTTTGAGTCTTAAGCTTTTACTCCATATTTATGAGCATAAATATTTGTTTTTTTGACTTGTTAGATAAACCAATTTAGTTTGATCCCGAACACATTATGGTTTTCTTAACTTTTGTTGGCTAATTTTAAAAGAAAATGAATCTAAGGTTAAAAGATATGGTCTTACTTCAATTTCCAGAAAATTCACTTAAACTAGGAAAAAAAAACTCAATTATTTTTAGGGATTTTGGTCAAGTGATTTGTTTTTTTTTTTTTCTCAATTTAAACGCTGCTTTGCCTTTAACCCTAAAAAGAGACTACCAATGAGATAATTGGGCTCCATCTCTTCACCCGTGTCCCGATGTTACTTTCCCGCTTTGCGCTAAACTGATCTCTGTATGCCCCCGTCTCCCTTACCTGACAACCAAGCCGCCATCTTGTTACTCATCTCTCCATAACTCGGTCATCCAAAGCCAGCATCTTGCTCCTCTCTGCTTCTTTACTTGGGCGGACAGAAGTAAAGTTTGGATATTTTTGACAATGTCTGCCAAATGGCGGGCACTACAACACCGCCACCGATACACCTATAGTGCGGTGATCTTCCCAAACTCATATACCGATTCCTTGTCTCAGTCCCCTTTGTCGTTAAACCCCAAGTCGTTACCTTTCTTTAACGAGCTCAATCACCTTATCTCACTTGCTTCAGTTTACTCCCAGGTAACACATGCCAAGAACTTAGCATCTTCTTTTACCCAGTTGATATCTTCTATGAAAGGTGATGACTTGTTAGTTTTGGAGACTGCTTCGCGTTTTTATACATGGATTTTGTTTCTTGAGAATTCCCTTCCCTTGCATCGTACTCTGGTTTCTGCTTTGGCGAAGGTTAATGATAGGGAGTTGCAGTGCTTGGTTGTTAAGTGTTTTAGGGAGCTTTGTGAGGAGTATGGCGGCAACAAAGTGGAGAGTAGCATGGGAAAGCAGAGGTTTTGTTTGTCGAGAGTGGTGTTGTCTGTGATGGGTATGCCTAAATTGGGGTACTTGGGGGACGTTGTTCAAGACTGTGCAGTTTTTGTGGCTTGGGATGCTGTTTATGGGTTGGAGAGTGTTGTCTCCGAGACCAAAGAGTGGGCTAGGCCGTCCCCGATTGTAATGGAGCAGTGTCAAGAAGCCATGTCTTGTCTGTACTACTTGTTTCAACGGTTTCCACTGAGATTGAAGGGTTCAAGTGACTTTGATGCTGGAGATGTGAATGTTATGGAGAGGGTATTGGGGGTTTTAATAAGCGTTTTGAAGTCCATGGCTTTCTCGAGGGATTGCTTTGTAGCTGCTGGGGTGAGCTTCTGCGCTGCTTTGCAAGTATGTCTCGGTACTGAGGAGCTTAGCATGTTTATCATTGAAGCAATATTTTATCAAACCACCTGTAATTTTAACTCGCCTAGCAAATTTATTTTGGAGATTCCATATAAAGGGGATTTATGTTCTGAGATACGAAGTTTGGCTGCCTTAAGTAGACTTTGTTTGATTAGAGGCATTCTAACTGCTGTATCTAGAGCCGTTCTAAATGCCCCTTTTGTTGTACGAAAAGATAAGATGAGTGGTGATGATGGAAATGAAATAATTGGCAGTTCTATCAAGACCATTTTGTATGATGCGATTTTGCCAGAGCTATGTAACTATTGTGAAACTCCAATTGACAGCCACTTCAATTTTCACGCGTTGACGGTGTTACAAATTTGTTTGCAGCAAATGAAGACCTCATTGTTGAGTAATCTCAATGATTCGTTTGATAATTATGAACCATTCCCAGTGGAAATGGGGTCAAGAGTACTGAGGATTATATGGAACAACATGGAAGATCCTTTAAGTCAAACCGTGAAACAAGTTCATCTAATTTTTGATCTTTTTCTAGATATTCAATCAACTATCCACTGGGAAAAGGATACTGTGAGGATAAAATCTTTCTTGCAAAAGATTGCATTAGATCTTCTCCATATAGGTCCACGTTGCAAGGGGAGATATGTTCCATTGGCTTCGTTGACCAAGAGGCTGGGGGCAAAAACTCTGTTAGGCATGAGTCCTGGCCTGCTTTATCAGACCACACAAGCATATAGTGATGATGATGTTTGCTGTGCTGCAACAACTTTCTTGAAATGTTTCCTTGAGAACTTACGTGATGATTGTTGGAACAGCAATGGAGTTGAGAGGGGGTATGCAATTTATAGAGAGCAATGCTTGCCTCCTTTTCTGTATGGTCTATCTTCTGGGATTTCGAAGCTTCGCACGAATCTAAACACATATGCAGTACCAGTTATTCTGGAACTTGATGTGGGTAGTATATTTCCTATGCTTTCTTTCATCTCAGTTGCCCCTAATGGGGAGGATGGACTACCAAACCTTGAGCTCAATGGTGCAAACATGGAACTGAGAGTTGAACAGCAAGTAGCTGTTTTAGTTTCCTTGCTTAAAGTGTGTCGTTCACTGGCATTGATTGAAGGGGATGTTGAATTGTGTGATACTGTAGAAACATGTGATAGCGACAATGGGGAGTCAACAGAAAGAGTGAATCTCTATGCTAGTGTCTGCATCAAGGGGATAAGGGTTAAGGTTCTTGTTGAGTGGCTAGCTATGGCATTGACCCATGTTGATGAATCACTCCGTGTAGATGCTGCAGAGTCCCTTTTCTTAAACCCAAAAACAGCAAGTCTTCCTTCCCATTTAGAACTTACTCTCTTGAAAGAAGCTGTGCCTTTAAACATGAGAAGTTGCTCAGCCGGTTTTCAGATGAAGTGGACCAGCTTGTTTAGGAAATTCTTTTCTCGGGTTCGAACAGCGTTGGAGAGACAAGTTAAGCTGGGGAGCTGGCAACCCCTTGTGAATTGTGATAACAATGAAGCTTGCTCAAGTCTACAGGGTGAGCAAGCTATAGTTAGAAGGGCAAAGAATCTATTTAATTTTATGAGATGGTTGTGTAATTTTTTGTTTTTCTCATGCTATCCCTCTGCTCCATACAAGAGAAAAATAATGGCCATGGAACTCATATTGATAATTCTTAATGTTTGGTCAATCGTGCCATCTTCTCAAGAAATTGGTTCTGTCACTCATGATAGCTACCTTTATCCATATAGTAGGGGAATAACATCTCCGGAGTCTACTATATTGTTAGTTGGCTCTATTATAGATAGTTGGGACAGGCTGAGGGACAGTTCTTTTCGCATATTGCTACATTTTCCTAATCCCCTTCCTGGAATTTCAAGCAGAGACATGATCCAAAGAGTGATAGCATGGGCAAAAAAGTTGGTTTGCAGTCCACGTGTGAGAGAAAGTGATGCTGGTGCTCTTACTTTGAGGCTTATGTTCCGAAAATATGTCTTGGAGCTGGGTTGGACTGTTAGATCTTCTGTTAATGCTGCATTTTTTCCCTCCCTTTCCGAACCATTTGATCAGGAGACTCAGTTTAACAAACCATGTGCTCCTGTAATAGAATACATTGGAGCGTTGGTTGATTGGCTGAAGAATGCTGTGGAGGAGGGAGAGATGGATCTTTTAGAAGCTTGCAAGAACAGCTTTGTTCATGGTATATTACTGGCTTTACGGTATACCTTTGAGGAATTGAATTGGGATTCTGATGTGGCAGCATCAAGCATTTCTGATATGAGGCGTGTATTGACAAGGCTCTTGGAGCTGGTTATGCGTATAACTTCTTTGGCACTATGGGTGGTTTCCGCAGATGCTTGGTATCTGCCTGACTTGGATGAGATGGATGATGATAAAAATTATGTAACAGATGTAGATGTGATAACACCCTCAGGAAGTGAGGGGAGTACTTTAAAACATGCGCAAGATAGTAGGTCATCAGAACAGATAGTTATGGTTGGTTGTTGGCTGGCTATGAAAGAGGTACTTTACTTATTTATTGATAGTTATTTCTTGTTCAAAGGATGTTGTTAGTAATACTGTTTTTATGATAATCCTTACATTTAGAATTTAGTCTTTCTTATTGCTACAACTTTAGGCTTGTACCAGAAACTGATTTTTGGAGCTTTCAAGCATGATATATCATTATGGTATCTTTTAGTTATAAATTAGGAAAAAGGAATTGGTTATATGCTACCACATGGTGTGACCATACCACTAAATTAATTGTGTTCCCCTTTTCAGGTGAGTCTTCTGCTAGGAACCATTGTAAGGAAAATTCCTTTACCAAGTAATGGCTCAGATTCATCTGAGCCTGAGGTCTCCTTTGATGATGCCAGTGATGCCTCCAAATCAACAACATCCAATGCCATACTTGATTTAAAACAACTGGAACAAATTGGGGACCATTTCTTGAATGTCCTTTTGAAGATGAAGCATAATGGAGCAATTGATAAGACAAGGGCTGGATTTACAGCTCTTTGCAATCGTTTGCTTTGCTCTAATGATCCAAGGTGTGTTACCATTAGTCATTTCCTCTTTCTGTTTTTTGTTACCTTTCATTGGTATCTATTAAGTCTATTGTGTGGTTGTAGACAAAGTGATGAGTTTTTCCCTTTATAATCAATTAACTTGGTTCACTTAGCCATCTGACCTTCATTTTTGGATCTCAATACTTCCAAGCATTATTCTTTGTCTGTGTGCACTATGTATCAAGTAGATGTTGGAGACTTGGAGTTCTCAAAAGCAGCCTGTTTACGTAAATACTTTTTCCTTTGTGGGTTCCATAATGTTTAAGCCTTCAAAATAAGGGTAGAAGTTAGTTTTTTAGAACTTAAATTGGTGTTAGTGCTTGTTTAGTTTTTCTCTTATCGTTGCTTATTGGATTCAATTTCATTGGCGGTGAAGTTGAGGACCATCTATTAAAGGGGATAAAATAGTTTGAATTTGAGATTTTTGAATCTGTATTGGAGGCCTTTTATATTTTGAATTGGTTTATACCTCATAAGCACCTTTCCTTCCTCATTGTTTATTGCTTCTAGTTTCTTTCTTATTTTATGCTTCCAACATCTATCTGCATAAACATTAAATCAATCTCAAACTACATGAACTTTAAATCAATCTGTATAAGCATACTTTTATCTCCCTGGACATCAATTCTCAAATCCTTTTCTGATGAATCATCTTCTAGCCCTTACAAGTATCAACAAGGATTTATGTCCAATTTATCCTGCACACACTTTTTTTTGACATGTGCTTGTTCGCACTATCTTTATTTTTCCTATTTCACATGAACAAGTGTTTATAGAAAAAGAAAGTATATCACAAATCCATTTTTTCATAAGTCGTCTCTCTTTCTAGACTTTGTAAGTTGACAGAGTCATGGATGGAACAACTTATGGAAAGAACTATAGCCAAAGGACAAACAGTGGATGACTTATTAAGAAGAAGTGCTGGTATTCCTGCTGCTTTTATCGCTATGTTCCTTTCAGAGCCTGCAGGTGCACCAAAGAAACTTCTTCCACGTGCTTTGCAATGGCTGATCAATGTAGCTAATAGCTCTTTACACACTTCATTTGATGTGAATGGCACAACTGTTGACTCATTTCTTTCTTCAACAACAAATACTGGGCCTGAACCTGATTCTGCAAAATTTTTTGATTTGAATAAGCTGGAGAAGAACTCTAAGATCCGAGTTGAGGGCGTAGTTCCTACTGTACATTCATTCAATGTTCTTAGAATTTCGTTTGATGACACAAACCTGTCTACCGATACATCTGGTTTTGCGGCAGAGGCATTGATTGTTTCAATCCGCTCTTTCTCCTCTCCATACTGGGAAGTCCGCAATAGTGCAACTCTGGCATACAGTGCTCTGGTACGGAGAATGATGGGGTTCCTAAATGTTCAGAAGCGAGAATCTGCAAGGCGAGTGTTAACTGGGCTTGAATTTTTTCACAGGTATGCTTTGTATGGTTAAGAGATATTATTGCAGCTATTTATCTCTTACATTTTCTATTTTTTTTGTTGATTTTTGTGCCTTCATGAACAATTAGAAACCTGTGACTGAGCCCCAAAACTTAATTTCTAAGTATGCTTTATGAGAGTAGGAGATGTTATTGCTGTCATTTATTTGTTGGATTTTCTGTGTTTTTTTTGGTGATTTTTATGCCTTCACGAACAATTAGAAACCTGTGAATGAGCCCCAAAACTTAATTTTTCTCTGAACATTTCAAAAGTTATAAAATCTTCGAAGTTTAGTACATATTCTCTCTCTCTTTCTCTCTCTTTGTTAATAAAGACCAATGATGATCTGTTACTATTTTCATATCTGATTCATTCAAGTTGCTGTTAATTTATGGAAACACTCTTTATGGGTTAGGTTTTAGGTTATTGTTTGGCGACGTTTATGACCTTTTGCTCTTGGTAAACTTGAAGTCGTATGGGAAACTGAAATGACTAAATAAATAAATAAACAAAAGGGCAAGGAGAAGAACAGTGTTCATTGCAATCATGTTCTTAGGAACATGAAGGAATTCATTTCTCAAGTTTCATGCTAGATGCTACCAATTGTTTTATAAAATGAAGGGTTGGTGGCCTGGCATCACCATTCTCCTTTTGGGTACTTTGTTGGCTGAGTTTGCTCTTATAATGTTTTTTCAGAGTCTCAAAGTATTCATAGTACTTGAATTGCTGTAAGCATTTAACATTTGGTTTTGTAAACAGCATCAGATATACTTTTACAAGTTCTATCGTCAATCTCTGCCTATCATCCGTAATTCACTTTGTGGGTTTCATTTATAGCTTCTGTTGTTGTCTTGAGATCCAGTTTGTTAATTACTTATAATATCATGCTTTACCATATTGGCAACTAAGTGTTGTTTATGATCCGCAGGTATCCCCCACTGCATCCATTTCTCCAAAGTGAACTCAAAACTGCGACAGATCTTCTTTTAGATGCAACTTCTCAACATGCAGAATCCAACCTTGCAAAGCTTGTTCATCCAAGCTTATGCCCTATCTTGATTCTTTTATCCAGGCTTAAACCTTCAACAATGGCTAGCGAGAGTGGAGATGATCTGGATCCTTTCCTGTTTATGCCATTCATCAGGCGGTGCTCAACCCAAAGCAATTTACGTATTCGTATTCTTGCATCTAGAGCTTTGACAGGTCTTGTATCCAATGAGAAACTGCCAATTGTACTCCTAAATATTGCCTCTGAATTGCCTCGCTCTGAGAATCAAAGTACAGCAGATGAAACAGACACAGTTTCCTACAATGCTATGCATGGAATGCTGTTGCAATTACGTATACTTCTAGATGTCAATTGTCGAAATCTGGCTGATTTTGCAACAAAAGAAAAGATCCTCAGTGACATGGTCCAAATTCTTGCAGCCCGTTCTTGGATTGCTAGTCCGAGACAGTGTCCTTGCCCTATCCTTAATGCTTCATTCATAGAACTGCTGGATATCATGCTCAGCATTGCAAGAAGAAGCCAGATTCGTAAAGACCTTTGTTCCATTCTTGACATGCTGTTGGAGCTATCAACAAAGTGCTTAGATATTAAAGCTTCTTGTGCACTGCCATTTTCTGATCCAGCAATAACAGAGCTTCGTAAACAAGCAGCCATTTCTTATTTCAGTTGCGTGCTGCGGGCCTCTGAAGAAGATGAAGAACAGGTTCTTCAAATGGCACAGCCATCATCTCCATCGAACTTGAACAATTTTGAGCCATCTGTAAAGAATTTTTCTGCTGGAGTCCCAGAAAGGCTGATTCATTCTCTGTCAGACCCTTCTTATGAAGTTCGGCTTGCAACATTGAAGTGGCTGCTGAAATTCCTGAATTTTATTGAATCTAATAGTGAGGCTAAGGATGAATTTGGCACTGAGGTTATGACTGTTCAGTACTGGACTAAGTCACATCTGCAGCCAACAATGATGAAGCTTCTGGACTCTGAGAAGTATCACAGATGTAGCTATTATATTCTAAGGATTCTTTTTGCTTGGAACTTACTGCAGTTCCAGAAACTTGGTAAAGGAAATTGTGTAGACACTACATTTGTTGGTAACTTGGACTATGATTCTGTGACCCAGTTTTGGGATAAATTGATATACTTGTACAAGTTCACAAGACATGCAAAGACACGGGAGACACTCGTCTGTTGTATTGCTATATGTGTCAAACAATTTGCGACTTTATTGACCAACAACATTCTTGCTACAGCGCCTAGTGCACTGGATCAGTTGGAAAGGGTTGGCCATTTTTATGAATGCACAAACTTCTTTGTTAATCTGATTAAAGAGCATACTTCCTCATCTGAGCCAGTAAATATGCGCAAGGCAGCAGCTGAGTCGATAATTGCATCGGGTCTTCTTGGGCAGGCTGAGTTTATAGGTTCTTATTTGTTCTGCCATGAAATTCCCTCAAAAATATCAATTTCTTCTCGTGAACTGAAGGGTGTTGGCGTTTATGCCCATCAAGTGCTAGAGATGTGGTTCAGTTGCATCAAGCTGCTGGAGGATGAAGATGATGCAATAAGGCAAAGCCTTGCTATGGATATCCAAAAATGCATTTCGTTTAAAGGATCTGCAAATAGCTCCCATACTGTGGGAGTCCCAACCCAAGTGGAGAAAGTGATTGAATTGAGTTTTCTGCATCTTTCTTCTACATTTGGTCACTGGATTAATTACTTTGACTATCTTACACAGTGGGTACAAGATGCAGCAAAATATGTGGTAGCCAAAGGGGATTTTGTTAGACGGGTTTTTGACAAGGAAATCGATAATCATCATGAAGAGAAACTCTTGATATGTCAGATTTGTTGCATGCATTTGGAGAAGCTTCCAATTTTCAAATTGTGGTTGACTGAGATGCCCATCAGAGTTGATTTCAGGAACTACCTATATGACTGGAGAATGAGGTTTTATAATCAGTTGACTTCATTTGCAAAGGATCATGTGGAGCAACTGGGAGAAGTTGATTGGATAGGTGGCGTGGGCAACCACAAGGATGCATTTCTGCCGCTGTATGTGAATTTACTCGGCTTTTATGCTCTTTCTAACTGCATGTTTTTTGGAGAATTTGAGGATGGAATGCATCTACTATCTCATGTTATTGAACTTGGTAAAGTTATCAATCCATTTTTCAGGAACCCTTTGATTTCTAACCTTTATTTGTTAGTTGTAAAAGCACATGAAGAAAAGGTTGGTGCAATTGCTCACCATTTAGATTCCAAATTTATAGATGATACAATGTGGGATGGTTTTGACCCATATTTCCTTCTGAGGTAAGATAGTATTTGTACCATAACATATAAGAAAAAGGTTTTGCCAAAAAGTATTTTGATGTGCAACATATGTTGAGCTTATCATTTCCATGTTGGCTTTATTTTACTGCATTTATTGGTTGATCCAATGAAATTTTAACTCAACCCTTATTTCTGATATTCAATCCCATAAACTCGTTGAACATTAGGATGCTTTAGCTTTCAGATACTTTAAAGACTGCGGTTGTTTGATTGACGGAATGAAGGAAAACATGTGAACGGAAGGCTAGTGGTTATTCTTTGTAGAAACCAGCTTCTTTCCCTTTTATCTTCCCATTTTTGTTTAATTGATATATAGCTAAGGCTGAATGAAAGTACCTGCGACATACCAGGATAAGTTTATGGTTTAGGTGGGGAAGATCATGAGTGGAAAATTGTGCAAAACATAAAATCATTGTGCATTCCAGACTGAAGACTCTATATTGCCCTTCAACTGCAAGTCTTTTTTTTTTTTGTGATGCAAGTGAAAGTAAGAAAACAAACGACCCAGATTCAACTGCAAGTCTTAAGAAACTGAACTGTAATGGAAGAACATGATTATACTAACTGTTTTTCCTCGATCGATATACTAAATATCGAAAAGTTAAGGATTAAATAAATCATATATTATTTCTCTTGTCCTCGTCTCTTATTATCTAAAAAATCTAAGATTTTGATTCCCTAAACCCTTATCTTCATCGATCTTCCTCCTCATGAAAGCACTCTCCTTTTGTTACGTTACACCCTATCACCACCATGAAGCTGTCAGCCAATCCTTGATGGGAATTAAATTGAAAAAGGGAAAATGACAAGTGAGCTGGAAAGAACGCGAAGAAAGAGTAAGTGAACTGAGATGAAGATAAAGGAAGCGTATTAGTAAGTAGATATGCAAAATTGACGCTGTGTAGAATTAATGGATTAGAAGCGAAGAGAAGAGACGACATTGTCTGAAGAGCAGCTTTTAGTTAATAATTGATACATGTGTAATCATTTGATTTGGTAATCATCAATGACTAAAATAGAAGTTGAATAAAATGTTCGAAAGAGTTGAGTAATTAACAAATATAACTACATTTCTCTCATATTTGCTAATGCTTGCTACAATTTGAAAACCCTAATCCTCAAATTAAAGAATTTATTGCGTAAATAACCCTGTGTTATGCAAAAGTTGCTAAAAATACCCTGACATATAAAAATTAGCAAACAAAACCCTGAGTTGAAATTTTATTAACTCACCGCCCCTTAAGCAAATCTGGTCAACGAATGGACTTGAAAAGTCTAT
>JANZXV010000008.1:11245307-11260027 GCA_027576455.1 Erythroxylum roigii | reverse complement strand
GTTTTTTTTGCAGCAAAATTGAAAACATAAGGTTAATAGAGTAACATTTTATATCTCAGGGTTTAATTAGCTACTTTTGTATAACAAAGGGGTCGCTACAGCAATTTTGTCTCAAATTAAACCTTAAATTAACTACATCAAATTAGCGTTAGATTACATTCAGTTCAATGGGCAGTAGCAGAAGGAACTCAGGCTAAAAAATGGAGCAAATTGAAGAAGGTTTGCATAATCAGATATAATAGTTGGAGCTTTCCCAAGAAAGAAACTTAAAAGAACTAAAGGAAATAATTATAGCATTAGAAGGATAATGTAGATTTTATAGGAAGAGGATATGGAGATCAACATGTTCTAAAGGCAAAAGGCTCGAAGAGAACGTTCTATAGACCTTACTCTATGCCTATAAGATTTAGTAAGGTTGAATTTCTAGGTTTCAAAGAGACGGGTTGCGAGTTTGGGTCTTTAAGTATAAGCAATTTTTCATATTTGATCAGACTCCAACTAAGGTGAAAGTGGGATTAATGGTCATATACTTGGAAGGTGAAGTAGTGGTTTGGAATAAGTTTTATCTTTTTAAGAGGATAATGAGGGAAACTCCTAGTTGGGGAGAGTACTTATTGACATTAAAGTAGAGGTTTGGTGAGTCTTATTTAAAGATCCTATAGGAGAATTAAAAGAGTTAAGACAAAAGGGTATTGTCAAAGATAATGTATTAAGTTTTATTTGTTATCTTACTAACTAATCATACCAAAGTCGTATTTGGTGATTATGTACTTAAAGGGGTTGAAATCTAAAATAGACTAGAATTTGGAACTCTAAAACTGCAATAGGTTTATGAATTGGCGAAGAAATACAAAGCAACGACTTTTCATTGTTAGGGAAAATATAATCAAAGGAGTGGTTACTCAGTAGGGCATTCCTTTAATTCATTGAAATCATCTCAAGGTATCTTGTTTAAACTAGTATCAGGAGGAAGCCAAAGGTTGGGAAGTAAGGTGAAATGGTAGAAAACAACATATGCTAAAGAATTAGATTATATAAGAGTCAACGGACTTTGTTATGTGAGAAAAAGTATGTACCGAGTTATAAGTGTAAAAGAAAAATGTTACAAATGTATATAGTGGAGGATGATATGAAGGAGGAAGAATTAAAGGAGAAGGAAGAAGTTAACAATGCACTTACTACATCACTATAGGTAATGGCAGAAGTCAATGAGGTAAAGTACCAACAGATGAATATTAGGAACATGATTTATAGGAAAACAATTCATATACTGATTAATAGGAGAAGTATACACAATTTTATTGATAAGGAGCTACTAAAGAATATAGGAGATAACTAGAAGAGATTCAGAATATTGCAATAATGGTAGGAGAAGGAATGCATATCAACAATAACCATCTCTATCGTAGTCATAAGTTTATCATTGATGTCTTAATAATTGATATTAGGGGAAATTACATGATTTTCGGTGTTTAGTGGTTATTTATATTGGATGATATAGTTTGCAACTATCAAACATAAACAATGATCACTGGCACAAAAGTTACATGATTATCGGTGTTTAGTGAGTTGGAATTAATGAGTGAAGAAGTTAAGTAATTATCAAAAGTTTCAAATAAGAAAAAGGGGAGAATCACTGGCACAAAAGATGTGGTGTGCTACTTGATAAAATTTTAGGCTAAACATGAAGAACATCTTATGTTATAAAAGAAGGAATGTTAAAATATTTATATGGAGTTAAAGGAGAATAAATTATAAGGAGAATACAAGGATTCGTTGCAAAAGTTGCAACAAACTTATGGTGATGTATTTGGGCAACCTAAAGGAATTCCAAGGAGATTTGATGACCATAAGATTCCTTGTAAGGAGAGAACAAGGTCACTAACCTTAGGCCCTATAGGTATTTTAGATTACAAAATGGAGTTATGAAAGCATTGGTTGATGAAATGTTGAAACAAAGAATTATATGACATAGTATGAGTCTCTTCTTAGCACATATGATCTTGATTAAGAAAAAGGGTGGATCGTGACACTTTTATATTGATTATAGTTCCTTGAACGAAAGTACTATTAAGGATAATTTCCTTATTCCCCTAGTGGAGAAATTGATTGATGAATTGAATAAAGCTAGATATTTTTCTAATGTAGATTCAACAGTAAAACATGATAAAAATAAGGTCTATAAGGAAGATGTTTACAAGATGACATTCAGACATATAAAGGGCATTTCAAATTATTATTCATGCCCTTTGTATTAACAAATGCTTCAACTAAATTCCAAATTCTAATGAACCATATGTTCAAGGTTTACTTAAAGAGGTTTGTCCTTGAATTCTTTAATAACATATTGGTATATAATAAATTATTCGATTAATATTTAGAACACTTATAACAATTACTTAAGACTTGAAGGATGCGTCAGTTGTACCTTAAGCTAACTAAATGTTCATTTGGTGCATTCAAGTTGAATACTTGGGACATATAATCAATTGCGAGAGAGTAGTAACTAATCTAAATTAGATACAGATAGTCCAAAAATAGCATAAGCTAAAAACTATTAAATAACTGAGGGAATTCTTGGGCTTATGTGAATACTACATAAGCTTTATTAAGGATTATGATCAATTGAGTAAATCACCCACCATTTTATTGAACAAGGATGCTCTTGTTTAAACTTTGGAGAATACCATGTTTTTCTTGGCTTTAAAAGATACAACAACATTAGCTCTAGTATTGAGTTTACCCAAATTTATGAAGCCTTTTGTGTTAGAAGCTAAAGTGTGTGAAGAGAGGTTAGGGGCAATCATTATACAAAAGAGTTGTCCTATGACATATGTTAGTAAAATGTTATCGTATCATTGAAAGCACTTATCAGTTTATGAGAAATAGTTCTTAACGTTAGCCATGGTTATTAAGTAATGCTCACACTACTTACCAAAGAGGCATTTTACGATACAAACTGATCACCATAGTTTGAAATATTTGATCGATCAGAAGATAAATACACTTTTTTAGCAAATATGGCATCCTAAGCTAATTTAGTTTGATTTCGCTATTCGTTACAAAAAAGGCTTTGGTATTTCAACAGTTGATTCATTATTGCATGTAACTATCTTTAAATTATTCACTATATCGATTTCTCAAATACAGTCAAATTTAGTTTGCGAAATACAATAAAGTTGGTAAGAGGATGATGAAACTCAAAAGATGATTTTATAAATGAATAAGGGGGAATATAAATGCTCCATTTATACCTAGAACAATGAACACTTAATATGGAAGGGACATTTAGTAATTGGTAATTTGTTACCTCTAGGGCAAAAGATCATCCCTTTATTCTATACAGGGTGGCTTGGTACATATAAGAAACTGAGTATGTATTTTTTTTTGGAGGAAATTTCAGAGAGATGTTTATGAATTTGTTAGGAAATGTGAAGTTTCTCAAAAAAAATAAATATGAATTAACAACTCCTTTTGCTTATTACAACCCTTACCAATTTCTAAGCAATTATGGACATACATTAGCATGGATTTTGTGGAAGGTTTACCACAATCTAAAGGTTACTCAGTCATCTTCCTATAGGTGGACAGATTGAGCGAATATGCTCACTTTATTTCACTTCATCATCCATACATGATGGTGAAAGTAGGTTGTACATTTATGGATGGAGTATTCAAACTTCATGGCATACCCAAGACCGTTAACATTAATTGTGATGTCATATTCACCAGCTCTTTTTGAAATGAATTTCACATGCAAGATGTTAACTCACAATTCTCAACCACATACCATCCTCAAATAGATAGCCAGGTAGAGGTCCTTAATCACACAATGGAGACGTATATTTGATGTATGACTTCTAATTGTCCTAATCGCCAGAGTATATGGTTGTCAATGGCAGAATGATGGTATAATACTACTTTCTATTTGACCATCTACATAACACCTTTCGAAGCAATGTATGATTATTCCCCCTGTAATGTAAACCCTATTTAGTAGGTGATTCTGACATTTTGTTGGTGGATCAGGTCTTGAAGGATAAAGAAGCTATGGATCATGTGTTAGAATTCCATCTGTAACGTGCTCAAAATCATATAAAACAGCTGATAGATCACCATCAAACTGAGAAGGGATTTCAAGTTGGTAACCTTGTTTATATCAAATTGCAATCGTACAGATAACATAATGTTCAACATAATTCCTCACAAAAGTTTGCCTTATTATTCCTCAGTCATTTTAAGATTTTGAAATGTATTGGTTCAGTTGTATATCAACATGAACTTCCCCTTAATAGCAAAGTTTGTCATACTTTTCACCTCCTTTTATTCCTTAGTTAACATATTCTAACTTTTTGTATTTAGGCGATTATGTTAGATAGGTAATTAGTTAACTGTTATAATAAGCTTATTGTTCAATTTTGAGTACAATAGTACTTGATGAAAGAGAATGACCCTTTTTTTTAAAGAATATCTCTATGATATACATTTGAGATTTTCTGATATCAACCATGTGGATAAGGTTATCAAATAGGAGGTATTATTATGAGCATAAATGAGAATTAAACTGAAGAAGAAGGAAAAAATGATAAATGAGCTAGGAGAAAGACAAATAAATAGTAAATGAGTTGGGAGGAAGGTGAAGGAAGTGTAGTAGTATATTGATATGCATAAACTGTTGATGGATGATTCAAATTTAAAATATGGTCCTATTTTTCTGAGTTATCCAAGTTTGTTTATATTGTTTCCTTTATCTTAGGTCTTTAAACTTTTAAACTTTTGAGTTATTTGTTCAATCTTTATCGAGATATTAGCTAAATGTGTTGTTGCATTGTCTATAAATTTAAGCCTTCAACGTCAATGTAAAGGGCACTCATCAATAAATTGCCTATTGCATTACCTCCTTTGTACTATATTTTTTTAGTTAATTTCTAGTTCTAAAACCTAACATGGTATCAGAGCTTTTTCTGATCTTAAGGGGTTTGTGAGTGTTCGACCGACAATAACAACATGATGTCCAACTCTTTCACCTCCAATTTTTAGTGGTGAGAATTGTCAAGTATGAGCAATCAAAATGTGTCATATCATTCTTGAAACATAAATAGGCCACCTTTTGATTCCACCTTATTGTTCACTTATGATGACTAACTTTGATGTGAGATAATATAATAATAAAGTTGCCTTAAATTTATTAAAAGATCAAGTGCTCTTAATTGTAAAACTGCATATGACTTAATAGTGAGAATAGTACATATTTGGGAAAAATTTATCAAGTGATCGCTATAATAGAAGATGCAAATTCGATCTTGTGTAGTGAAATTTCTTTTAGCATATAGTATTAGTTTAAAGTTATTATTTATTTTATGGTTAATTATAAAAAATCTCAAACTTTCGCCAATTTTGCAATTATAGTCCGAACTTTAAAAAGTAGCAATAAAATGCTCGAACTTTTTTTTTTTCAATTCTAACCCGACGTTAATGCCATCGTTATCTTTGATGACGTGATAGTATCACATATACAGGGACCCTCATTAATAAGACACGTCAGCAGTGTTTAAGAATCAAAACCTTGTTTAGTTAAATGACATCATTTAATCAGGTTCATGGATTTGAAATCTTGTTGTTTTCTGGATCTTTCTTGCCGCCTCCAGCCTTACCGGGAGTGGCAAGTCTTACCATTTTTATCGCCGGAGGACATGGTCAAGTGGTTGGGGGAAGTGTTGTCAGAGAGTTGACGGCAGCAGGACCTGTGATAGTGATTGCATCTTCGTTTACCAACGTTGTATATGAGTGACTTCCTTTAGATGAGGATGAGCAGTTGCAGATGCAGAGCGGCAGCGGTGGAGGAGGTGGAGGTGTTCGTGTTGGAAATAACCCTATCCCTAAAGCTGGTTTAGGAGGTCTTCTGTTCTTTAATTTGCCTCCTAACGGGCAGTTGTCGACTGATGGATGGGCCGAGAATTCCGAAGTTAGGGCTCTGTTTTGATTGAAATCAAGGAGTATAAGGATGTTAACGATTTGTAGGAAATGTGATTGAATTGTTTATGGGGAAAAAACCTATGTGGCTTTTTTGTTGGATTAGAGCAATTTTCAATGGCAGAAACTACGAGGATTGGTCGATGGATCATAAAGGTTAGCAGCATAATTGTTGGATGACTTGTGTTCTCATAATCATCATTATCTTCTTTTACTAGTACTGTTACTTCCTTTCTTTTGTGATGTTTTTTAGGGCAGACTCTATGGTTTTTGTTGGAAATAGTATTCTTGTTCATTGTGGGAGGTTGTAGTTAGCCATGTGTGTGGGTTTAATATAGTCTATGTGCATAAACCAAGGGAATAATGGGGTTATTTCTCTGTGTAATCTGGGAACTATTTTCAAGCTTGTAAATGGAGCCTTTCAGTGATGTTGTTTATGAATCGAATGACTTTAGAAAAACAATGACGACTGAATGAAGTTTTGGATTCGGAGGGTTCTGCAATAAGAAAAAGAAAAAAGGGTATATCATTTGAACATGACACGTCATTTTTCTAAACTGATTAAACGGCGTCGTTTAGCAAATCAAGGTTTTGAATCTTAACCACTGCTGATATGTCTTATTAATGAGGGTCCCTGTACACGAGACATTGCCGCATCAACAAAAATAACGGTGTCACTAACGTCGGACTAGAATTAAAAATAATTGAAAGTTCAAGCATTTTATTGCTTCTTTTTAAAGTTCGGGCTATAATTGAAAAATTGACCAAATTTTGTGATTTTTTTAATTACCCTTTATTTTAAGTGTATGTACCCTTACTTTTATAAATAAATAGAGAGAAGTTCAAGTATTCTTGCTATTTTAACCTTTTAAGGAAAATTGGATGATCAAACATGGCCTTATGTGAAATTAGTTTCTGGTATGAGAAACCTTACTATATATTTGTATTGTAACAAACATTGAAGGTGGAGGAATGACTAAGTTAAAAAAATATTTAGCTGAGATTAAGGGCGATATGGAAACATGAAAAAAGAATAGTCATGATATCAAATGACAAATGAAAATTTTGCTTAATGTAACTTTGATGTGAGATAATGTAATAATAAAGTTGCCTTAAATTTATTAAATGATCAAGTGCTCTTAATTGTAAAGCTGCACGTGACTTAATAGTGAGAATAGTACATATTTGTGGAAAATTTATCAAGTGATCGCTATAATAGAAGATGCAAATTCAATCTTATGTAGTGAAATTTCTTTTACCATATATTATCAGTTTAAAGTTATTATTTATTTTAGGGTTAATTACAAAAAAATCTTAAACTTTCGTTTATTTTTCAATTATAACCTGTACTTTAAAAAGTACTCATAAAATGCTCGAACTTTCAATTTTTTTCAATTCTAGCCCGACATTAGTGTCATCATTATCTTTGCTGACGTGACAGTGCCACATATACATGGACCCTCTTTAATAAGATATGTCAGCAGTGGTTAAGATTCAAAACCTTGCTTAGTTAAATGACGTCGTTTAAACAATTTAATAGATTTGAGATCTTGTTGTTGTCTGGATCTTTCTTGCCGCCTCTAGGCTCTAGCCCTATTGAGAGAGATAAGTCTGACTATTTTTGTCGCCGGGGATATGGTCAGGTGGTTAGGGGAAGTGTTGTTAGAGAGTTGACAGCAACATAACTTGTGATAGTGATTGGATCTTCGTTTACCAACGTTGTATATGAGTGACTTCCTTTAGATGAGGATGAGCAATTATAGATGTAGAGTGGCAGCAACGGAGGAGGTGGAGGTGCTGGTGTTGGAAAAAACCCTTTTCCCTAAAGCTAGTTTAGGAGGTCTTCTGTTCTTCAATTTGTCTCCCAACGAGCAATTGTCGACGAATGGATGGGTTGAGAATTCCGAAGGTAAGGCTCTATTTTGATTGAAATCAAAGACTATAAGGATGTTAGCGATTTGTAAGAAATGTGATTGAATTGTTTATGGGAAAAAAACTATGTGGCTTTTTTGTTGGATTAGAGCAATTTGTAATGGCAGAAACTACGGGGATTGGTCGATGGATCATAAAGGTCAACAACATAATTGTTGGATGACTTGAGTTCTCGTAATCATTATCATCTTCTTTTACTAGTACTACTACTTCCTTTCTTTTGAGAATTTTTTAAGGCAGACTCTATGGTTTTTGTTGGAAATAGTATTCTTGTTCATTGTGGGAGGTTGTAGTTAGCCACGTGTGTGAGTTTAGTATAGTCTATGTGCATAAATCAAGGGAATAGAGGGGTTATTTCTTTGTGTAATCTGGGAACTATTTTCAAGCTCGTAAATGGAGGCTTTTAGTGTTGTTTTGATGACAATCTATGAGTCGAATGACGTCAGACAAAGAATGACGACTGAATGAAGTTTTGGATTCAGTGGGTTCTGCAATAAAAAAAGAAAAGTGGTCATATCATTTGAACATGACACATCATTTTTCTAAACTGATTAAACGACATCGTTTAGCTAATCAAGGTTTTGAATCTTAACTACTGCTAACATGTCTTATTAATGAGGGTCCCTGTATACGTGACACTGTCACGTCAACAAAAATAAAGGAAATACTAACGTCAAGCTAGAATTGAAAATAATTGAAAGTTTAAGCATTTTATTACTCCTTTTTAAAGTTCGGGCTATAATTGAAAAATTGAAAAAAGTTTGAGATTTTTTTGTAATTAACTCTTTCTTTTAAGTATATGTACCCCTATTTTTATAAATAAATAGAGAGAAGCTTAAGTATTCTTTATATTTTAACCTTTTAAGGAAAATTGGATGATCCAACTTGGCCTTATGTGAAATTAGTTTCTGGTATGAGAAACCTTACTATATATTTGTATTATAACAAACATTTGAAGATGGAGGAATGACTAAGTTAAAAAAATATTTAACTGAGATTAAGGGTGATATGGAAACATGAAAAAAGAATAGTTATGATATCAAATGACATATGAAATTTTTGCTTAAACAATAAAAGAATGAAAAAGAAAGAATGTATTGAAAGCCATAATTCATTTGGAATTAGTGGCGAGACTATTGATAATATTGAATGTAGTATGCCTACCCATACAAGGGGCTTATAAAATCCTAGCTGATGGGAGGAACAGAAAAAGACAATTATTTAACTTTTGTTATTCAACAAACAAGTCCTAAAGCTTAACCTTCTATCTATTATGTATTACAATCTAAATAGTTCATAATGTAAAAATGACAATGGCTAAACAGTGGTATGATATAAGTGTGTCTTTTAATTCTACCCAATTATACTATTATCAACCTTTGGTGGATGCTATTGACTTTGTTGGTTCAAGATTTAAAGTTAATTCAATTGATAATTGTAGACATAATCTTTTGAACAAATTTTTTTATTAAATTGAAAGAAAGAAGACTTAAACAACTTATAGGCATTCAATTATATGTGATGGCTAGATAAATACAATAAATGAGCTAATCATAAAGTTTTTAGTTTATTCTACTAAAGGTCAATGTTTTCGAATTTATATCTGGTGTTGTAAGAAATGTTGATATTCTGTAGAGATTTGTAACAAAGTTGTGAATAAAATTAAGCTTAAAAATGTTCATCACTAACAACGATGTTGCTTATAAAGTAGTTAGGAAAACATGTATAGTTCTTTTTATTAGAATCTTTATGTTGAGTATTGTATTGAACAAATGTTAAAAAATACAGAGAATAGTAGATTTAAATGATAATGATAATGCGACTTTTTAAAAGAAAAAAAGTTAAGTTGGAACACTAACTAATATGATTTATGTGAACACGTTGAATAATGATTTTTTAATATCTCATGCATTTAAATATGTAACTTAGAAGTCTGACCCAGATGGACATGTATGTTTTAAACAGCTGCAACCATACGTGTGGTTTGGAAACCAAAAGAATGGAAGGCAGGAAAGAGACGAGACGAATCAAACAACTTCAGTCATCACTACGGTCGTCTCCATCTTCTTCACTACCATCAGCGTCTCTATCCTATTGAGTATTGCAGTCAGTAGGATCTTCCATAATTAACATCAAAATGCAGAATATCCCTATCAAATATTACAATCGTCAAACTAGAGAATACCAACAACAATCATTTCACATAGCTTAAAAAATAACTAACCGCGACTTGAACCCTATGCATTACAATTCACAAAATGACCTCGATTATGAACAAATTTTAGTTACTCTGCTTGTCCTCTCAATTCATCTGCCTTGAATTTTAGTTAGGATTTTTTTTTCTCATAGCACATAATAATAACTTTATTACTTGTTTATCTTTATCTTCAGAATCCTCTACATCAGCCTCCTAAGACAACAAAATGATGAAATTCCTATATTTAAATGGTATAGTTTTCAAATTTTGAAATTTAGTTTGGTCTCTATCCAATAACTGGCAATATCGAATGAACGGAAAATATATGATGGCAAAGAATAGACCAATTAAGCTTTTCCCTAGAACAAAATTGCATCTTTCTTACTTGTTTATCTTCATGTCCATCAGAATCCTCTTCATCAGCTTCCTGAGACAACAAAATGGTGAAATTTCTATATATGGATTTTAAAATGTGGACATTCAGGTTGCTACCCATCCAATAGCATGTAATATGGAACAATGGGAAAAGTATGAAGACAATAAGTTACATTGTTGAAGTACTTCAGAGGATTGGGCCATAGGTCCTCCTTAATTATCTCTGCCACCTGCAACAATGGGGGAACCAGAAATTGGTAGACAATAATCCAACTAAGATTGATTATGTATGTTTAAGCCGAAAATTGGAGCACTATCAAAAGAGACCAAATTTATTAACTAGCACATCTTTTGCCATTTGTAATGATATGAAATATTAAAAACTGTTCCTACCTCATCTTGAAGTTCTGATATATCCTTCTGCTCTGTTTCACTAAACCAACTAAAAAAGCTGTATCCAGTTGACAAACAAATAATTAACCAAAGTTAAAATGTGGAACTTCTAGAAACAAAGTTGAGGGGAAGTACACATTTCAACAACTTCAGCATGCAAATTCAGTCAAAACCTTATCCTCTAGTTGTGCAATTCTAATATTAACCTATACATTTACTCTCATGAAAACTTAATTCAATATTTTCAATCTGTTGAAGAAAATACATATTCTTTCACAAAATATTAATGGCAGTTCCATTTGTCTAAGTCATTTAACAAGGCTTATCATCTCAAATGAATTAACAAAAGGTCTTAAGTGCATCTCAGTACAAGAAATTGAGCATACATCAGAGGCCTATCTTATCATTACCATTGGCGTTGTCATCATTATTGCCCTCATCATGCCATGACATAGTTTAAGAGTAACCTGTGGGCCCAATCTATAACACAAATGTCCATCCTTTTAAGAACTCAAAGATGACCATATTGGTAAACTACAGAGTTACTAGGTGTACAAACCAGAGTAGGGTTTGACCCAGAAAAGATGTCAAATAAGTTTATCATTTACCAGTCTGGTCCTTTATTATCTTAAAGTTTCTCCGCATCTGATTTCTCTCTATCCATCATCCACGTAACACTATCAACCTCAAGCATGTGAAGATGAAGAAATATCTGAAATCTTCAAATTGTGAGGACCTAATTTTCATTTGAAGGGAAGAACAGTTGTCCTTTTATAACAGGCTACAGGAACCAAAGATATGTGACCTCAAGCTCTTATCCCAGTCAGAAGAGATTCATGACAACAATAGAGTTAATAAGACACACTAACACATTAATGACCTCAGCTTCACACTCAAGCTCTGTATTTTGTTATCTCGGGAAATTCAGCATTCTGAGATCGTGAACCTTTCAGCTTTTGAGCTACAAACCAGACGCACAAGAATTCATAGAGTGACAGAACCTAATGTAGTGATATGCAAAATTTGGCACCAAACGAAAGCAAATAAGAGTCAGGAAAAGAAACCTTATCTCCTGCAATGCTCGTTTGTTTCCTTTTTTCTCATTATTTAGTCCATTAACAGCACCCTGGTGAAATGTTCATGGCACATATGGTAAGGTACTGCACATATATTCATAATTACATACATACAAATAAAGAGTAAACATATGGAGAAGAGCATCATCATTTACCATGCCTTCCTTCCACCTGATGTCTGTTCCTGTTATTCTTGTTGTACCCTCCTCAAAAAATGTAAAAGTCTTCATCAGCTTCGTATCTTCAAAATAAGGATTCTCTTTGAAGTTCTGGATGTGAAAGAAGAAAATGGGAAAAATGAGGAAAAAAGATCAACTGTAAGTCATCAACAGCAAGGTTAGACCACTAAAGCAGCTAAACAGATAAGTAGCATCTCAAAAGAGAGACAGATAATAAAATAACAAATCGTTCAATTGCCACAATCCAAAATTTAGAAGCAACATTGACAGACTACTGACAATAAGACAAAGTGGGATTGAAAACTTACAAATGTAACAGAGTATCCTGATTTTACATCTTTGAAATCCTCCACATCCAGAGCCTCCAGATACTTGAAAATCTAAACACAAACAACATACGATTTGTTACAACTGAGAAAGCATGTTCAATTGATTAGACACTTTCAACATTCTTATAATCTTAATAAATTGCTAATCACCGATGAACTAAAAGCAAGATGCTTGAAATCAATTGATAAAGATAATGACAGTTTTACACACACAAAAAAAAAAAAGAACAGCAATTTTTTGGATCACAAAACGGACCTTCTCGTCTTCCTCAGTTAAAAGATCAGAAAGAACAGGGTGGCTTAGGAACTGCACAATATACGGCTCATAAAATAGTAAGAAATTAATAACTAAAAGTGAACCAGAAGTTATAACTTTGTGAGAGAAAATGAGTGACAAAAAATGAATGACTTACAGCTGTTAACCAGAAGTCAGGAATAGATTTGATGACCTCATTCCGTCGGATGTAGGCAGGCCTTCGAAGCTCATTGTACTTCTGTTCAACCTCCAACACCTTATCACTGGCTTCTTCATTAATCTGTAAGTTACGAAAACAAATATAAAGCTTATTCCTACAATATCCATTTCCTCAGAATTACCAAGACTACACACACAACAGCGGTCATTTAAATCTACTAGCGTTTTCAGGATCTTCCAACCATTAATCCCACATATGAAAAAAAAACAACCAAAAGAAAAAATTCCATCTTTCAACTCCAAGTCCAAGGTTTGCGTGCCCACACTTGATTGATACTGATAAAGTAGCTCGGAGAAGCAAGAAAGCAAATTGCTAAAAGATGTTTACACAGCAGACTCACACCAATCTAGAACATGAATGTATTGTAGTAAGCACCGAGAAGCCGCATGATATCCAACAAGCTACACTGATATTGAATACACACGAATAAAAACATGGATACAATACCTGCATTCACACGGAGATGACCATACACCTGCACACAAAAAAAAGGCTTAAGAGAATTAATAAAGGAAGGACCTTTTCAAGTTCGTCTTGCACCTCCTGCAACTTTTCGATGGAAATGACGAGCTCACTATCAATGTGTTCAGAATCTTCCTCTTCAGCGACCTTGGATTTCTTTCCCTTCTCAGCGACCATTCTGTCACAAAAAAACAGAAAAAAAACCTAACTTTCTCGAGAAAACGAGGGAAAAGAAGCTCAGCTCCTAATCCTAAAATGGGTTTTATTTATGGTTGCCCCCACAGACGGAAATCGACTCCTTGAAAGAGGACAGCTTTTCTGAGTGAAACCGAAGGGTTTGTTTGGGGTAATCAATACGTTAATTATTAATTAGAATAAATATTCGACAAATGTCCATATTTTGTTACCTTTTTACCAATTTCAAATTTTATTTCTGCCCTTCGATCTTCTTTTCATATTATATAAAAAATTGCAACGATTCGATTTAGGGATGAGACTCTTGTGCTATTTCCCTATTAACTACCAATCTACCGTATGTCAAAGGATCTTATCCACAAATTGATAGATGAAAGAGAAAAATTAATAGATGAGATTCTCTCACACAGAATAAGAATTGGGAAAATGACACAATGAATTTCTTTCTGTCCATTTAAGTTCTTCCAATGTAAAACAATTAAAGTTTGCAAATAACTTATTATCATTTTAAAATACATAAAGTTCTTTTTTTTATTCCAATACAATTTAATCTTATCCTCTTACTGTGAAACACCTAAAATTATACTAATTAATTTAATTTTAGATGTTTTTACTTGATTATTTCAGTCTTAACCATTTAAGATCCATGCAGGGTCATATTTGCATATCATATCTCCCATTTAATGCTAGAACAAATTGTTGGCAATCCCTTCCACTTTTTTACATTCATTTTTTTGAAGGCCTAGCAACACAACAAAGAAGAGGAGAGACAGGGGGTGTTTAGAAAATAGCTGATCAGCCAAAATCAGCTGTTTGATCAAGTCAAACAGCTGATACATATGTTTGGTTAATTGGCTGGTTGGGTGAATCAGCTATCCCAATCAGCCAAAACCAATAAGCTGCTCCACACCAGCGTTTGGGATAATCCCAAATTCAAAAAGTCGAGTTTGCCCATATTCAGCTCGTCTCTCTCGTTTTCTCCAGAAGCTCGCGTTTTGTCTCTGATCTCTCTCTCTGATCACTTCCTTCTTCGTTTTTTATTTACTGGTTTTGATATGAATTTCACACTCTAATCTCTTCGCTTCTGTGCGCTTTCTTTCTAGGGTTTTGGCGAAAGTGTCATGGCGTTGAAG
>JANZXV010000008.1:11219837-11232773 GCA_027576455.1 Erythroxylum roigii | reverse complement strand
CTACTTACTTGTATTCTGAATTAAGCAATTGTTTAAAGAAGAGGGTAAAACGAAAAAGTATTCACAATTCAACCCCCTTCTTGTGCATTGGTTATTATTATACTAACTTGTGATTCACATCATGAGGTGTCTCAGAAAAATCTGAAGTGATTTAATGAGAAATGAATTGTGATTTTAATAGTTTTAGTGGGGCATAAACCTAAGTATAAATTATATTTAGATGAGTTTTGGATATGAGAATGATTTTGTGATGGATTGATGGTTAGATACCCGGGATTGTCACGAACATGCATTGTACATATTTCATTTCATTCATGTGCATTATTAAACACTTATGATTTTACAAATGTGATATTTGTGTATGTTGTTTGATATAAAGAAGCAACTGGAATGTCAACCTCCAGATGTTGTCGGAACTTCCAGGCATTAACTTCGGGAGCAACTAGTAAGTAACTTAGATGGTTTCTCTCAATTATTGTATGCTTAACTTATGATTTGAATGATAAATGAATGTGTTTGATTGTTGATTTCTAAACAGGAGGCCGATGATTGTGAAATGTGGAATGCATATTGCAGTGCTGCTTGAATGTGAATGTGAAGACCTATGTGCTTTATAATGTGATTGAGTGTGGTACATGCATTCTATTTATGAATGCACAATCAGATAATGACAGTTGTGACTTTAGTAGCCACCAATCAGAGCTTAAAGCTCAACATGTGAAAAAGAGCCTTGAGCTCAAACAGTGATTAAGAGCTTAAGGCTCACTATGTAAAATGAGCCATGTATCCTCATCGGATAAGGGACAGTTATTAATGAGCCTGGTATTCAAAATAAATACGGGACAGTTTAGGCACTCTGTCACAACAAGGTAAAAATTGGAAAGTGTCTTATGAGCATTTATATGCATTTTTATAAGGTATTTTTGATTGGTTGAAATGCAAAATTTGCCTATGCTTAAGTGAAAATATGATATCTATGTAAAATGCAATAGGTGATTATATGTTATGTGAAATGATGTGTTGCATGAATTGAGTGAACCATCGATGGTGGTTACCTCGTTGAGTTCACAAAACTTATCAAAATTGCAATGTTATCTTTTCAGGACCGAGAGATGACTTTAGCTACTAAGAGGCTCTACCAGCCATGTAGATTGTGATTGGCAAGAGAAATCATGGCTCAAAGATCGGTCAACTAGGATTTTTGGACAGATTAGTTAGATTTTGAATATTTTCCTCTTTCATATAGTACTTTTGTATTAGGTTTTGATGTTGTACATATAGTAAGTGTTGAAAGACACAATGTAGACTTTTGGTTTTCATGTAATGAAATGAGGATAAAGTTGGTTTTAAAATATTGTGATTTTCTATTGATGCTTATAAGTGATTAATGATATAATGTCATGTGAAGTGAATGTAGTGATCGAATGTAGCCCGCCTTTATCGTAGGATATGTACTGGAATGACTTTCGGTCGTCCCGGTGTGTATCCTGCGGTAAGGGGGCGTTACAGAAATGATCTTAACTTTTAGGAAATCAAAATACGGAAAAAAATTTGTATTTATTCCATTGTGATCTAGATCAAATCCCATCCCAATTTTCGAACAATTAGTTAATCAAATATTCCGTTTAAAGTATATGCTATATATGTGTATATGTATCATCCATGTCTTGGTCCTTATATTGTAAGCTAGAGAAGAGACAAAAATAAAATAAACTTCAAAATAAGATCTTCAAAGAAATTTCAATAGAGATTTTGTTTGGAGTATTATTTAGTCAACTCCTATAATGTGTTTCATCTCATTCTAGTACACGCAATACCTAACACCTAATTGTGAATTTAAAATAGATTCTTTTGAATGTCATATACGGTGAATTCTTTATACAAAATTATTTTGTTAGGACATTCTTCTGCATAGGTAAATTTAACTTGTTCTTTCTGATTTAGATTTTCCAGATTCAAAGATTTTCAAAGGGCACATTATATTTATCCAAGATATGATAATATCATTTTCAAACTGCAGTTCATGTTGATTACGTGAATTAAATTATCCAACATTTTTATCACTATTTATTGACTATTCTTTTTCCTAAAAGACAACAGGAGGTAATAATTTATCAAAATTTTAAATAAAAAGCACTCAGATAGAAAAAACTTATCAAGATTTGTTTTAAATAAATTCCAATACAAATATTAAAATCTAATCTAGTAATTTTGCTTATGTAATGATTACGCAGGAAGGTTTATCCTTCAACACACAAAGCATTACGCAATTGATGCTCAATCTTTTACTACTAGTGAAAATTTAATGTCACTATCTTTTCCTAGGAATTTGATTTGATTTAGGAAATTTGATGATAATAACTTTGTGCTTCTAACAAGTTTTTCTGCCCAATGATTCACCCAACTGAATTGTTTAGCCCGGTACTAATTTGGGACCTATTTATATATAATCGCTAGCAATCAATGAACTCACCGAAGAAATGTTTGAAACATCTAAGAAGCCCGCATATGCGTCTCAAGTAAAGAGTGTTTGACAATGTTTCCATCAACTTATTAATTTCTTCGAGACTAATGCTACATGATCTGGAACAAAACGCAGCAGTGTTTTCAGAATACACCAAAGACGTAAATGAAAAAGCAGGATTCTCCTCCTGTGAAAGTTACTTTTCTGCTGAACTCTTTCACGAAGTCGTAAAACTTATTAGCATGTAATGCTTGTAGGGCTTTCCAGGCGTCACAATCTGTGAAGGGAAGTTGGGATGATTCACAGCATCAGGATATCCTTGAGTCTCTAAGCACAGAGCTGCATGAGGCTTATACACAAACCCACCTTTTCCTTTCTGAGTCAAAGTGTTGCTTGTATAAAACTGCAACCCAGGTTGATTTGTATACAGTTTCATCACTCTTCCTGATTTCTTATCGAGCACAATTGCTGCTTTCTTCAACTTTTTGCTTCCACTTGCATCAAGTGCATAGTTGATATCATAGCCATTAGGTAGCTTTTGAATCTTGCTTCCAATGGTGGTGGGGTTCAGGAAATCATAAGGCGTTCCTTTCACAGACTCGATTTTTCCGGTGGGAATCAGCTTGCTGTCAACAGGAGTGTAGTGGGAACCAAAAATCTGAATTTGTTCTGCCAATATATCACCACTGTTGTGACCACCAAGGTTCCAATAGGCATGATTTGCTAGGTTGACTGGAGTAGCCTTGTTAAGAGCTCTTGCTTTCATTATAATGCTCAACCTGTTTCTCTCGAGCAGTTGATAGCGCACAATCACATGGACCGCACCAGGGAATCCTGAAAAACACTTGTAAGATATTTCAATATAAGCACATCATGTAAAATAGCGATCCACCCAAAAGACAACATGTATGTTGACTTGGCAATAAGTTCTAACCTTCTTCACCATCATAGCTTTTGTAGGTGAAGTCAATGTAAGGGGCATGACCCTCTGGTTCATGCTTTATCACTTTCCAAATCACCTTACTGAATCCTTTAGCTCCACCTGCAATTCATGTACGTAGAAATATTTTTAATTTCTACTGAAACAAAATCAGAAGGAGGAGAGATAATTAAACTTGTGCATATACCATGAAGCATGTTCTTGCCCTCATTAGGGACGAGTTTGTACTGAGTCCCATTAAGAGTGAATTGAGCACCAGCAATTCTGTTTGCGACTCGTCCAACGGTGGCACCGAAGTTTGATGTGTCATTCTGCATAAATCCAATCGAGTTTAAACTTCCAGTTCAAAGGACTTGCTCTAGTATAGTCAATCTTATCCCATTAGAATAAGGAAAAAAGAAAAAATAACTTAGTTGCATTGAGTGCTAAGTTCAAAGACAAGTGTAAGCATAACAGCTTGGCTTTGCTAAGTTCAAAGACAAGTGTAAGCATAACAGTTTGGCTTTGGATGGTCTCCAGTTTTCTATACATAGAGAAGATTAATCCATGTGCATTTATGCACAATAGTTAGCAACAATGATGATGATGAAAGACTCACAAATTGCTTAAATGAATTGAAAACATCTATAATTCATAGTTGAATTATATTTCGAATTGAAAAGTTGGGAGCCAAAGACAGATTTGGCATTTGAGAGAAGTTTTGGGACAATATAGGAAAAGGAAAATATGCAGAATCTGCCTGTTTGGGAAAGAATGTAAAGAGGGAGTTTTAATTAATTAATCAGGTCAGGAATTAAAGCGTCCAAGAAGGAAATACTAGTTGCTTTAACAATTACCAATTGGGCGGTGAGAATTATTTTAGCTTTATCCAAAGTTCCAAACGTAAGGATGACATTTGATAGCTGCCTATTACAGATATTATTATATGCTGAAGCAGAGCCACTAGGAAATTCAGGATCAGAAGTTGTAGGCCACACTCTATACCCAGTCTTATGCCTTTTCTACCAAAGTAGGGCAATTATTTGAGAGCAGGATCAACTTTTTAAATTTACGATAAAGGAAAAATACATGGGAAAAGAAGCAACTAAGTTGCTTTTCTTTTCCTTACAGACTATACAACTTGCAGGCAGAGATACAGCTACTATCCCAATGATCTGTGGTATAAAATATTTTACTTGTCGTTTATGGTGCACCAATGAAGGACATTAAAAAAATTTCAGGTCTGTAATTACGAAAATATGGTTCACGTTATTGGAAGAAGGAATTGAAAACGACAGGTTTTAGTTTTACTGCAAGTAACTTGATCTTATTCTAATTTGCTTATCCTATGTTGTCCAGAAGGGAAAGAAAGGGATAATGATCGACAACGTGGACTAGCTACATTAGGTTGGAAAATTGTTATTTCACTTCTCTTAAGAAAAATGAAGCTACCGTAATCGGGGAAAGAAGTGAACTCATAGATAAGCAGAACACTCACCTTGTACTCATTGATAGAATCATATCCCAATATCACATCAGCGATTTTTCCTGATGATCAGAAACCACAAAAGAAAAATAAGTAAAACAAATGAGCTACCTTCGTATCTTGAAAAGAATTTTGAGTACAAAGGAAGCAGTGGAATCAGAGCATAGAGCTCAAGAAAATGGGTGGACAAATTTAAGTAAGAAGCAGAAGAATCAGAGTGTAGAGTTGAACAAATGGGTTAACTAAGAAGCAGAGGAATCAGAGCATAGAGTTCAGGAAAATGGGTCAACAAAGTTAAGAAGAGACATACCGTATTTGTCAGGGACAAACACAGATATGACGTGGGCACCATAGTTGGTGAGCTTGAGGGAGATATTTCCTCTCTTGAGGTCATAAATCCCAATCGCATCATCATGCTTCGCTGAAGAGCCATGGACGAACGCAAAAATTAACAGAAAGGCAAAAGAAGTCAACACAGGGAACTTGGCCATCTTTTTCGCTCACAGATACGTTGGAATAATTCTTTATTTCTAGCAAGATGTAGTTTCTCTTTTCGAAAGAGACCAAAAGTATATAAAAGGCAAGAAAGAGCACATGTGCTCTGGACTATGATGACGCTCATGGAATAGTCCACACCGCGGACCTGACAGTCGGTTGACGTGGAGTTCAGCTGTTTAATATTACAATATTACAGTGTTTTATTATTTCTAATAAATTATAATTATTTATTTATATGAGTTTTGCACAAATTTTATATGAGTCTCATAAAATAAATATCTGAAATTTTATTAAAAAAATAAAATAAGGTAATATTAGACAAAAAAAAATCTAAATTAAAAAAATAGAGCAGAGATTAGAGAGCCCAATTATAAAATATTTTCTGTCGTGTTGAAATTGTATGAAATAATGCGAAAAGATTCTTAGAAATGTATCAGCCACAGTTTTTTTTTCTTCTGAGAATTAATTATTACTTATATTTGACAGATCATTGCGCAGAGGACCGTTTTGAATGAAACAAGAAAAGGTTGCAACTTGATTGGGGTCTCATGAATCCTGCATCATTTTGTCAAGTTTAAGCCGTTGGGAAGCAGATTTCTTTGTGCTTAGCCAAACTTGTATCGAATGGGTAGCGCAAAAGTCAAGACTTGTGCTCTCCTACCTTGAACGAGGAACGAATTTTTGGCTGTATATCAATGCCCAAAAGATGATCCATATCATTTGAAAGACATGACTCCTCAACTCCAACGAATGAGTTGTTAAAAACCTATGAGGACACAAAAAGGCGATTCTTCTTAGTTTATTCCATTTGAGAGATCAACTTGTCTGAAAAGATAAAAGATGGCTCAAATGTCAATTCAAGTTAGTAGCCGATAATATCTTCCTCAAGTTCATCAGGAAATTACCCATTTGCCATTTTTCCGACTGTATTCTTTTTACTAAATCCATTAGCCACAATGGAATGGTTCCTTCACAAATTTCAGTTACAGAAATGACGAGAATCAGTATAATTTCAGTTATAATTTACAAAAACTTATTAGATTGAGAGTTCAAATCCTGGTAAATAAGGGTCAGGTAAGGTTGCATTAAGGTTGGGTCCTAAGAATGTACAAGGAAAAGTCACCGCTCCCCATGCCACAAATTATTGGACATAACTTGATCCATTTGAATTTCCTATTCTTAACTAGCCAAAAGGGAAACCATTTAATAGGCATCACTCTTTTAAGTCTGGTGGGCATCATCCATGTAGTTTTCCTTCCTGCCCTTTTTGACTATGTTATGTGCACCTTAAATTTAATAGAGGAGCCATAGCGTTGGCCCCCACTAGACCATTTAAAGCTGCAAGTTGTCTTTACCACCGAAAATTACAGATACACAAGAAGAGGGACTTTATTCAAATCATAAGTTGTCCCCAATTATATGAAGTCGTCTTTTGTACATACATATCAACTAATTTATCATCTTTCTTATTCAAGTTTCAAATCATACAATGCTTTCGGATATTGAAATAAGCGTAAATTATCAGTTGCACCTTTTTCATTAGTATATTATGATTGGTAAAACGGCGGAATAAAAGAAACGGACAATAATATGGTACTTATTTGTGTTTTAACCACAATGTCAATTTTGCTTCCTGGGTAATAATTTAATTCCATATCCAAGGAAGAGGGTGGTTAAAAGCCTTGTATCATAAGGTAACTAAAAATGACGTTGTAATAGTAATGGTCATTCAATTGCAAAGCGTAAGATATATGCAAAAATGAGATGACGTGTTTTAACATTTAATAGTATATAGGGAAATGCTTATATACAAATATATAAAAATAAAAACCGCTCATTTTAAAAAATAAATAGATACTATATTTCACATTAAAAATTATCCATTTGCTTATTTGATTGAACATCCATATTGGAAACTTTTGCATTAATTATTTGAATGTTCAACAACGCAAGGGATTGCTTAGTATAAATTATATAAATGAGATGATCAAGTTTATGTTGGAATTTAGTTTGTGATATACGTAGTTAAAGTCAAACTTAGAAATTAAGGGTTTTTTTCCTTCCCAAGAGTTATGACTTGTAGTGAACAGACGTGACTGTTCTGAATGGTTACTTTCTTTTCAAGAGTTGTGACTTATAGTGAATAGACGTGGCTCTTCTGAATGTTGCTTCATTTCCAAGAGTTGTGATCTCTTTACCACTGTGGAGAATCCAGAGGAGATTTGGACGTTGCTTGAACGTGAATATTCATCTCAAAAGCAAGGCACATATAAGTTTCTTATTAAAAGATATTTTGACTTTAAATTTATTAATGGTTCCTCAAATCCACAATTTACAAGTGATTGTTTCAAAACTTAAAGACTTGGGTATTGAAATTTCAGAATCATTACAAGTAGGGGCAATTATTGCTAAGTTGCCTTCTTCTTAGAATGATTATTAAAAGAAGTTGTTGCACACTTCTGAAATTTTAACTATCGGTAGTGTTTTGAAGCATCTTTGAATTGAAGAAGGTGCAAGAATTCTTCAAAGAAAAGAAGTGGAAAGAGATCCAAATGTGAATTTTGCGGATGAGAAGAAATCCAACAGTTCAAAAAGAAAGAAACTTGAAAATGCTGATGCTAAAGACAAGAAAAAGAATCAGGTTTGCTACAATTGTGGAAAAAAAGGGGCACTACAAGGTCAATTGCAGATCCAAGAAGAAGCAAAAAGGAAACAATGTTCCTAGTGCTAACAATGTTGATGAATGTGTAGAAATTGTGGCAACCTTGACTCTTGGTACTGTGATGGAACTTCACATGGCAACATCAATTCCTTATAAGGATTGCTGGAATGATTATGGTGTAGCAATTCAAGTGTGCAATAACAAGGACCAATTCAAGAACTATGAAGTTCTTGAAGAACATGAAGTGGTCATGGCCAATGGTGTGAAAGCCAAGGTGTATGGAAAGGGAGATGTGCATTTTCTATTCACTTTCGGCAAAAAGTTGGTGCTCACTAGTGTGTTTCATGTTCCAGATGTGATCAAATACCTTGTTTCTGTAGATATCTTGAACAAGAAGGGCTTAAAGGCTGTACTTGAGTCAAACAATGTAATATTGTCTAAGAATGATATTTTTATAAGAAAATGATATTATTGTAATAGAATGTTTAATCTTAGTCTTAATAAAGTGAATAATGTTTCTCTTTATTTGGTTGATGCTTCTTATTCTTTATGGCATAGTAGATTAGGACATATTAGTCATAAAGTGATTCATTATATTTCTAAAAATGGACTAATCTCTTATAATGGCCAAGTAAATAAGAAATGTGAAACATGCATACATGCAAAGATTAAAAACCTTCCTTATCCTAAACTTGAAAGACACAAAATTGCTTGATTTAGTGCATTCAGATATATGTGAATTTAATGGTTTTTTTAATAAGAGGTGATAACAAATACTTCATTACTTTCATTAATGATTGCACTAGATTTGTGCATGTTTATTTGATGAAAACCAAGGATGAAATGTTTAAGACATATAAGTCTCTTGTTGAAAATCAATTAAGTAAAAATATTCAAATTTTGAGAAGTGCTAAAGGAGGAGAATACTTCTCTAATGAGTTCTCAAAATTTTGAGAACAAAATAGTATTATACACGAAACTAATGCACCATATACTCCCTAACAAAATAGTTTGGTTGAAAGGAAAAATATATCTCTGCAAGACATAGTTAATTATATCCTATTGAGTTCGGGTTTGCCAAAAAAAAACTTGTGGGGTGAGGCTTTGTTGGCTGCATATCATTTGCATAGTTGAATTATATCCTTAAAGACTAAAGTGTCTCCATATGAAGTGTGGAAAGAAAGGAAGCCAAACTTGTCATATTTGAAAGTTTGGAGCTGTGTAGCTTACTATAGAGTCCCTGACAACAAAAAAAAAAACAAAGTTGGGACCAAGAGCACTTAAAAGTGTGTTTGTGGGCTATACAGAAAATTCTAAAGCTTATAGGTTACTAGAAGTTGACTTTAATGTGATTGTAGAATCAAGGGATGTTGAATTCTTTAAGGATTTGTTTCTTAAAGACTCAATGGTAAATAAGGATCTATTAAAATGACCTACCCCTTCTCCAAGTGTTGAATTCTCAAGTGTGTTAAAAAGACCAAGTGTAGGCCCTCCAAGTGAACCTAGGAGGAGTCAACGACAAAGGAAGGGAAAATATCTGCCTTCAGATTTATTTCTTCATAAGCTATTGTTTTCTTAGTTAAAGGCAATAAGGATAATCTACTAAATAAAACTTTGGTTTTATTAAGTGTAGAGGAAGATCTTAAAACCTTTAGTGAAGTAATGAAATCAAGGGATACGAGATTTTGGAGAGAAGATATAAATGATGAAATGGACTCAATATTGTCTAACAATACTTGGGTTCTAGTTGAATTACCTCACGGGTCCAAACCAATTCGTTGCAAGTGGGTATTTCAAAAGAAATATGCCATATATGATACTATTCTAACTTATAAAGCAAGGTTAGTAGCTAAAGGTTTAGGTAAGAGGAAGGAATCAATTACTTTGACACATATGCAACGGTTGCTAAAATTACATTAGTAAGAGTACTTTTAGCTTTAACTTTGATCTATAGCCTTCATGTACACCAAATGGATATAAAGAAAACATCCTTAAATGGTGATTTAGATTAAGAAGTATATATGGAACAATCGGAAGGCTTTGTGCTACCTGGAAATGAAAAGAAAGTATGTAAGCTAGTCAAGTAATTATATGGCTTGAAACGGACACCTAAACAATGGCATGAGAAATTTGAATCTGTTTTACTCTCATATGGATTTAGATATAATAATGTGATAAGTACATTTATTCTAAATTTAATGAAGAGTATGGAGTGATCATTTATCTCTATGTAGATGTCATGCTCATTGTTAGTCCTACATATAAAGGTGTGGTTGAAACTAGGAAATATCTTTCTTTTAAATTCAAGATAAAGGATCTCGGTGAAGTAGATACTATCTTAGGCATTAAAGTTAAGAAACATAATGGGGGGTTTTGCACTCTCTCAATTATATTATGTTGAGGAAATCCTGAAGAAATATCAACATTTGAATGTGAAAGATGTAAGTACTCCTTTTGATCCTAACTTTAAGTTTTACGAGAATGAAGGTAGTCCAATTGCATAACTTGAATATGCTAGTATAATTGGAAGTCTAATGTATGCAATGAGTTGCACTAGATAGGATATCTCATACTCAGTATGTAGACTAGCTAGATACACTAAAAGTCCTAGCCAAAAAGATTGGAAAGCTATTAAAAGAGTACTGAGATATCTTAAGAAGACAAAATATTTTGGACTCTTTTATAATAAATTTCCAAATGTTCTTGAAGGAATTTCATATGCTAGTTGGATTACTAGCATTAGTGACCAAAAACCCACAACTGGTTGGGTATTCTTGCTCAGTGGTGAAGCTATTTCTTAAGCGTCGAAGAAACAAACGGTGATTACTCACTCTGCCATGGAAGCTAAATTTATAGCTCTGTGTTCTGCTTGTAAGGAAGCTGAGTGACTAAGGGATTTGTTGTTGGATATAGATCTTTAGCCTCGTCCTATACCCGTAATAACCTTACATTTTGATAGTGAGTCTATTATGTCTAGAGCATTGAAAAAAGTGTACGATGGTAAATCTAGACATATAAGCTTAAGGCATGCTTTTATTAGAGAAATGCTAAATATAGATGTCATCTCAATTGTTTATGTAAGGACATATAGCAATTTGGTGGATCCATTTACTAAACCTCTTGTAAGAGATTTAGTTTGTTTGACGACATCTGGAATGGGATTAAAACCTTTTAATAAAAAATCACTAGCAATGATGACCTAACCTTCTTCCAGTACTACTCCTAGATTGTAAGGTTTAAAGGGTAAAAATGGCTTGTTTGGTGGTTATAAGCACTAAGATTGTGTAAACCATTCCAAGAAATTAGTGCTACAATTTGTTACTCTTAAGGGAGAAGGTTGAGAGAAATCTCTTAATGAAATTATTCTTGAGTACTTATTTATGGTTATGTAAACATAGTTAGAATTCTTTTCACCTATATGATCATTAGAAGTGGTGTCACTTCTAGCAAGAGTTTAAGGTAATCTCTTGTATATAATCTTGAACTACGATGAACATATGGCCGATAATAGTGCTAAAATTGTAATGTGAATTAATTGAATGTTAAGAAGGTTCATGTGTGCGATATGTCTAAACCTTTGTGAATGATGGTTTAAGCAATAAGCCACCAATCATTTCCTTTGGATTTTGTGATATGTTTGTACTATAGGATGGTTTAAGGCGAAAGTTACCTTCCTTTAGGCATGATTTCTTGTTTATGTTGTGTTTTTTCTTATATCACAAACTAATTGGGGGATTGTTGGAAATTAGTTTGTGATATAAGGAGTTACAGTCAAACTTGGAAATGAAAGGTTGTTTCCTTTCCAAAAGTTGTGATTTGTAGTGAACAAACGTGACTGTTCTAAAAAGTTGCTTCCTTTCTAAGAGTTGTGACTTATTGTGAACAGATGTAACTGTTCTGAAAGGTTGCTTTCTTTCCAAGAGTTATGACTTGTCGTAAACAGATGTGACTGTTCTGAAAGGTTGCTTCCTTTCCAAGAGTTGTTACTTTTCATAAACAAACGTGACTGTTATGAAAACTCTCTATAGACATGAGTTTTAGTCAAGACTAAAAAGTTTTGAACAATTCTACCAACACAATCTCTGCATTCATAATTCTTGTAGAACATTCATACTTTTACAACTTGAATGTTCTAGTGTTCTTTGTATCCTAAAAGTAATTTTCTTTTAACTTGGTTTGCAAGTATAGTGGGGGCAAATAACACTTTAAGGAAAGTGTCCAAAATGCCTAGAATACTTTAAACTTTGTGTTTTGATCTCAAGTTTTTCTCAATTTTCTGCAACACCATTTAATTCATTGTTTATCCTTTGTTTTGTGCACTTCCAACCCCATTCAATATTAAAAGAAATCCTGAATCCATAGTTAAGACAGACAAATGGGCATAAGACCGATGGCACATAAAGAAAAGATAATGGGATCAAAAAGTATGATTATTTAGCTATTTTATAATTTTATAAAATTGGTAATCCATCAAAAGAAGCCTATAATTATATATATGTATATATTAAAGGGCGGTCCTGGACTTTCTATTAAAGCACAAACATTCTCGGGCACTTGCCGCGATCTTTCTCCATTTTTCTCAGTCCATAGTTGAAGGGATCCATTCCTAGAGAAGATCACCAATTTCTTGATTAATTACAGGTAGATGATAAATGTTAATTAGTCATTTTTAATTTCAGAAGTGTATAGACTGTCGACGAAGACATCAGGACCCAAGAACATAAAAACCTCTCAAGTTAGGAGTCAAAGAGCCATGAAGATGGTAAGTTCAACAATTGCGATAAGCTAAGATATTTTCAATCCAAAGCCATACGATCTGCATAATTTTGACCAGTCGACAATGGAGCTTGTTGGTTTATGCCCTACAGCCAATTGCTTTGGTTGTAGTTTAGTGACAAATTATTTAA
>JANZXV010000008.1:11186407-11206254 GCA_027576455.1 Erythroxylum roigii | reverse complement strand
ATCAAAGAAATATAGATTGATATAAATGTTTCAATCTTTTAGGCTCAAAAACTCACAAGTTAATGCAGTTCACCACAATTATACACCATGTTTAATCATATGATTGCCAAACCTTGACTAAGTGTATATACTTGTATTTCTTAACTAAGTGGCATATATTGTCCTAAAAATAAAATTAACTCAAGTTATGCGCACTAATTAAGTCATTAAAAATGGAAGTATAATAAGTGTTGACATTGGCTAATCAATTGCAAACAATTTAATAAGCATTCAAAAATTTTCAACAAAGATTCCTAAATATCATTTTATTGGAACATACCCCACCCCCACACCTAATCCATACATTGTCCCCAGTTTATTTATATAAAGTAAAAGTAGCTAAAATAGAAAAGAGAAGAGGAAAAAAGCTTCTTTGTAAGTTGATCACCCAAGTCAGTGGTTGATGGGTAAGGAGGTTGGAATCCTTGGTATGCCTAATATGCTGTAAACTTTTGCTCCATTCAATGCATATAGCCTTCAAGTTAAGCCAGACGAGCATTCAAGTTAGCCTGAGGAATTTGGATACTACTTGGAGTAGGTGAGACAACCCGATTCTTTGTGGTTGGACATGGGTTGGAAGTGACAGCTAGATTTGTATAAGTAAAGGATAACCACCCATGACTCATTTCAACGATGTCCATCCCGCATAAACATTCCAAATATAAAGGTTGTATGGCATAAGGCACAAGCATGTCAGTATTTTTAGGATCCATTAATTTCAAATTAATGGTCAATTGAATGATATATGACCCTAATATTAATGGTTTGGATTTCTTGTTTAACACAGACTGAAATTGAGTCAGAAGCCAAAAACCCAAATTAACAGAAATTTGTTTATCCATACACCATAAAAAATAAAATTCATCCTTAGAAAGTGTACTAGCAGAATCTCGTCGCCCTAAAAAATTTACGCTAAGAGTCGATGTATGATTTTGAAAACAAGATTTTTTAAAAATGAACTCTTAGATGCACTGGCATTATATGCTTGAGGATCGACAAACAATTGAATCCACAGTTTAGAAGCAATAAAATTAGTATGATAATCGCAACTGGAACTTACAAATGGTTCGTTCTTAATGTCATCAGCTAATATAAAACCCATAGCAACATTAAATTTAGTAATAGATAACGCAAATTCCTAGCCCATAAGTCTAAATTCAACAATTCCTTGGTAAACATGTCAAATTCTTCATGGGAATTAAATTGAAAGGTGCCGTAAAATTCTCATGTCAATTCAACATAAGTAGGATAGTTAACTTTAACAAATGAATTCCAACAAATTTGCCCAACTAATTGCCCAAAGGAATCACGAATTTGTAAAGCATCAAGAGTATTTGTTAGAACATACTTACATGCGTAAATTTTTCATTGGCTCAACTATTGAAATCTCTGATTGTCGTCTAGAAATGGAAAAGAAGTAAAATCATATGAAACTGAGCCATTATTTCATATGAGTCTTTGGCAAGTAAATCATTTTCTTGTTCGAAAACCTTATGTCTGCCATAATACTCTCCTTCTTGATTTGATTTGACAATCTTAATCAACTTCCCCAATGGGTGCTTAACCTTAGTCTCAAAGACTTGGATTTATTAAGAACTTTAGATTCTTATAAAAGGAAAAAACACATAAAACATAACAAAAATTATCATTAATGAATGTCAAAAAATATATTGAGTTATAGATGGTAGATGTAAAGGGGCCATATATATCAGTATGTATGATGTCTAAGGCCAAAAGTACGAGTTGATCATTTTTTTCTTTATTTTGGTCAATCTCTTCCAGAACAATCAGCATACATTTCTAGATAATCAAAATCCAAAGTTAGAAGAATGTTATCCTTTTTCAGTCTCTCTGTGTCTCTAAATGCCACAACATATATGGTGTATCCTTTATCATGGGCCATTTACTAATAACTTGTTTAACAATATGTGAAGAAGCATATATCTCATTAGGAGTTAGATACATTCTATACAAGCCTTATGATAAGAAGGATGTGCCAATATATTTTGCATTGAAAGATGACTATACAATAGAATTTTCAATTACAAAACTATAACCCTCGTTATCTAAAACTGGAACTAAAATCAAATTCCACTTAAAAGATGATATATAGAAGGTTCCATATATTTCAAGTTTGAAACTACTATCTAGGTTCAAACAAATATCTCCTACTGAGATAATATACAATTCTTCATTAATTTCCACCATTAGTTTTGACTCCTCCTTAGTTTGATTTCTCTTTAGCATGAACCTTTGTATTATGGAAATAAGATAGTTAGAAGCTTCATTATCTAGCTACCAAGATCTTGATGCGACTATAACAATATTAGATTTATGAATTATAAAAGCTAAGGCGTTACCTGATAAATATTGCTTTTTCTTTTAGGTTTTATACTTCACACTTTCCTGTTTTTTATGTCTCTTTTTTTATAGAAGAAAATCTTATCCTCATACTCCTATTAACATCCATGGGTTTTTTTATAGTACTATTTAAACTAATATCATTGGGTGGTCGAAATTTGGAAGGCTTACTTTTGAATCTTTTTGGCTTAACCTTTACTTTCCCTTTGGTTATAGATAAAGTTATATGGTTGGTATTTTTAACTTTTCCTCTCCCATAATACAACCAATAATTAGGGAATTTATATCCCAAACCTCATATTGAGAATTGTATATCATAATCAAAATACTAAACTTTAAAGGAAAAGTATTCAAATCTTGGTAAATTATACAAGTATCAAAAATAAAATTATTTAAAGCCTTTAACTTACTCTAAAGGTGGATCATTTTAATAATGTATTCCCTCACTTCCCCTCCTTCAGTATATCTCTCGAAATGTTTTATATGGAACTTATTTCAGCATTTGAAGATACCGTGTACTTCTGACATACATTATTAAGGAAGTCTCTAGCTTTGTTGGTTTCTAGAAGTCCATTAAATGGATGGTCTAGGATCGATCGCTTTATAGTCTAATACTAGATTTTATTTAACCATTCTTAGGATGTATAGGCTACTTTCATTGCCTCACTATTGATGGATGCAAGAATAGATGGCCTATCTCTAATCATGGCCATTTTAATATTCGCCATCTTTAAGGTAAACTCCACATCCTACTTTCGTTTAATAAGATTAAAACCAGTGAGAGTTTCAATAGTGACACTATTGTTATTAACAAACACAGTGACTGTATAATGTAAATTATTAGAATAAATGTGGGATAATCGTGATATTCATAGTCAAAAAACAACAAATGTAATGAGCATCTATCATGAAATGTACGTGAGTTGAATTTATAATATACATAAATAGTACCTTCAAATAAAAGTGATTAAAGTTACACACCATTAACTTATATAATTCTACCACATGAAGTGTATATATAGCTTAAGTAATTGCTATCCCTTATTATAGGCCTTTATGCACATTTCAAAGTTTCATACAAGGTCAACATCTGTTGGTAGAATAACCAAATACAAAATTTGAGACTTTTGCTAATACTTAGCCTGAATACTAACTTGAAAGGCTATTATAATGACTACATTCTTATTAGTACTCAAATTGTTCTTCAAGAACATGGGATACACATGCATGTTATCCTCAAATTTACCTATATGAGGTGTAATCATATGACAATTTATTGCTAGCCAATGCAAAATCCTCACACACTCTCTCATTATCATATAAATGTGCTTTAATGCATTACTACTAATATTTATTTGTGAATTCAACACAAAAATCTCAATAAAATGATAATCTTACAATTCACAATAAATCATACAATACACAATAATAAATTAACCATATGATCTAACAATCCAAAATGTTTGTTATAGCTTTGATAATTTTATCTAAACTTTGCTTAAGTCAAACTTTATTTAATACCATTGTAATAAATCCAGAAAAATTTTAAAAGTCACTTTATGAGTTCACAAGACTAAAAACTAACCTAAAATAACTTAAAAGACCATTTAATGAATTTTAAAATTTTGAGTTTTTTTTTTAATCCTATAGAGTGTGGACGTCACATAACTAGTGCATGTGTGTTCTACACACTCGAGGCCTCATGTGATTCCAAATCTGTGAGGTAAGTGTAAACCATATTTGAGATGCACACCTAGTAATGCTATCATCTACACCCAAATTAATTCCTAAACTTCTACAAAAAATCAAATATAGAATAAGAGAATAAGGACTGTTCCCACGAAAAAATCTTATCTATTAACCTTTATGTAATACACTAATTAATGAAATGGGGACTTATGATAACAAGATATTTTATAATAAAAGTTGGCAAATTAAATTTGGTAAATAATGAAAGGTAAATTATCAATAAAAATAATCTTGGTCTATGATTATAACCATTGTAGGAATAATATGACTGATTGTTTATACGAAAGGAAATTTTTATTAATTAAATACTCATTATAGTGCTCAATACATGCCTTTCCTTATATAATTAGCTAACTAGAAACATATAATCTAATTAACCCTTATTAATTATACACAAAATCTCCACCACATAAAGTATACAAATGTATAAATGAAAAAAGACTTTCATTAGGGGTTGTAATGGTATCGCAAGTTAAGGTGAGGAACAATGGATAAAAGTGGTTGAAAACATAAATATTAGCAAAGCATTTAAACAAAATTAGGGAACAATAATGTAGAACAAGTCATGAAAGTTACCTCACTTGAAAGAGTTCAACTGTGTTCTTTCTCGAAGAAAATGGAACATAAATGTCTTATTTTCTTGCTGCCACTAAAGGGCCTTATTAAATGCGAAACAGGTATAATAATATAGCGTCTAAATTAAAATTTGTGCTACATAATCTTTTTGGTTCGGATTGATGATCACATGACCTCTAATCAACTTAAAATTTTAGTATGATGTTTCTAAAATTTATCCGTTCATGTTCAACAGTTAAATTTTTGTTTTGAACTCTCTAGATTAGTAATCTTTGTCCAATCCTCCTTGTATATGAGTTTTACATTTGCCACTTTTTAGGTGACGATTGTTTAGAATTGTTATACTAAGGTTCATATAGTTGTGTTTGCCTCTAGTTAAAAGGTAGGAAAAATAATTTATTATATCCACTTATTTTTTGTTGATTAATGAAAGTTTTATTACTATTTATAAACGATCTTGTAATTTTCTCTCACATAAATTCCTATGTCTGTTTGTGTTATAGATCACTAATTTTATTATCGTTGTAATTTTGATTAGTATTGAACATCCATTTGACTGCTTCCTATAACATATAATCGTTGCTTATGTATATTTTAATTCCTTTTCTCAACATTAAAAAATGCAGATAACATTATAATTGTACTGATTTTGACTTTCTGGTTAAGTTAACGATAGGAAAATTATCTATTTGTCATAGAATATCCCTGTTATTGATAATCTTTGTACATTTATTGTTACATTGGTCGTAATATTATTTTCTATGTTACAAATTCCAATCATTTTTGTTTGACAGTACCCGAAAGCATCAATCTTAACAGTCAAAACCGTGCACCTTTCTTGTCCCAAAATAAAAAATGGCATACTCCTTATTTTAAACTTCGCCTATTCTATGTGTACAAATTAATGCATCAATCCTGTTCTCACCTATTCTTCAAAGAATATAATAAGCCAAGATTCATGCGTTAAGGAGTGTCCAGATTCATACGACAGGGAACTCACTAAAGTAAGCGAAACATATGTAAAATGGCAAAAAAAAATTCAGTTGGTTTAGAATTAACCTCATTCTAAATGTCTATATTAGGTTGCTTTTGTATTTTCTAATCTGGGTGCTCAATTTAAACATTTATGACCGTTAAACAATTTGCACTTTGATTTTATTTTTCTTTACATACTAATTACATCAGTTAATTAATATGTTCGTGTTACTATTAAAAATATGGAATCAAATAATATAAATAAAATTAATATTAAATTGTTAATTGGAGTTATAAACAGAACAAACAAAGTAACAGAAGTCATTTCATACTGTTGATAATTATTGATTGTACTCAAATAGGTTTTGTAGCAGCACTTATGGAGAATTTATACAATAATTAAATTGATTTATAGTAGACAAATTTTGAACAAAAGTAATACTAAGCACTAGTTTTGCATTTTGTGTTATATATATGAAATAAAAAAATTATTGTTTCAAAAAAAGTTAATCAAAATTTAAATATGAGGACAAATTTAAGGATTAGGATCAATTGGGAAGACTGAGGATGCCACTTCAAACTCAAAATGATCTAATCTTGTCTGACTCAAAATGATCTAATCTTGTAGTTTTATCTATTTCTCCGAAAAGCTATTAAGATATTGAGATAAGACAGATGTGTAACTAAGAATTTATATATCATCTCATATTATTATTTGAATGAGTTCTATATACGCAGAAAAAAAACTATTGGTTTAAAAATAAAAAGCTTAGAAATAGCTTAAATTAAAAGCTCACTTCATAGTTTCGGAGATCATTTTGTTCACAAACAGAGAGGACATCGATTATACGTTTTTAATCTTGTTGGCGATCAAAAAGATAGCATCCCAAATGGCCAATTGTTTGACAAAAACCTAAAATTAAGTCTTCTTTTCCTTGTCATTATCAGGCACAGAATTAGAACCTTTGAACACAGAAAAAGGCAAGGTAGACTGGCTTATACTTCCGGTCTGGTGAGTAGAAGGTAACAATCCATTGAAGTAGCTTGATGCACATCCTTTTCCATTCTGTGTTAATGGATTGATAGAAGCTATCTGGTTGTTAGGCTCATGACGCAACTTCAGATTCTGGCTAAAGCTCTCTCCTACAGTATTCTTTCCTTGGTTTGAGCTTGCATTTCCACCAATCATTGATGAAATAGCTGCAGCTATTACAGTTCTGAAACTTGGGTCGGAGGTCAGTGCCTTGGTTAATGTTTCTGTCAAAGCCTGTTGGGATGCTGCAGCTTGATGGTTCTTTTCCATGGATTGTTGATTATCATTAGATAGTTGTTCTTGTTGTCTTGCAAGAGTCGAATGCCCAGTGCTTGCTTGAGAGCTGTAGGATGGTGCACTGTAGCTCTGGTAACCATTTCCCCAGATCGTTGGCAGAATGTTGAACTCTTTGGAAGAGAAGTTCAGGCTTGTTGACGGAAATCTCGGGTTTGAAGTATTTAAAATTGAAGAGAAGCTATTGAAAGGAGTAGAAGAAGTGGATGGAGAAGTTGTGAGGTCTAGAGTAATTGTTGGAAACAATGGAGAGGGGGAGCTTGTCAAGTATAGTTGCTTTGCCCTAGAATTGTCATAGATACTGAAGCTCAATCCGGTGAGATCAGTGGCTGAAGTAGGACCAGCAAGAGAACTGACCCCTGGTTGAGAAGATGAGGAGCCTGATAATAACATAGAAGCAGCTGCTGAGGTGGTCGAAGCCATGGCAGTGGCTGAGAGTGGTAGCGGATGGTTGTGAGTTCCTTCATAGGTTGTAATCAATATTGACATGTCCTCAGCACACCTTTGCACCTGCAAATAAAGAATCAAGTGTCATTGAATCACAATTTCAAACTTCTTCTCGAAATGAATTACAAGATTTCTTTTAGAATTTTAAATTTCAAAGTTAACAATATTATTATTATATCTGTTTTTGGATAAATAAGCACCTATTGTACCTGTTTTCTTACTGGGCATGCTGGTGCAACAGTGCAACGATAGTATGCTCTTGGACAGGGATTTCCTTTCGCTATTTTTTGTCCATATTTTCTCCATTGGCATCCATCATTCATCTGTAGAATTCAAGAGAAAGCCTTTGTCATGTTAATCGCAACTTATCTTCTCTAACTTAGGCCTCTAATTATTAGCAACGAGAAGTACTTCAGTTGATCAATACCAACCGTTGGTGTATCGCATCTAGCTCTCACACAAACCCTAGTTCTCTTTATATGGCTTTGTTGAGCAACCTCATCATCTCCCTCTCTCTTAGGAATTTTGCTTGGTGGCCATGCTTCTCCTGCCTCCTGATCTTCTTTCACTTCTCCCAAACTATCTTCAGGACTTGGGTTTGAGACAGGTCCTTTGGAATTGGACATGTCATATTTGGAATCCAACCCAAGAGTCAGGCTTGCCTTCAGTTTCTCATCCCCTCCAGCCATGCTAGTGTTGCAGGACTTGTCTTCCTTTTTACTTGGAATTCTTCCAAGGCAAAGTGACACTAGTTCAGGTTCTTGTTCTTCTGAAACGTCTCGCGATGGTGCCAAATCTGCGGAAGTCTTGTGATTTTCACGCTGAAGGATGTCGAAAAAGCACAATTGAAGAGAATGATAATCTTTCTCTATCTTCTTCAACATCATCTTTAATCTTTCGTTCTCTTCCCTCACCTCTCCCATCTCAGCTTTAGCAGATTCAAGTACATCCTGCAAATTGTTAAAATTGACATGAGAGGTCTTTTCGTTATATTTTATGTCAAGAACTTTCACATCCATATCTTTTAGATTAAACATCTAAGAAGATTGAATTCAACATCACCAAATCAAAAAATCTCAGCATAACCATCATGTCTTCAGTCATTTGTCGTTTTCGTGTTACCCTGTTACCGTTAGATATATGAAATGTATGTCTTGTAGCTTGGAAAACAGTATGCGTGTTCATCAAGTAGGTGAATTTGGAATGGACAAATAACAATATATCAAGAAACTAGGCCCACCTCTAGTATTCTGAATCTTATTTTGTCGCTACCCTACTTGATTCCCTTATAGCTAGCTAACTAGGAATGGAAATCACAAGCATAGAACGAACTCTATCGTCGCATGAATCAAAAGTGCTCTAAATTAAATAACTTATTCTTTGGTTGCTCCTGTCAGGAGGTCCTTTAGAGGGGAGAAGAGGAAAGAAGGGTTTCTGATCATTGGTGCTACAAATAAAAACAATGGTAGCAAAAAATAAAAAACAGTCTTGGATGTGAACTTTGCACATTACCTCGCTGTTGCTGGAGTCATCGTTGTTGGATGACGACGAAGATGGCTTAACCACATGATCATTCAATTTCCTTTTCATGCCAATCTAATAGTTGGCATCAGAAAACATATCAATACGCCATTTTAAAGCAAAGAGCCATAAACGCAAGAATATGAGCGCGTTATGCACACAACTTTATCTTAGAACTCCATATATGTACTGCATATTAAAGTGAAATGGGACATAGATATATACCATTTTGGATTCGTGACTGCATCCATCTTCATGGCTAATCAATTCAACCTCCTTGTCTTTCATAGCTGCACGAACAAAGCTACGGATCCTGACTCTAAGAACAACCTCTTAAACGCTCAACAGATTTGTGCTTTTCCATCTCCCCCTGCGCATCTTATATTATACCAAGTCTCCCTACTCAGAAAATAAAGATATCCAAATACCAGTGCACACCTATCCAGGCATTGAACAGGAAACTTACAAAAATGTCAACACCCCAGCCTCATTTCCATGATTATTATATTTGACATGAGAGACAGCAAAGAAAAACTAAAAAGAAAGATCACATTCAACTTCAACGTTTCAGAGTTGAAGACCTAAGGGGTGTATTGTATATATAAGTTGTGTGTGAGTTAGAGAGAGATCTAAATTATCGGCCAACTAATATTATCTTATGAGCCGCATACTAAATGTGTAAATTAGTACTAACTTTGAAGCTTCGTACAGAGACTTATAATTCACGTTACTAACAGTCAACGTTTCAGCTGGTGGCGTCTTTAGATCTGATGGGCGGTGGGTTACTGTGCAACTAAGATTTTCTTTCCTGTTTTATTGTGTCCAGTAAATCTCAGTTATTCATTTAAGTGGGTTCCACCTAAACAAATATGGGAACCGTATAAATGAATGGCTGAGATTTACTGGACACAATAAGATACCATAAAATTAAACAGAAAAATTGGACTCGTTATTGTCAGTCTTGTGTCCACTGTCAACGGTGGAAATATATTAATACAAATTAAGTAACATGTTAAGTAAATAAAAAATTTTATTTTACTGAAATAATATTTTTATTATTTGTAATATAAATGATCGGTAAAAATTAACAAGTGATAATTATTGATCAACTTTTTGATGAAAATCCTTTATATGGTTATCAAATTCCTGGTCAACACATTTTATATCGTATTATTGACCTTGTTCTATCTACTGTTTATTTATATGTGTACCCGAAAATATATGTATATGTAGTTGCTATGTTACCAAGATTCATTTAGGGTTTGTTGAAGTTTAATTAGTCATCATCTGGCACATTGGTCACGACACTTGATCATTACGAGGCGCTGATTAGAAAGTGACTACTAAAGTAGTTACAGGACAAGAAATTTTATGGTACTAAAAGCATTGAAATTTGGTAATAAAATATACAATAATAAATTTAGTGCCTCCGACTAATAGAAATGCATCGCATGTCACATAGTAATTGTATTTTAGTAAAATTTGTTTTTAATTAGTTAAATTTATAGTGATTTAAAAATATTAGGTTCAGGATGATATAGTATTTCTATAAGAACACAATTAATTTCTTATAGTAATAGCATTATTTTGAAAGTATCTCCGTTTGCAAATTCAATAGTTTATGAATATTTAATTTGTACAAATGCTGATTTCAACTCATTCATAAATGCTTTTAATGTGTTTTCAGAAACTTAATATCAAATTGATATTCTTTTCCCTTTTTTTAACCTTTTTCTGTATCAAGAATATGAATCAAATTCTATCGGCCAGACAACTTCAAAGAGCTCTGCCACTTTTTCAAGAGTGTTTTAAATGTGGAGCGCGAAAAGTTTGCTTTTAAGCCTATATCGAAATTTACCGTAAATATCTAAATTCAACGATTCGACATTTCCAAGTAATCCTCTCCTCTACGTATGATTTTCTTCTTTTCAGACAGCTTCTCAAGTTGCAGGTAGAAAAAGCTTGCTAGGAATGATGGTCAACTATCTTCTCACTTACGGAATGACTTGTCTATGTCTGCGTGGAAACTTACACCAAGAACCATTACTTGTAAATTCGTACACAGTCATTTCTGCTTGCAGTCACATTGCCTGATTGTCCATAAGTTCATATTTGTGAACTTATTTGTTACGATCTACAGTAAAACTTCCATAAATAAATATTTGATAAAATAATATTTTTAATTAAATAATATTTTTCCGATCTCAACTTGGGCTAATAGGACAAAATAATAACTTCGTTAAATACATAAGATAAATTTTTTTAAAAAAATTCCTTTAAGGCCCACTGAAAATGTAAACTAATAATTCATTAAATAGGTACGAAAATTACATATATATAATTCATAAAATAAAGCACTTCTTAAACAATTTTTATTTCAAATTTTATGATTTCCTAAAATATGTATCTATAATCAATTGATTCTTCTTTTCGTGTGAATTGGATTCAATTTTATCTTTCTAATGAGTAGCCATAGAAGAGAATATATAATATATGAATTTTTATATGTTGGTATATCAAGTTAAAGTACATGTATATTTATAAACTCTAAACAGTACTGTGTACTTGAAACAATTCACAACACTTCATATTCTAATGTACCTACATGCACTCTATTTTGAATCACGCTAACCTAAGATTAATAAACTTATTTTTAACAAGATTAATAAACTTAGATACAATGCATCATCATTAATTAATTGTTTATTTATTTTCTTTTCTTAGTTACTGAAAAAAGTAATTGTTTAATTTGACAAATATAGTGTACAAAATAAAAATTATTTTATAAATTAATAAATATTCATTTATCGATAAATTAATAAAATATTCATTTATCGATAAAATAATAACTCCGTATAAGATAATAATTTGTCAGGTCCTAAAAATATTCATTTATAGAGGTTTTACTGTAATTGTTTATGTTAATAAGTGGTACTTTTTAAGAATTAATAGTAAAGTATAGATTTTACATACATAAAGTTGTCTGCGTCATGTATTGATGAAGGTCATAACATCATGCTTCTTGGAGTGAGTGTGCAAAAAGAGTTGGCGTGGTGTAGGCTTCCTACCCGTAGACTTTTCCTGCATTAAAATAAATTTTTATAATTGAATTACAACTTACAGAAATTTTGGCAAAATTTCCTCTATTTTAATGATATTTACCCCCTTTTAGATAAAAAATTTTTAACTCAACAACACAGGCATTAATGACACTAGTCATTTATAACATTATTATTCTCCATAATGCATATATATTTCATTCTAAATTTCATACATTAAAGTACAAAAATCAGAATGTAAGTGTAAAGTTTGATACTTACAAGTTGAAGTGCATGCTCCTGATGGGTTAAAGATCCTCCAATGTGTACAAGTAGGCTCTCTCTGTTTGGTGCTCCACGTCTATTGGCAGAATTGTGCTCTAAAATGGATATTGCCTTGGGTGATGCCTAAAACTACTATTAATGACTCTATATTTCTTCAGATATATATGGTAGTCGTACACCATTCTTGTGTAGCAAAGTAAGAGAGTCTCTATAACGTGTACGAGCTCACCTCTCCAGTACATTATAAATTACAACATCAAATTTTGAATCCCAAAAAAATTCTTAAAAAAAACATACTTATAAATGACAACATTTATCTAATTAATGTATAAAATTACATAAAATAAAAGAGATTAAAGAATATATTTTTGTGTACCTCAAACTTTTGATAATAAAAATCCTTTGTCAGTTGAGAGATATTCTTCCATATATAACCCTCAAGATCTATCCTCTCCTTGAACTTGGATTAGATATTTCTTGGGCACGTTCCAGACGGAACCAACTTAATATATAAGTTATTTTAGATCATTTTCAAATTAAACCTATAACTTTAGTAAAACCTATGATGTTATCTTGTATTACAAAAGTTTTAGAATTTTACTTACAAATTGTTGACAATTGTAATGTATGTTTTTTCATCAACTCCCTTAGCCCCAAGTTGGAGGTCGCCTCCTTCATCTACAACATTTATCCCTGATATCTCTATTGATATAGGGATGGTGGATGGTGTAAGGCTGGTGGATGGTGTACCAGGACTGTTGGATGGTATAGCATTAGATATAAAAGGTGATGCCTAATCTGGATTTGCAGTAGCATATGCAGAATGTAATGCTTCACCTGAAAAATACACCGGCTTCTCCAAATTGTTATAACCTAAATCTTGGCAGCATCATATCTTGTTTTCTTTTTGGTGACATTTTTAACCTGAAATTCACATTTCATTGAATTTTCTAGTAATAAAACGCTATAAATTCAGTATATAACAATATATTGTTAATGCAATCATTGATTTATTCATATAATATTCTATTATAAATACAAATTAATCACTATTAGCATTTAATTGTAAATCAAAATCATCATCATCTTCTTTTTCCAAATAATTATAATTAAACTCAAACTCCTTTTTAGATGTAATCTTTTTCATTTTCCTTAAGAGCTTTGATAGGAATGACATTTATTTTTTCCATGTTGATAGGTTTTCCTAAGGTTTTCATTTTGGACTCTAATGGTTGTTTTTCTAAGGCTTGTTTATAATGAGGTCTTAATGATGGTTCTTTGAATTCAGTGCGATTTGTATAGCTTTGATGAATAATTGAAGGTTTACCAGTAACATGGATGGCAGCCTTTTGCCATTCATCATATATTCCAGCCATGGTTCCATTGATTATGACATAAACTTTGGATTCTTTGAAATCATCTTTTTTCTAGGGGATAGGTGTAGCTGGGTTTGATAATGGACTGGTAGTTTGAATAGTATGTTCGGGAATGTTAGGTAAAGCTGTTTGAGTAATTTGTTAAGGAGTAATTGGATGGTTGGTTATACATTGGGTGGTTGATCAATAGATAATTGTTATTTTTCAAGGAGGGTAATGATTGCTGTCAACTGATTAATTTCTTTAGTTACACTTCCCACTTGTCGTTGAAGGTCTAATAATTCAGTTTTCTTCTTATTGAGTGAATCCTTCAGGCTGAGGATAGTTGTTTCCATTCTCTTTTTAATGTATCTGCAAGACTGTTAGCAGAAGATTTCATATAACGTATTTGAAAATTATATTGATTTAATTCTAATTGCCATTTGATTAAGCGCCCTGATTGTAATTTGTTTTAATATTATATTTAGTAAATCCATATAAATGCTTAGAATCTGTTTGAATTTGAAATTCGATAGGTAATAAATCAATTTTCAATTTTCTTAAAGTTTTAATACATGCAAGTGTTTCCTTTTCATGAATAGGATCTTTTCTTTCAGTTGGATTAAAAGTCCCATTGATATATTTACATAAGAGATAATTCCTTGAATTGGGTGGTTATGCTAAAAGGCAGCTAACCTATGTATCCAGACTTGCATCAATTTATACTATTAATGTATCCTTAGCATTATAATTATATAGTGTTGGTAGATCGTTGCAGAGAGTTTTTAATATATGTACCGTTGCTGTATCTTCTTCGGTCCATGTCTATTGATTTTTTGTACTGCATTTAAGTTGTAACTTTTTTCTTTCTTTAGCTAGATGTTTAAGAAATCCTTGATCAGATATATAGTTTAGTAAGCTAAGAAATTTTTGAACTTCAGTTATATTTTTTAATGTGTCAGGAAAATGTTGTAATTTTCAAGTATGTTAGGTTGTAATTTTAAGAATCCGTTATGAAATTCTATACCTAAATATTCAATATTTTGTTGTGCTAGTTTAATTTTCTTTTTGCTTAAAATTAGTCCTTTATGTTGACATCTGGTGAGAACATTTTTTTTTACCTTTTTTTAAATAAACTTCCTTATCTTTATTTGAAAATATAATAATGTCATCAATATAGGCTAAATGTAAATTCTTCTAATTCTTCTAAATTGTTATCCATAAATCTTTGATAAATACTAGGAGCTTGTTTTAATCCAAAAGGTAATAAATTCCATTGGTAATATTTTTTTGGTGGACAGGTAAAGGCTGTTAAAGGTTTTGTATTTTCATGTTATCTTAATTACCAATAACCAGATTTTGCATCGAGTGCAGTGAACCAATGATGTACTTTTAATCTACTAATAATATAGTCTTTTCTAGGTAATTTATATTCATCACCTATAGTAGCTTTATTTAATTCCTTATAGTTGATTACCATTCTTCTCTTGCCCCATTTTTGTTCGAAATGATTATTTACACAGAAGGTTAGGGCTAAATGTTTACTTGTGCTTGATGCTATTAATTGTTTTTGTAATGATTCTAAACATTCATTAATAAATTCTTGTACATCTTGTTGTGTATATAAAATATTATTTTTAATATTAATTTCATGTGTAGGATCTTTAAGTTTTATTTCAATCAATTGATTATTAGTACTCTTTTTAGGATCTAGTGGATTTCCACTACAAACTTATTCTATTAAGGTTTCTATTTCAGTTTGTAAAGTGAGATTATTAAGAAGATTAGTTGATTTAATTTTTCTATTATAAGTCATAAATTTTTATAATAAGTTGTATGGCATATAGGAATTTTGAGGATTATGGAAGATTTTATTATTGGTGTTCGTAAAGTTATATAATGTAAATATTGACAAAAGGATTATATAATTTAAGGAAATTATCTCCTAAAACTAATGGTATTCCTGATTCTTGTTAATAAATTGAAGCTATAATAAAAGTGTAATTTTCAATAATGATATTATTCTAATAGCTTACATACCAAATAGATTGAATACTTCCATCTGTTATTCTTATTTGTAGAGGTTTGTTTAATTTTTTTCCAATTTTGTAATAGTGTTTTTGATGCTATACAAATAGTAGCACCTATATCTATGTAAGCAATAACTTTTTTATTCTAAATAATCACTTGAATGAATGTTGTATTCGGATTCAGTTGTTGATTCTAAAGTTTGGAACTAATAATGATATAATGAGGAAAATGTTGAATCTGTTTCATATTCTAACTCAATAGGTTATAAATTATATTTAAATGCTGAATTTAAAATATTAATAAACACCCTTTCTGAATTCCCAGTAGGATTTGTCCTTATAGTAAAAAACTACAAGGAAAGATTTGTTAAGGAAAGAGAAATTTTTATCAAGGTTTTCAACAGTTATCCTATCTTCAAAAAAGCAGATAGTCTCAAGGAAACCGAAGTACAGCTATTACGAATAGCATATGTACAAATTGGATTAGCAATGACATGTATCCACCCACAGATGACCCTCCTAAGTATGATTTTGATTGGGATTTGATTAATCAATTCAATCTACATTACATCGAAAGAGTTTACAAACAATGCCTAAATATCACCCCCGTAATCTTTAATCAAATTAAACTATAAAGGAGCAAATATGTTGATGACCTTAGCATATAAAACACATATCTCTATTGAATAGTTCCAACTAATAAAACGACTTGAAACATCTTTTTCAACCTTATCTAGAGTTTTTAATGATTTATCATAATAGTGGAAGCAAGCTCTTTGTCAACAACTACATCAATATCCACAACATCAATATCAAAATGTCCCTCGACATCATAAGAAGAAAAAGATAAAGATGATAGCTCGTCAGTAGATATCATCATCGAGGAATAAAATCTTCAAAAGTTTTCAATAATGTAGGCCTCTTGTTAGCCATTATCTTCAATTATGTAAAAATATGTAGGTCATCTGTTAGCTACCTGAACAGTCAAAAGTAGATTCTCCAAAATCTACTTTTCCTTTTGTTTTTACTTTTGCTTTCTGGGTTTTGGATGCTACCCAATGCCCTTTTCTATATAATGTAAACTCCAAACATAGCTCGATATGAACAAATAAACACTCAATTATAATATCCCTATCCAAACTCTTACAATCTCGCTTTAAGCCTAAGGATTGGCTTTCAAGAGAAAAAGAGCAAAACAGGCATGTTTAATTGTGTTTTATCTTTTCATCATAACCATTGAATACTCAATTCAATTTATCATTTAGTTAATTCTATCCAATCTATTTTCTAGTATCATATTTTTTAATGTCTGATTAAGAATACATACGAAACAAAAACTTAAAATTAGTCAAAAATGTATTAAAACTTTTACTAATACTCATAAATTTCTAGAATCAGTTAATGCCTCTCCACACACCCTTAACAAATTCCAAACATTTCTTAATAAACATACAGAACAATATAATCAAGAAAAAGGAGAAATAAAACAACTTTATCAACGATTTCAAGAACATTATAAAACTCATCTATGAATAATTGTTGTATTATTTGTAATCAACTATCTACATAATTTATGCATTTGGAAAATTTAGTCTCTAAATACATAATAGAAAAAGATTATTATGAAAGAAGATATAATTATTTACAATTCTGTATTAATAATAATGGGTTAATACCTATTAAAGAAAAATTAGATATTGCCACTACTCTTTATAATTTATATAATCAAGATTTAATATACAAACACAACGTAATAACAGAACATGAAAGACTTTTCCATTAATATGACTGAAATAACTACAGATCTGAATACTAATAATAATTTAGACGTAGATACCTTATAATTACCCGAATCTACTAGCAATTTTCATATTAATACATTATTATCAAATGAAAAATAAAAAATAGAAAAACACAATTAAATCTTATCTTTTTCTTTAAGATCATAAATGCCTTAAAACAAGCTAAGGAAAAAAATAAGTGGGCAAAACCTTCTTTAGTAAATCAATCAAAGGTCGAGCTATTTTGAAGAAATATTTTATGAATCATTTACATAATTTAACATTTCTTAAAAAGCTTTTAATTTCCTTTACTGATGTAGATGGTGGAAACTTTTTGAGCACTTCAAACTTAGCCTTATCTACCTCAATGCCTTGATATGTAATTTTATGACTTAACATTATACCTTCTTCCATCAAAGTAACATTTTTTCTAACTTAGTGCTTAATTAGTCTCCTCACATCTTTACAAATCCTTTTCTAGATTATGTAGGTATCTATCATAAGGGTCACCAAAAAGTAAAAAGTCATCAATAAATACCTCCTTTACCTCTTCAATCATACCTTTAAAGATTCTCATCATCCATTGTTAAAATGTTGCTAGTAAATTGCATATAATCTAGATGATAATCTATAATAAGTGAATATCCTATATGGATAGGTAAATGTAATCTTCTCTTGGTCCTCGGGTGCAATTGGGATTTGAAAATACTTTGAACACCCATATAAGAAATAATAGTACATACTTCCTAAGTGTTATTCCAACATTCGGTCAATAAATTAAAATGAAAAGTGGTTATTGTATATTGAATCATTTAGTTTCCTGTAGTTGTGCATACTCTCCACCTAGTGACAATTCTTATTGGTATCAACTCATTCTTCATCACCCCTCTATCATATATAAGTCAAGAAATTCTACAATCTCTTGTTTTAAAACATCTCTCATATTTGAATTTAATCTTTTAAGTGGTGCACTACAATTTTATACCCCTCCATCAAAATTTATGGGTGAAATATGATGTACAAATATATTTTTTGTCAGATAGTTTCTATGATCAAGCTTTCTTATGCTTCCATAACATAAGTAGTAATTTTTCCTTTTGTTCATTTAATAATCATAATGTAATCATTACTAGTAATTTTGAGTTCTTCCCTAAAGCAAACATACTGAAGGTGTGTTGGTAATTGCTTCAATTTAAATTCTGGTGGTTCTTCTATATACGGTTTCATTTTCTGATAGGTAATATTCACTTCATCTTCTTAATCCTTCCTTGTTGAAAGTTCTTCTTTTTTGCTTTTAAATAGGTTACTTGCTCCTACAACTCTTCATTTTTAGTTAATTTTTTATCTAAATAATACAATGGTCCAAAGTGTCTTTTTACATGGATTCCTACAAAGAATATGATATTTTAATATCTAACCTATTGAGGGAATGATAAGAATCATCACTCATAATGGAATGTTTCAATATAATCTGAATTTTGAATATTATTGCTTCCTCTCCATCCTTAATTTTTAATTACCTTTATAGATATTTGTAATATCATTTTTAAGAAATGGTCTACCTAGGATTAGAGGTTCTTTCATATCTTCTTCCAAGTTTAATATAACAAAATCAACTAGAGAAATAGTTGTATCAACCTTAACCAATACATCTTTAGTTATGCTCTTAGGATACTTAATCGATATATCGGCTAGTTGCAAGATAATCCTAGTTAGTTTAGGTTAATTTAGTCTTAATTTCTTATAAACATTACAAGTCATCAAATTAATATTAACACCTAAATTAGACAAATTTCATATTAATAAATAAAATACCAACAACATAAGGGATTTTGAAATTTGTTGGATCTTTCAATTTTTTTGGTAGCTTATTTTGGAGGATAGTTGGAAATTCTTCATTTAATATAATGGCTGATGGCTCCTTTAGCTTCTTTTTACTGTTTAGAATCTCCTTGAGAAACTTAGCATATTGAGCCATCTATAACAGAGTTTTAACAAAAGGAATGTAAATGTGAAGTTTCTTAAAAAGTTAAAGGAATTTACTAAACTATTTGCCCTGATTTCTTGTCTTAAATCTATTCAATATGGGACTTGTAGTCGACATTCACTTATTGACTTCTTTATTTTGCTCTTAACTTCTTATTTACTTTCTCGCTTAAGCTCCTTTTTATTTAACTGGATAATTCCTTTCCACTCTTTAGGTTGACCACTTAATCATATTTCTTAGGTTGGGCATAGTCTCATTGGATAGGGATGGCAAAAGGCCCCGCTCCGGTGGGGCCCCGCCCCGTTCCCCGCCTAATTGGGCGGGGATTATTTGCTATTGACGGGGCAGCGGGGCGGGGTGGGGCTCATTTTTGGCC
>JANZXV010000008.1:11107671-11120187 GCA_027576455.1 Erythroxylum roigii | reverse complement strand
AAGTAAGACGATACAAAAGTAAGACGAAGCAAAGTAAGACGAAGTGAAAGTAAGACGATACAAAAGTAAGACGAAGTAAAGTAAGGCGATGTAAAAGTAAGACGAAGCAAAAGTGAGACAATACAAAGCTCAGGAGATAGAATTGGTCTTCGAGGTCTTATGAAAGTTATAAATCTCGAAGTCCTCTTTCCAATAGTCCAAAAATGAGATCAATCTGATGTTGTTTGTGAAAGTTATGGAAATCGCGCCAAAATAGGTTCAATTTGATTGAGGTCTTAAACATGGTTACTTCTTTTGGTCATAACTTCCTCTCTAGACCCCCAAATGACCTGATTCTTGAACCATTAGACTCGTAAGATATTGCTCTACATCTTCGCCAAAAATCGAAGCCATCTGAAATGAAGTAAGAACATAGGACGGGTACAGTGATGTGCTCTTAAAGGATATGAACTGGTGTTATTCCACTGAACTTACTTCAGTATTTCGATGATTTCTGGAGCTCTACTGATCCAAATGAGAAATGAATTGTGAATTTAATGGTTTAGTGAGGCATAAACCTAAGTATAAATTATACTTAGATGAGTTTGGATATGAGATCGCTTTTGTGACGGATAGTACCCGGGATTATCATGAACATGCATTGTACATAGATCATGCCATACATGTGCATTATCGAATACTTATGATGGTGCAAGTTGTGATATTGTGTATATTATTTGTTATAGAGGAGCAATTGGAATGTCAACCTCTAGACGTTGTCGGAACTTCCAGGCATTAGCTTCGGAAGCAACTTGTGAGAAACCTAGATGGTTTCACTCAATTAATTGTTTGCTTTAGAATATGTTTTGAATAGTGGTATAGATGTGGTTCAATTGTGTTGATTTCGGACAATGAAGGTCCGGTGATTTTGAAGTATGAATGAGTTATTAAAGTGCTCCTTGTATGTGAACATGACGAAATAAGTTCTTCAAAATGTGAAAATTGTGAATATGCATATGAATGCAAAAAGTGTGCTCAGCAGTTCTGCTGAATGCCGAACTAAGGTCTGATGATAAATGTGATCTAAATGTGAATGTGCATCCATGTGATTGACTGAGGTTATGTTATGTGAAACATTCATTACATGAATGCATGTAAGATAAAGGAAGTTATGACCGGAGTAGCCAGGATAAAGAGCTTAAAGCTCAGAATGTGATTAGAGTCTCGGGCTAAATTATGAAAGTACCCGGTATTCGCTAAGGGATATGGGACATTATATGACACAGCTCGGTATCCAGTAAGGGATATGAGCTAGTAAAAAGGCACTCGGTCATAACGACAATAATAAATGAAAGTGAGTCTCACGTGTATCGCAATTATAATTGATATGTGCATTTTGTATGAATGATATGATCGATATGATTGTTCTGAAAGTGAGATGCGATACATTATGATTATGCAATGATGTGAATAATACGTTACGTGTAATTACCTGATGCATGAATTGAGTGAACCATCAATGATGGGTACCTCATTGAGTTCACAAAACTTACCAAAATTGCAACGTTGTCTTTTCAGGACCGAGAGACGACTCTAGCTACTGAGAGGCTTTACCAGCCTTGTAGATTGTGTTTTGGCAGGAAAAGTCATGGCTTAAAGGTCGGTCAGCTGGAATTTGTGGACAGTTTAGATAGATTGTATATATTTTCCTCTTTTATGTAGTACTTTTGTACTAGGCTTTGTTGATGTACATGTAGTAAAGGTTGAAAGACACAATGTAGACTTTCGATTTTGAGAAATGAAATGAGGAAAAGTTGGTTTAAAAAATAATGTGATTTTCTTATGATGCTTTATAAGTGAATAATGACATGATGCCACATGAAATGAAAGTAGTGATCGAATGTAGCTCGCCCTTATTGTAGGATATGTACCAGAATGACCTCTGGGCGTCTCGGTGTGTACCCTACGGTAAGGGGGCGCTACATTTAGGTAAGGGAGAGGTATCAGTACCCAAAGAGAGCAGGGCCCTAAGGGGGTGGAGAGTGTGAGATCCCACATTGGTTGGAAAGGAAAACGAAGCACTCCTTATAAGGGTGTGGATACCTTCCCCTTGCAAATGCATTTTCCATGCCCTAATAAATCGGATCCCATCAGAACTCCGAAGTTAAATGTGCTAGAGCCAGAGCAGTACCAGGATGGGTAACCTCCTGGGAATTCCTGTGGAAAAGCAAAATCGTGAGGGTGTTTGGCACGAAGGCCTTGGCCCAAAGCAGATAATATCTGTAAGCGGGTGGTCTGGGCTGTTACATCTAATCTGTCCATATCCAACTGACCGACCTTTGAGTCATTTCTTCTTGTTCCCAAAAATAAAAATTAATGTCCCTCAGTAGTTAAAGTCGCCCCTCAGTATTGAAAAGTCAACGTTGCAATTTTGGTGAGTTTTGCGAACTCAATAAGGTAACCATCATCGATGGTTCACCCAATTCATGCATCACATCAATATATGTAACAATTTATTCACATCTTTGCATAATTGATCACATATCACATTCTCACTTAAGACTAGACAATTTTGCATTTCAATCAATCAAATATACTTACCAAAATGCATATGAAATGCTCATGTGACTCTTTTCTAATTATTACGTTGTTGTGACAGAGTGCCTGAACTCCTTATTATTATGAAATGCTTATGTCCCGTATTTATTGTGGATATCGGACTCATTTGTACTGTCCCTTATCCGTTGGGGATGCAGGGTTCATTTTATATAGTGAGCCTTTGGCTCTTAATTACATTTGGTTTTTTAAGCTCGGGTGGCTACTCAAGTCACAACTCTCATTATCTGATCATACATTCATGTATGGAATGCATCTCTCATAATCAATCATGTCATGAAACATTTAGTTCTTTGCATTCACATTCAAGAAGCACTTCAATATCTAATTCATATATCACAACAATTGGATCTTCATTGTCCGGAATCAACACAATCAAATCACATTCATTCAATAATTCAAACATAATAAAATCAAACAATTAATTGAGTGAGACCATCTAGGTTACTCACAAGTCACTACGGAAGCTAGTGCCTGGAAGTTCCAGTAACGTCTGGAGGTTGACGTTCCAGTTTCTCCTCTATATCACAAAATATATGCATATCACAATTTGGCACAATTTTAAGTGTTTGAAAATGCACATGTATGTATGTGAAATATGCATAATGCATGTTCATGACAATCCCATATCAAAACTCACCTAAGTATAATTTGTACTTAGGTTTATACCTCAATGGAATCATTAAAATCACAATTCATAACTCATTGAATCACCTTCAATTTTTTTCCCAAAAACTGACTTTTGGGTCTACTGTTTTTGATCATTTAGACACTGAAAATGAAGTAATTTGGCAATACTATTTTTTAGAAAATTGTCCCCCCATCTCTTAAGTTTCTAATGACACTAAGATTGTTCAATTTGATTCAGAAATCTAAAAGCTATACCTCAAACATTTTCGGACTATTCTTATTCTGAAGCAGTATACTATACTCAACTTTCATCTAGAAAGTGGACATCTTAGAGACTGAATTACTGTTGGCCCTTTTTTTCTTGATGAATAAACTTGATTAGATTAATTTTAGAGTCTTCCTAGATTAATGAATGTTGGAATTAATTAGCATATTAATGTGAGTGAGATTATATGATATAAGTTAATTGAATTAAAGTTAAGGTGATAAGTTGCATGAGGGGCATTGTGGGAAGATCACTTAAGTTATAAAGTCTTAAGGCATTGAAGGAGGGGCAAAATGGACATTGTGTAATCATTAAGGGTATAAAAGGGAAGAAAATTTGGTGCCTTTCATTTGGAAGAAGCCACAATCATGATTGGAGAGAAAAGAGAGAGAAAGTGTCGTTGGATAGAAGAGAAAGGAGAGAAAGAAGAGACCTAAGCCAGGTTTCAACTCTTTTTAGTTTTAAAGAGTGATTTTTGAAGTTGTTCAAGAAGGAAAAAGAAAGCGGGAGATTAGAGCTTCCATTAGAGCCAAGAAGCTCATTGTTTGGTGAAGATTCAAGGTAAGTTTGATTTTAATCTTTTGGATTTTTGGAAGGTTTTTGGTTCAGAAAGCTTAGGAAATGTATGGGTTTAAGTATTCTAGGATCAATTTCATGCATTTGGTTCTTTGGGTTTTCCAATTTGAATTCTATTGAATTAGAAAATTTTGTCATTATTAAAGGGAGGCAAGAGAGGCAACAGGAACAAAAGGAGAGACATCCTTGAACAAGTTTTCAAGCAAGGAAATTAAGGTGGGTGACATTTTTATAATTGAGTTAGTAAGCCATTAAAGTTTCTTCAAATAAATGGAAGTTAATGATTTCCAACTGCCTTGATAATGTGTATTTATTATCCTTTAAAAATGCTTTGAGAATGTGCCATATGATTTTGTATGTGAATTTATGTGAATAACTTATGAGCTGATATGAAAATGATTTCAGATGGATTCATAATAGTTGTATTTGTTGCTTTTGAATGATTTGGGAAATGGCTATATGATTGATATGGGGTTTTGGTTGATGAAGTGTGAAATGATGATGGAATTGCATATGAAATATTTCATACTCATGGAAGACAAGTTTTCAAAATGTGCCATTTCGGCTATTGGTTTTCAAGTTATGAATAACAAGTTATATGGGTTTGTGGTGGTTTATTAAGTCTGTCAAGTGAACTTGATTAAAAGGCCTTTCCCACCTACCTGCTAGTGGCATGGTGCTCCCTTGCGGACTCCCATAAGTTTACGGCTACGCAAGACCATTTTGTGGGATTGCGATAGTATATGCTGTGCATGGCTACACAGGACCTTTATGAGAAATGTGTAGTACGTTCTGTTACAGATCCACCCAAACCATTCTGATGTGATTATTTGATTATGATATATTGGCAAGTTTGATGGCTATATGTCTTATGTTAGTTATGAATTGACTTGATACATTAAGAATTTTGTGTTTTATGACTCAATGAGGTTTTGCTATGATTATGGAAAACAAGGCTTTAGTCGCATTTTGAGCAATTATTATTCTTGCAAAGTTGTATTTTGGATTATGATGTAAAGTGGCTCGAAATGGCCATTAAAGCGTTGTAAAACTCTTATTTTTGATGTGAATGAAATCATATATACATTATGTTTTGCTCATGATTTCCCAAGTCCTTATATTGTTTTTTTTTAAGTTTTCATAAGGATAAAAATTGTGTTCTGAATTTAAGGGAAAATCTGGAATAATCCAGGTAGCACTAGTAAAAATTGTCTTCTTGGAAGTTGTAGATGATCTTTTCCAACGGTATAAAGTTTGTAATTTTTGGATAACGGAGTGGAGAGATATGATCATTACAAGTTGTGATGTTGCATAGGATGTGTGTATAGGACAGCTATAGTAAATGATGGAAAATTGTGGTTTTGATGAACCAAATGGGTTGAGAATTGAAAGTTTTTACTAGATAAATTTGGTGTTTGAATTGATATGAAGTGATTTGGTACTAGAAGAGTTGAATTTGGGAAGATTATGAGTGAATATGATGTTAGATTGGATGTAGGAAGCATTGGAGAGGCGTTGGAGGGGTTTGGAGAACCCCTATGTCCATTAGATGGACTTTAGGTCTGTTAAACGGACCTTCTTGGGTATAGAAGGACCCCCATCTTCACCAATGTCCATTTATGGACCTTCTTGGGTCAAAAATGGCCCCCAAGCCCGACAATGTCCTTTAGGTGAACATGTATGTCCGTTTAACGAACATACAAGGGACAGCTACAGTAAATTGCAATTTTTGACCCTTTAAATGGAAAAATCTCACTTTGTAGCCTTAATGAAAGTAGATCTAGAAGTATTCTTTCAAACCGTCTAAGAACGAACTTAGTCAGACATCTCTATTGCGCCAAGTTAGGTACAATATGATTGAGGGTATAAACATGTTCGATTCTTTCTGGCATAACTTCCTTATCCAACCTCAAAATGAAGTGATTCTTGAAGAAATGGATTCCTAACACCTTTTCCTATTTGTCTATGAAAATTGGCATCTTTTGGAGTTGATTTGAAAAAGTTTTATGGAGAGAAAATGAGGGGTCGGTTGGGAGAGCATGATTGGGATATGAACACACTTTAGCTTTTTAAGCATATCTTGATCTGTGGAGCTCTGATTGAGATGATTCTTGCCTCAAAATAAACTAGAGACTTAGAGCTACAATTTTTTGAAGAATTCAAATTGAAATTTTTGTGTTTGACTAGAGTGGGCACACCACCCTTGTGAGATGTTGGTTAATGAGGTTTCATTGAAATAACCCTACAAGGGAACCCGCTCATGCTTTATGACTCCGGATAGTTGGGCTCTTAAAATGGGGTCCAATAATTACAATTCTACTTCTTCAGCTTATTTGTAGCCCTATGTCTCTAGTTTTCTCCAAATCTAAAATCATCTCATTCTGATGTCTAAAGAAGAAATTATGGTTAAAAGAAACAAGACTGTTCAGTTTACAAAATGCTCTCGGGTGCACAAATTGAAATTAAGTCACGGTTAACTATTAGAGAGCACGGTGTCTTGATGTGACAAATAAATATTAGTCTAGCAATTAAACTCACGGGTGTGAGGGATAAAAGCACAGGCGTGAGTGACTTGCGAGTGTGAGGAAAAGTCACGAGTGTGACAGATACGAACAAAAAAAGTTGGACTGTTTGAGAGCACACTCAGTCAGACATGTCCCACATTTTTTCTTGATCTCTCTTGAATGAATTCAGATGGATAAGATTTTTTATGGAGAGGTAGACAATGTGTTACGAGTCCAATGGTTCAAGTCTCATGTCATTTGGAGGTCAGACAAAGGAGATATAGCCAAAAGATCGAAGGATGTTGCATCAGCCTTCAACCTTCAAAGTCGCGATCGTGCTGCCCAACTTGCGAAGTCGCGATTGCGACAGTGAGAAACACCAAGGTCGCGATTGCGACGAAGCGCAATCGTGACTTTTGGTGAATAGTAGGCACGATCGCAACTTTCCTAGTCGCACACCCTCTCTTCAAACCTCCATAACTTTCAATTCAAAACTCCAAAAATTTCAAACTTTATATCAATAAAAAGCTAAAAGAAAGATATACAACTTTCATGAAGATAATTTTGTCAAAATCTTCTTAGATCAATACAGTTTAATCATGGAAGTTTTAGACCACATTTTTACCCCTTTTTCCTTTTCTTTCACTAAATCCGACACTCTGCAATCTTTCTTCTTCTTTCTTTTCTTTTATTCTATTCCATCTTCTCTAACTTATCTTCACCACATTTTTGCCTCCCATTCAAATAAAACCATTCACAAACAAAAATCCAAAATTCATGCTTAAACAAAATCATCAAGAACATAAGAAAATTCATTCAAGCATTTCACCATTCTCTGCACTTTCTTCGCAGTCATTTTCCTATATTTTCATTTTCTACATTCTCTTAAATTTCTTCCTCTCACTATTCTTTAATCAATCTTTTTCATCTCAGATCATCATCTTACAACTATTCTTTAACTTTAATTTCGTTCTTTTGGTCATCTCTAAAAACACTCACATATTCACGTATATGCATACACCCACAGTGAAAAGAAATAGAGCATATCAAAAAAATCGTCTTTTATAAATTTCTCCACTAATCTCATATACATTTTCATTGCTCTTTCAACTCCAAAATCATTTCTACACTATCTTATAACATTTTTATCATCATAACCAAAAAATCCACATATCCACATTTTCATCTTTTATTCACAGTGAACATGAAAAATGTCTATTTTCTCTTATTCATGACATGACAATAAATCACCATTTTTGTTTCATAAAATAACAACTCTAAAGGATTAACAACTACATAAAATATCTATTTTTCTCTTATTCATGGCATGACAATAAATCACCATTTTTCCATACATCAATTTACTTGCCAAGTGGCATTTTTCCCAGTACAATTATATCTACATTTTCAGAAATAAATCCTAAAATTCGCCATCAAAATTAACAACTACACTCTCCAATTAAATTTTCAATACAATAATTTCACAATTCTCGATAATATCACATTATAATTCAATTATACCCGGAATTATCCATGAAAGCATGTACGATTATTTTCATGTGCAAAAGTTCACTATTCACATGTATGTGTAAATAATATAATGTATGAGCATGCAATGCATTTCTAATCTCTCAGTACTATTTCATATTTATTATTTTAACCTCCTTGCAGGTAATGGGGTGTTACATTCCATCGGTAATTTCAGTTACCAAATTTGTTTCCCGATGGAAAATCTTTATTCTCCGTCAATAATTTTTGTCGCTAAAACCTATTTTTCTTGTAGTGTACTTTCATTTTTGTATATAAAAAATTTGTGAATAAAACATCAACTTTATTCATCTTTATTCTCCACTTACCCAAACACCAAAATCCCTAAATTAAAATTTTATTATCTTCACTAACAATTTTAGTTCTTACGTTATCCAATTTATGCTAATCACTCAATTAAAATTTGTCTTTAATGGTATGAAAATATTACCAATATTGCTTATTATTGATCTAGTTAATTATCTAACTTTCTTTGCAAATATCATCAAATATGCCTTCAATCTAGACTACTGCATCTTTCTAGTGTAGATGATCACATAAACTTAGTGTGAGGTGTATTTTTGTTAGCTAAAAGAACTAATTATGGGTCTTGAGGAAGGTGGAAACCAAAGATGAATAAGTGGATTCTTTTACAATTTTTATATATTAAATAATTAAATATTTAAAAATTAAAAAAAGATAGAACTACACAATCGACATCCATATAGATAGAACTACACAATCAGCATGTAATGTATCCCATGTCAACGTTGACATCAATTTAGCTAAAACCTAATGGAGTTATGTTTGGGGATGTAAATTATGTCATTTTGTAAATGTTAAGGTGTGAATTGGTACCAGAGAAAATGACAAGGATTATCTTGGTCCTTTTATGAAATGTTAAGGGACAAACAATATGTTTTGCACTGTTAAAAAATATATCACAAGTTTAACCCATAACTTTTATTGGTCCTTAATGACATTTAAGAGGGGGGAAGAATTGGGTATTAGTTAATTTAAAGAAAATTATGAGGCAAATATTGTATGAAAACTTGCAGTTAGCTGCTCATTTTTATACAATATGACTAACATCCCTTAGTTCTTAGCCTCAATTTCCTTTGCATTAAGTGCTTTAACCTCTTGTTTTTATTTATATTTTATTTATTTATTGATATATAGATATCCAACTTAGTGAATAAGCATGATTTAGTCACTAAGGTGCTACCAAAGTATGCCATGAGTGTATGCCATATGTCCTTGACGTTGTCATACTTCTTAAACTCTCACATAATATCATCATCTATGCTATGTGAGCCAAGGAGTTCTCTTTTTAAATAAGCCATTTGCCTTTCACTTTTACCTACATTAGGCTACAGTTTTCTCTTAATAACTTTTATAATTTTGTTTAGTTGCCCAAGAGCCTCTTACTCGTCCAATATATTTTGGATTTTCTCACTCCAAATTTTATAATTGTTGCCATTCAAGTATTTACCTCTATTTGAATTCTACAATAATAGTGTTGAATGTAGTAGTCATTTTCTTTAAACACATAATTTTCATAATTATCCTATTGTTCTCATTTTCAATTAATTTGATGTAACTTCCTAATAGAAACTTTAATTTATTTTTTTGATTATATATGGAATCAAAATTTACTAAGTTTTCAATCATCATTCATATAATAATTGATCAATAACTAGTTGTTTTAGTTAGACGACAATTTGTTTACAAATTATCATAATTATTATATATAAAACAATAAAGAACTAAAATGGTAATACATTTTCTTAAAAAAATATTATCCATAAATTAACTATTTTATGTAAAACAACTAATAATTTTGCTAAAATACTAATGCTACTTAGCCATCCAAAAAATGAAATGTGAAGAACATCAAATAATGGCGACGAAAACAGTCTAACTAAATTCTTTAAATACAACACTTTGCGGAGTTGAGTAGGTTAGTGATTCAGATGAATCCCTAAAGTTAACGTCAATTATTGGACTCTTCTTACTATGATGGATAGTATCTTAGAGATAGCTTTATAAATAAAGTTATAGCTAGTTATTGGTCTGCAATGGACTAAAGAGCTCAGATTTTTATTCTTTAAGACTAAGCAAATATGTGTTTTGTTAAATTGTTTTAGCAACCTTCCATTGGCAAAGAACTCTTAGATTGCTTCAACTACCATATTTCTAATCATAGGCCATGCTTTATGAAAAAAAACCATTAAATCCATCTAGGGCTAGGAACTTATGCAGGTTTAATTCAAATATTTCTTTCTCTACATCCTAACAGTTACTTGATTGTATAGGGAGTTTTTCATTTCTTTACTGATTAGGTTATTTGTCAAGGATCTAAGGAGAAAAAAAATTCTTTCTTAATCTCGTTTTGTAAGGAAATCTTAGAACTGTTAGTTTTATAAGGGAGGAGATCTTGTTAGTCATAGACATAGCCTTGACATAATTTTGGAATAATTTTGTGTTCTTGTCTCCATTCTTATACCAGTTGATATGTGCTCTTTACTTCATTAGAGAATTGTGAATCTCCATGGCTTTAGCATACTCCTTTGAGTTGAGGATCATTAGGGTTTTGATACGATGAAGCTTGGGCTTGTACTTCTCTAGTTACGCATTCCCTAATGTTAAAGTGTAAGATCTTAGGCCTTTATATCCCTCAATCTCATCCCTAAATATGACATTATTAAATTCTTTAAGTATTATCCAAAGCCTTTCCATTGTTAAATGACTATGCCTCAATTTCTATGGTAAAACCTTCCTTTTAAAGTTAAAATTTGAGGCATATATGATTGTGATATTTATTCTATGGGCTTCTTAGAGTAGTGTCACTTCAAGGTGCATCATCTAGTCACGTGAGTTAATTAGGTTAACCATTAAGCTTCTAAAGACATAAGCCACAATTATATGACCAAAGTGGTGGTGTTCATGGTTTGATACGAGCGTCCAAAAACTACCTAAAATACTTAGCTCTGCCATACTTTCCTACTTTAGTTTGGTCTCTAGTACTCCAAAAAAATAGGCTTAGTCTCCTTAGCAAAGTCTCTAATAGTTGCTAGTTTATTCAGACAATTTTATGCCTATAGAATTCCATGAAATAATGGACATTAAAAAGATGGAGAGGTGACATGACCTTTACCTTTGTTTTTTCTACCTGTTTTCCTCTTTTTGCTACTTTGGAATTCTCCTAATTTATGCTCCATTATGGCTTTTCTTGAAAAATTCTCTTCAGTGACATCCTTGCCCACATCCTACTGTTCTTTAATTAGGGTGGTGCTTGAGGATTGCTCTAGTATATTACTATTTACTTTTTTCTCCTTTCTTAAGATTCCTTGTACTGGTACCAAAGCATTCTCTTGATGGTAAAGTCTACATCTAGGTTGGAGATTATATACTGGTTTGGTGGTTGTATAGGCCCTTCCCCTGAAGTTGATAAATTGCATCCAAGATTAACCAATTCCTCATAATCATCTATGGGAAATTCTAATTGGCTTCTAAACCTTACCTTGATATTTTTTAGAAAGTCTCTAGTTATCGGAGACACTCACCTTATATTTTACTAGTTTAACTTCCTTAATGAGCCTCAAAACTAAGATGACTTTTGGGAGCTCTTGATCTAACCATATAACTAATACATAATTGGCCAAAACTAATGGATTTTCTTTCTACAGTAGTTTCATCTATGTAAGGGGTCTACCTATGTAACTAGCCAATGAATGGAACCCTTTGGTTGTCATTATTATAAGGGGACACTTTGTATGTTCACCCATAATGGAATATTTTCATAGCTAACTCTATCTAGCCTAATGTCTAATTCCAGACTTAGAGGAAAAGAGACAAATTGAACTTGGTCCACAAACCATATTCAACTATGAGTTTTTGCTTCATTTGCACTTTGAAATGTGAACAAGATTTGATTATTTTATGAGATTAGTAATTCCTATATACCTCTACCTTTCCATGTTGTATATGCCCATTTGTTGATTGCTTAAAAAGGTGGTCTACGGTCCAAGGAAAAAGCTAATAATGGTGGTGTTCCATGCTTTAGCTCCTTCTTTTAAAACTTTAATATCTAGTGTTACAATCTTAATAGTCCTATTAGAGTAGGAACTACTTAAAGATTATGCAAGGAGCAGAGTTGCAACGAACTGTTCCCTGAAGGTTGACTTTACTAAGGCATTTGATATAATAAGCTAGGATTTTATCATGCAGTTGCTCCAAGTATTTGAATTACTAATTCAATTTTGCATTTGGGTTAAATTGTTAGCTCCGAATTTTTTTTATGATTAATTAAGCATGATTAGAGAAATTAAGCATTAGTAGGTTAATTGAATTGACTTTAATTAAGTAAGTTAGCATTAAATTAGTATGTGGCATTAAATGAAGTTAGTTGGCATGAAT
>JANZXV010000008.1:11092909-11107571 GCA_027576455.1 Erythroxylum roigii | reverse complement strand
TCTGTCTGATACCTCGAGTTGTCTGTTTGATACCTCGAGTTATCTGCCAGTATAAGTCAACTTATAGTTGGGAAAGTTATATTTTCTTGGGGTTTATCAAGAGCAGTCAAGGTCTAAGTCTTAATCATTATATGCTCACCACCAAAGTGAGATAGTAGAGAGTGTCAAGTGTAAGGTCTCAGCAAGTTCAAGTGTCTCGGGAATGGGCCTCAGCAGGGCTCACCTCCCGGGACAGTCGGGCTCCGGGTTCGGGGTCCGACATAAATAATGCATTTCCAGTATTTCATATAGCATCCTAGTTAATGGGGAACTTACAAGATCACTTAAAGGACGTAAAGGTTTGAGGAAAAGAGACCTTTTATCTCCTTACCTCTTCTCATAATCTATATAGGCTATTTCTAGATTAATTAGTTAAAACATCTCCTAAAGTCTTGGCTTTGAATATCACAATAAATGCAAGGATATTGACCTTACTAACCTATATTTTATAAATGATCTACTAATCTTTTGTAAGGCCAAAGATATGTCTGTTTATACAATTTTCTCTTGCTTGAAGATATCCAAAGAGCTTTCCAATTTAGACTTAAACCATGGAAAAAGCCAACTAATTCTATCTTTGAGTACTATGGAAGATGAAGATTGGCTTTCAAGAATATCAGGGTCCTAAGTCACCCAACCGGTTATTACATATCTGGGCCTGCTTGTTTCAAAAGAAAATTGAGATTTAGGGATTGTATATGTTTCATGTAAAAAGTCTAAAAAAGGCTTAGCTATTAAGCTAATAAGAATTTATCTCATACACGGAGAGTGATGTTGATAAAAGTTTTTTTAAACTCTCTTCGCATATATTAATCAGCTTACATAACCCTTTCTAATGGGTTACCAACACATTAGAAAAAAATCTTCAAGTCTTTCCTATACGGAGGAGGAAAGGAAGGAAAAGTATTGACTAAGGTAAAGTGGAATGAAGTATGTAAACCAAAGGAAGAAGGTGGGTTGGGAATCACTAAAATAAGTCTGACTAGTAAGATCCTTACTGCTAAAAAGACTTTAAAGACTACTTGAAGGGATACAAACCCTATGGCCTAGATAGGTTTATACCCATATCCTCAAAAATAGATGCATGTGGGAACCAAATACTAAAATAAGATACTTTTGGTTCTTGTCACAAATTATTAAAGCTAAGGAAATTTCAACTCTATAGAGTGTAAGATAAGGAATGGGAGGAGAGCTTCCTTGAACTTTGACAATTGGAACACTGATAGACCCTTAATTTATTCACAATTCAGAAATCAACTTTTATTAAAATACCAGTAAGTGTTAGAGTGGAGATATGGATAATGGGTAATAATTGGAGCAATTAGCTGTTACTATTATCCCAGACTATTACCCCCAAGCAGATATTGAAGATAGCTAAATTTGGCTAATGCATCCCTTATGGAACTAGTAGTTCTTGTAAGGAGCTCATAACTACAAGAGAGAATAAGGTTCATTAGTGTATCGTCATATGACACAAATCATTCTCCTCCAAAGTATCCTTCCTTTTGTTGGTGGCACTGAAGAAAGACCAAACCTCTAAGAACATGATCAATTTTTTTAACGTTCAAGAAAACTGCGACTTATGTAGAATAAGGAAAGAATGCGTTACCTATCTCTTTTATGGGTGCCACTATATAAATTGGGTCTAGTGAAAAATTCAAGAAACCATCAATATGATAAGGAGATTCTATAGCCTACCCTTTATGGTTAACTATGTTAGAAAATATAAAATAGTATCAAATGAAGTAACGAAGATTATCATAGTGTATTAGGGAGCATGCATGTACAAATTATGGATGGAAAGAAACCAAAGATGTTTAATAAAACAAAAAGATCTAGCTAAGAGAGATAAAACAATAAAGTAAAGAGCAACTTACCTATGGCAACAGTTGAGGCCCCTTCTCAATACTCATTACTAGCATCTGAACTCCCATAGGAAAGCTTCCAACGTGATCACTAAAAAAGACAAAGGCCAAAATCTTATTTTTAATTAGTCCATAGTAATTAGATTACGTAAAAGTCTATTGTGGGGTAAATTTTGAGATCTAGAAGTATCTGTGATGTGATTTGCTAAGAGTATAGCCTAAACTCTTTAAGCTTAAGTTTGGATGTACCTATGTACCTTTGAAAATTCTAACAAATTTAATTTTTTTAAAAATATTATCTCCATGATATCCTTTGGTATTCTAGTAAAACTAAGACATTTAAATCCCCCCCTTCTCATATTCTCTTTTAAGAAAGTTTGCACTATCTAGCTAATATGCGAATAAGATCCAGTGGAACATCCCACACTTTTTTTTTATGGGGCATAAGTGTTCTACAAATGTTTCATATTTGCTTACGAGAGTAGTTAATCCCTAATAATTAGCAAAAATAAGACCTTGAATCATGCTATTTGTCAAAATAACATGCAATGTTAAGTTTGTTCATTAAGTATTTGACACTAATCGAATTATGCCTTCATAAAATTCACACAATTTATTATGTCGGTATTTGAATTACAACTGGGGTCCTTATCATTGTAACTATTATCCTAAATCTGATTCAAGGGAAAAATATTATTCAATACTTTTGAATAAGTTGAAAAATATCTCATAATATGACCATATCATCAAAGCACAATATTTATAAGAGTAAAAAATTAATTCTTTTTAACTTAATACTCACATCTATTCAAATTAATAAACAAAATATTGATAAAAATGTTATAAATTAATAATGAATGAGAAAAGAGAGGAATGTTTTCTAAACAAATCTTTGAACAAGTGAAAAATGGACTTGTAATTAATAATAAATAAACTATCAAAATGAAGGCAAGCATAGAGCTTTGCTAAAAATAGTTATTGGTAATTGCTTAAGCTCTTATTAAGAGAAGTCAAATGTTTTAATATTCCTAATCCCTCTTTAACTTATTCAAGGTCTAGAATAGTTTGATCTTGTAACCAAACATGGTTTGCTCTAAGATTAGTTTTGAGTTATCCTTATAACCAAGGATTGTTTGTTCTAGGGTTAGTTTAAACAAAACTAGTCACCTCCTCAGCCATCAAAACATCGCCTATTATAGTCCTCTCTAGCACCGTGCTGTCCATGCAAGACATTGCCAAGGACTACACCATGACAAGGACATGCAAGATATTGCCATATAAATTTATAGATGGAATAAAATATTGATACCTGGTGAACAAAGAACCCAGCAGATTGTTGAATATTAGAAACTAATGCCATCATCAAAATAAATGAAAGCTACTTAAGTTGTTAAATTTATTCTAACTGTTCTCAAGTTGTTAATTGCGTTTATATTCTAGCAAAGAGCAAACTCCTTAAGGAGGTCCTGGAGATGGTTTTTAAATTTTCATTGTAAAGTATTAATTTATAAATAAACTCTTGTTCATTTTTATTTTTAGTCCTTGATCAATTATGAAACTAACATTAATTATATTTTCACGATAAATTACAAGTTTAATTATATTCTTTTATAATTTCACTTATTTTGATAATAATAGGTGACAAACGACTCGTTTGTTCGTTTCAAATAAAATTTAAACCTACAAATTGAACGAAAACAAAAGAGAGAAGAAAAAGGTTTAAGCATATATTAATTTCCGTAAGCACTATGATATTGTATATTATGATGGGTTCCAATTTCTTTCTATTTGTTTCTGACTAACAGAAAGTACAAAGAGCCCTGCACTGGGATAAGACAACAAATTCAAGAAGTCGATTGATCGTCATGGCTGATGCTGCTGTTGATCGGTCTCAACCTCCAAAACCAACGGTTTCCAACTCCTCCCAAACGACGATTGCAGACCTTAGCGAGGACGCTTTAGCTCATTGCGCCTCCTACCTCCGTCTGCAGGACGTCTCCAACCTCGCTCTCACCTGCAAGTCCCTTAAACGCGTAGCTTACTCCGATTCTATTTGGCACCGCTTGTTCAGGTTCTAAAATTCAAAACACAGTGATGCCTTTGCTTCATGTAATCCTATTACTAGAAACTGGGTTTCCTCTGATTGGATGAAAGTTGTTGTCTTTAAAATACAGGATGGTGGGAATTGGATTCTGGAATCTTTTCTTATAAGTTGCAAATATTAGTTTGTTGTAATCAGTTGTTAATATAGCTGGCATTTGATTGTGAAGGGAGCGTTGGCCAAAAGAAGTGCCTCAGAACTCGTCACAAACATCTCGGGGTTTGAGGGAAGCTTATTTATCTAGGCACGCTGCTGTGCAGCAGTTCCAGTTTGTTGATCCTTTGACTGCTGATTTTCATACCGTTGCCAGACCTTTTGACCACATTGTTTTAGACAACAATCATATCTTTTTTTCGCAGGTATTGTTTGTTAAATTTCCCCTTGGTTGTATATGCTGTTTTTTTTTGCTTAGAATTTGGAAGTTTGGAATGAATCCTGTGGTAGCTTTTTAGCTTAAAAATAGACTTGAGTGATGTGTAGCTTCTTTAAATTTATTTGCTGTTAACTTATACAAGGCTTTGTTTACCTAGGGATCCTCAATACAAATGTTGAATATCGATGGCTTTTTAGGTGGAATGAACTCTGTTGCGACTCTCAGTGATCATAAGGCCAGAATCACTTGCATGAGGTGAGAGTACGTGATTTATCTACTCTGAAATCGTTAGCTTTTCTATGACTTCAACTTCTTGGTCCTTAACACCGTGAAAGAGTTGTAGAAATAGGCACAAATGCTTTTAATGGAATGTGGAGGTTCTCACTGAGTGGAAATTTCATTCAGGTAGTGCAGGTTGAGAATTTGATTCAGATTGGGAAATTGCTTTGATGCTTGCGGATGCCATCATTGTAATAAATAAATTTGACATAGCATAGTTTTAATTTTCTTTCTTGACATACAAGAAATGATGTCTGCAGATTGTTTCCCCTCAGTGAGACCTCTCTTGTTCGAAGTGAGACACGAAGGAAAGAAAATGTTTTGGCAACCTCAAGTTGTGATCGCTCAATACGTCTCTGGTGGAAGGTATAGCATGAATTTCTGTTGCTTTGCTATCATAGTAGTATATGAACTGTTAGTTTCTGTTGCTCCAGATCTTTTGTCAGATTTAATAGGTTGTGCTTGCTATTGGTTGCTTATACTCATTTCTTATCCAATAAAAATATGCATATTCTTTTTAAAAAAATTGTTTGCTCCTCTTTTCATCTCTTTTTAGGAACTTTAATAGGATTTTTTTTAGTTTTATCGATTAATGTTGCTACCACTGAAATCTCTTGATTATTTTTCTCTTGTGCTTTTGTGGAGGGTTCATGCCAGCGAAGTCTTCGAGGTCATAATGGCCCAGTTTCAACCTTGTCCGATAAATTATTAGGTGATGATAGTGCCAAAGTGTTGGCAAGTGGTGGGGAGGATGGAACAATACGCCTTTGGTCCCTTAGCTCTACTGGAAAACGTGGACAACATGCATCGAAAGCTACACTTTATGGGCATGAGAAACCCATAAAATTGATGTGTGTTGCAGGGTATGAGTTTATTTTATCATATCACATTTTCTTTCAAACCATGATAATAGGGTTTCCCTGTTTTACATCATTTTGCATATTTATATTCCTGCATTTTATCATTAATATTATGATTCGTGCTCAACAAATTAGATTGTCATCTTCTCTATATGGGAAAAAATACTTCTTTTTCTTGCTTTGAGGAACCAATATTTTTCATTTGAATTGGATATCTGATACTTGGACAATGAGGATATGATTTTTTAGTGTTTCCTTAGAATTTCCTTCCCCTTTTTAGATCAATGATTAATTTATATTTTGTCCTCTCAGGCATAGAGCTTCTCTTTTGGTAACCGTTGCCAATGATTCCAAGGTGAATATTATTTATATTCTTTCAGCCTCTGCTATATGTCTAGCAATTGTCTCAATTTTATGTGTTTGAGAGCTACATATTTTATGTTCAATGTCATTACAAAATAGAATGTGCTGTCTTCATATTATAAGCTTGTATGGAAACAACATCCAGAGGAAGGAGTTACTTTTGCTTGATCTAAAGTCCATTTTAAGAGCTTAGTATGTGTGAATTTGTGAACATGTCTATCTATCATCTATATGGATTTACATGTCTTAGAGCTGACCCTTTAACCAGTTAATTGAACTTGAAGGATTGGTCATGCTAATGGATTTAAATGTTGATTCACTTTTTAAACAAGTCTAATAACTCCAGTATTCGTGCAATGTTGTCAACTGTAAATAAGCACCATGTTTCTAGGTCTACACATTTGAATTATGTACGGGATCTACATATTATTACTCAGTGTTCTATTTATGATTGTGACAAACCTATCAATGTAGTCAAATGGGGGACTAAGCGAACTATTGGCTACTTTCTAGTGCATATTTTAAAACTAACTTTTGCCTGAAGTTTGGTGCCTGTGTAATCTCTGTAGCTATCTCAAACTGCAAGATGAGATAGAAATTACTTCATTCATACATTCTCCCATTGGCATTTTCTTTTAATCAGGAATCGGTTTCAGGTAGAACAAGATTATTCAGTTGACATTCTGATTCCTATCTTCATGACCAAAACTTGTGCACTCCACTTGTCTATTATATTTTTAATTTTCTATACCTGCCATTTGGTTTTTATTTATTAATTTCTCCTATTTTGATAGGTTAGGGTTTGGGATACAAGTGTGTCATCAGGGGCTCGGTCTTCATGTTGTGTGGGGACAGCTACTGTGCCTGCCACCCCATTGGATATGTGTTGCTATGAATCTTTGCTCTATGTTGCTGCTGGTTTCTCTGTTGTCATTATAGACCTGAGAACAATGCAAAAGGTTAATACTGCAGCAATTGGTGAATCAAAACTTTGCTCTTTTACAGTTCTGCCTTCAAAATATCTGATCTGCACCGGTGGAGATGGAAGGTAGGGCATTTCATTTATCTGTGAAGTTGTTTGGGGAATCCAACCATGCTGATATCTCTTTATTCTGGTAGCTTTATAGTTGGTTCTTAAGCTATGAAACAGTTATGTTCATTATCAAAGTCTATGATCAAGCTGTAAACAGTTGCTCAATTCCTATAGTGTGCAGTAGAACCAATTCATTTCTGCTTTAGACTTTTGAGATTCGTTGATTACACTTATGAACTAATTGTTCAGAGCTGTGCTTTGGGATACAAGGAGAAGTCAGGAGAAACAGAAACCACGACCATTGGCTGACTTGGATGGACATACTGGTCCAGTGACTCAATTGCATGCTGATCCATACAAAATAGTTACTGGAGGACCAGAGGATCCTCATGTTAATGTGTGGGAGTCCGACACTGGATCACAAACAAACTCCTTGATGTGTTGGCCATTTGAGGATGCAGGTACAAGCTCATGTTGTTCAGCCATGGCTGTGAAAGGTGCACAGATCATTACCACGAGCTACAATGAAGATTTTGGTGTTGTGCGCTTCAGGGACTTCTCTAATGCTTCTTGTCCAGTTCCAAAACATGAGGGTGAACATATCTCCAAGTTTTGGGATCCACAATCTTATGACACAGACTGCTCATAATAGTTCACCAATTCCCCCTTTTCAATCTTATTTAGATATTCTGTAGTTGTGTATGTATTGTCCAGGAGTAATATTATCAAATAAGTTACTCATTCTGCGAACTAAACTCCCTTGACTAGCCTTTTAGGCAATTAGATTTCATCTGCTGAACAGATGTAAAAACATAAAGCCCAACAATGGGTTGGAATAGTAATTTAATGAACTCTGCAATTCCCCATTCATAAATCAATCCCTCTTATTAACAAAATATTCAAACTTTGGAGTTCACATGTATCCTTGCAAGAAGGCCTAGCTAGATCCAAGCAAAAACTTTCCCCAAGTTCGACCGCCAAATGCCACAACAGCAATGGTATATTCGGCGTTCACTCTCTTTATATTGCATCTCAGGAGTTGAAAGGAGTCTCTTACCTGTTTCTGCAGGGTTCGTGATAGACTTGGATTTTTATCATTGTAGATGGAGTACAGTAGAGAAACCTGCTTGCCAGAATACATACAATTTTCGTTTCTTTCCCTATGCCCAAGCTTTCTCTGCTAGACAATAGTGAATGCCAAGACGACGTAGAAACTTTGTGAAACTTCGTTTTGCAATTGTTTGAACGTTTTGTAATCTGACCTAACGTCTAATAGATATGCCTATATCTTCGATAGTTAAGAGAGAATAATTTTATTATTCAATTGAAGCACCAGGCTTACAATAAATATGTTAATATGCAAATTCTATTCGGTACAACTTTTGCATAACTTATCGTTTACCAAACTCAACCAATTTAAATGTGATTCAAGATTACATACTTGTGTATACAACGGTCTTCACCTTGATAAACATACTCTTTATAGGAAGGTTAAGTTGTAATCTTATCTAGCACCTCCAAATGCTTGAACTTCACCTTGATAACTAGATGTATCTAGATGTAATTATTTTCTTAATCTTGTAAAACTTCACATTTATCTGCTTAATTCTTGCATGATACACTTGAATCTTTGTTAAATAAATGATATCTTTATTATCACAATATATTTGAACTCTACCTTGATAGATGACTACTTCTCTCACTAGCCTTGTAAGCCATAATGCTTCTTTAGCAACCTTCATTATCATATACTCTGCTTCAATTGTATATAAGATAATTATAGATTGTAATATTGATTTTCAACAAACAGTAGACCTTAAGTTATCCAAATCTCATGTACAGTCCAAATTATCATATCCCACAATTGAAGGATCACAATCCTATGGTTTGTTGTGCCTCTTAAGTACCTAATATTCGCTTAGTTGCTTTTTAATGTTGTCTTCTATACTTACTAACCTAACTAGCAATATAAGCCAAAATTAGTTCTATATAAACCATTGCATACATTAAACATCCTACACCACTATTACATGTTACCTTAGACATATCATCAACCTCTACATCTATTTTTGGATGCTAATCTAAGAAAAATCTGAAGTGATTTATCACTAGAGTGCTCGTGGGTTTAACTTTGTTCATTCCAAATTTGTCTATCACTTGTTCAAATTAACAGTATTGAGGTAACCAAATTTTCCATAGCTCATATCCCCGTAAGTCTCTATTCCTTTTTTTAGCAACACCTAAATTCTTCATCTTAAATTTCCTTCCCAATAGTGCTTTTAGTTCATTCATATCATGCATATTCTTTGTAACAACTAATATACCATTCATATATAACAGCAAAATAATAAATGATTCATCATCAAGACTCTTGATGTACTCACAACAATCATACTCATATTTTATGTACCCAATTCAATCATTTAAACACACCATCAGTACCATTATCATGGAGACAACTTTAACTCAAACAACTTCTTCAATTTATTTGGGCTATTCCATGTAAATTTGCTCCACCAAGTGACCATGAAGAAAATTTTCCTTCACATTCATCTTCTCTAAGTGCATATCCAAGCTAGCTACCTGTGCCATTAAAATCCTAATGAAAGTACGAAAAACCATCAAGAAAAATTCTCATCATATTAATACTTTTCAATTGTGTGTATCCATTTTTTACTAGTTGAGCCTTGAATTTTTTCATTCTTTTTCTACTATGGATGGTGTTACAAAGGTTTTCTTTCGGCACTGAACTTACTCGTAAGACGTGCCTACTCCTTTGCACGACAATCTTACTTAGGTCCTTCTAAGCAAGACTCAGCGCTCCTAAGTGATCGTCGACCAACTATCGAGTTCTCAAACGTCTCACGACCCTCGCAGTGTTTAATTCTTACACTCGCAAGAAAATCATGGAAGCATTAGAATAGTAAAGGCAACAACAAGAACAAGAAAGAGATACAACAAAAAGCCAACGTTCATTACTTCCCTCAAAGTATACAAAGGAATACTCTCTTAATCTCTGTGTCTCCTAGCACTCTCCTCTTGATTCTGAGAGCAAGGCTCAAATGAGCTATTTATAGGCATCTTTAGATGACTAAGTTGGAATCCTAATAGAACTCTACTAGCTAAGATCACAATCTTATCCTATCTTATCTTTATCAGATTACATCAAACTAACCAATAGATGACATCCCCACCCAATTAGGACTCTATCTAATAGGATTAAGCTACATCACAATAACAAGATAAAAGATTACATTATCTAGGAATGATTATCTATATCCATGAAGATCTCATCTATCTTAAGATGATCCTTCCACATGATCTTTATCTCTTAAAGTTGATGTACATCTACTGTGATCTTATCTACCACATAATCCAAGATCTCTTCTTCTCTATCCGTTGATACTGAGTCATCTAAGCCAATATCACACTAGTCCGATCGAATGCTTACCCCTGCCAACTCCATTAGCCATAGTTCGTCCACCTGAGCACACACTAAGTTCTTAGTCCATCAAGAACTTAGCCTTAGCCAAGTCAACTCGTACACGATCTGAAACTCTCCCAAAACTCGCACCATGCTTGATCTATTTGCTAAGTAACCTTAGAACTCTCACATATTCTTATCATGCGTGTGATCCAGCCAACTTTCCATTCCAAGTCAGTCTTAAGCCTTCTTTTGGTCTTGCATCTAAATCTTGCATCTTGTTGAAGATTTTGGCCAATGCGTACCAATGTATGCCAATGCTTAACGTTGCCCCTTTTTTTCCTTGCCTCCTTACAAGTCTTTTGCCTTGTTCCATTGTTCCGCGTGTTGAACACTGGTCAAGGCTCGCCGATGCCTGTACGATCTCGCTATCACAACTTAGGGGTCTACCAGATGGATTCCTCTTCTATAACTACCTACACAATAGATCTCTTTCCATTGGGAAGTTGCACTAACTTTCATTTCTAGTTTTTATGCGATGACTCAACCTCTACCATTATAACTCTCATCCATCTATCCTTCTCTTGACTATTCATAGCCTTTCAAAAAGTAGTTGGATCCCTATTCCTAATGATGAGTGTGAAGGATACCGAGTCTTCCAAATCATATTTATTCGGTGGCCTTACTCATTCTTTTACATTGTTCTTAAACGTAATTTTTACCCTCTTTCACGTCGATTCTAAAATGACCTAGTTCTATATGTACCATTTTTGTATTGCCCTCTACTAATCTTAGAACGTCTTATCCATATATTTTCTTCAATATATGATATTAAATATTGTATTTCTACTAATCACCATCTTTTTTTTATATTGGTTTCAAAAATTATATCCCTTCACACCTTTAAGTTAACCAGTGAAGATATACTTCTTTGAATTTGGATTAAGTTTAGCCCTTTCATTACTAGAAACATAAATATATATGAAACATCCATATATTTTGAAATCCATAAGACTTACCCTATTTCCTATCTACATTTCCTCTGTCGCTCTCCTGTCAATGATGTTTATGTCAATCAATTGATGAGGTAAAATAGGATATTCATTACTTCTGCTTAAAAAATCGTATGAAACCCTATATTCAGCCTTAAACTCATGACTCTTTTAATTATAGACATGTTCATCATTTTTAAAATTTCATTCTATTTTGGTGTTTTCTAAAATATGTAATATGTCTAAATATACACCTCACATAACTTTTAGGACCTTAATTACTTTTTCTTTGTCTATTTAGTTTTTCATCTCTACCTTTCATGCCTTGAAATTTACAAAAACCTCGAATTTATACTTCATGAAGTGTACATATACTTTCTTTGAAAAATTATCGACGAATGCTTTAAAGTACTGAGATCCACTAACAATAACTCTCTAGAATTATTGTTTTGTATATAATCTAGAATTACTTCAATTTTATGCTTTATTGTTTTGAATGTCACTTTAGACTGTTTACCAAGTATGCAAACCTTGCAAAAATCCAACTTAAGCATTCCAATTAATGTATCTCACTAATTCTTTTCATAATAGAACATAAGCACAAAGACACTTTTGTTTCAATTTGTGTAACTCACTAATTTTTTTACCTATATAGACGTGGGCTCTGATATGCTCGTGTTTTAATCCATGTCTTTTTATAGAAAAACCTTTGTGATACCAACACACAGTTCCATCATGTGTCTTCACCTTTATATTTTTATAGAAGAATAGACCTTATTGCACCATTGTATGTCAAGCCATATTTACTTAAACACTTATAAAAGTTTTTCAATTTTCTTTCTGAAACTTTAAATTATATATTGTTGATATCCTATATATAATTAACTAATATTTTAAAGATAATTTATTGGTTTAATGCTAGAAATTACTGGCCAGATTAATGAGATTTATTGGTTAGAGAATAATTAGATTCTTGTTAATTTAGGGAGATGATTAGGGTTGTACTTTCCCATATATTCCTTACATTATTCACAAAATGATCAAGTAAGAATTACTTTTCCCTATGATTTTATTTATGGTATCAAAGTTATGGCTCTTTAGTAAATTTTTTTTCCATCATGCCAATCTTAAATAGACTATCATCTAGCGATGACAATCATAAGAGAAAATCCTCATCATTTGACAATGACTTGAGCAATTCAAGTGTGAGTAATCTTGATGACAAAATAGGAAACACAGAACGTAACAATGATCTTTTTAGCTCAAATTTATCCTTTCAAAAACTATAAATGAAATGACCATAATTACCTAAAATGAGCACAAATAATAAAATTGACCATCAATGGAAAAGGAAAATTTGCCTATTTAACTGGAGAGGTAATATGGCCTACTTTGTATGATCCAAATATGGAAATATAAATGGTAAAAAATTCTTTGATCATCGTATGGTTGATTAATTCAATCAAATATATGATTGGAAGATCCTATATGTTTATGTCAACAACAAAATATGTATAAATGTAGTTCGAGAGACGTATTCAAATATTAAAAATTCTTCTTAAATATTGGTACTGAAGTTGTGGAAGGCCAAGTAAGGAGACCACGATGTAACTTTATTTTATAACAAATTTATAACTCTGTGAAAGGAATTGGACCTATATTATAAAGATGAATGGTGCTATACGTAGAATAATGTTTGATATAACTATTAGAGTAATTTTCTGGGAAGTAAGGAGATAGGAGATGGGAAAAAAGGGATGATCGGCAACACTAGATCAGAGACTGAAGATTCTACACTCGTATTTAAAGGAATAGAGATTGAGGAAAAACAACAAAAAGTCTTAGTACGATCATTGTAAATGTGATTCACACATATGGGAATCATGTTGGAAAATCAATGAAAAGTTGAAAATTTAGAAGAGAAAAATAATTTAGAGAGTCGTACCTCCCAAGTCAACAATATCAAATTTGGCCCTAAAGCTTCTTTTGGCACATAATCATTCATAAAGAAATAAATAACACAAATATGCAAACTTCTTCACTTTCAAAATTTCTTTAATCTAAATCCTTTTTGTTTTTTTAACTCAGAAGAGTAATTATTTAGCATCTTCTTATTTTAGCGTCAATTCAAATAATTCTTGAATATTGATTCTAAGACCACAGATAATATCACTAGATCGTTTGGATTGTTTTTTACTTATAACCCTTGTGTAGGAAATAAAAAAGTAAACATATTAGACAATTCTTTCTTAATAGTAGATGGGAAAGGAAAAATTATTATTTCCCGTAATCTTACACTCTATAATTTTCTTCATATTCCTAATTTGTCCTATAACTTGTTCTCAATTATAAAATAACTGTTGATTAAAATCTTTGAGCTAATTTTTCTCCATCTAATTGTTTGGGGTTTGAAAATAGAGAAAATGATTGACAATGCTAAATAAGATGGAGGTCTCTATTTCTTTAAGACGGATATGACTAAAACATGCAATCCTTGAGAACTTATCTTAATTCTATTTCAATACTTAGCTAGAGTACAATCATGGTATGACATTTTCGATTGGGACATCCAAGTTTCCATTACATGGTACATTTATTTTTAATTTTTTTAATAAATAAAGTTCCATCTTCATTTTATTGTGAAATTTATCAAATTGTAAAACATCATAAAACATCTTTCCTACCACAACTTTACAAGGATACAAAACCCTTTCCTTGACCCATAGTAATAGGACCTTTAAGAATAAAAATAATAATTGGAAAAAGATGGTTGATATCCTTTATTGATGGTCACACTAGAATTAATTAGGTAATTTTACTTAATGATAAATCAGACGTTGACAACATGTTTTAAGACTTTATAAGATGTTCTAAACACAATTTCAAACTAGTATTCAAGATTTTAGAAATGATAACAGAAAATAATATTTCAACAAGATTTTAAGGAATTTTTTATTAAAAAGGTATTGTTATTAGATGTTGAGGGCATGTTTCAAGACTTTTATAAAATGATCTAAACATAGTTTCAAACTAGGATTTAAGTTTTTAGAAATGATAATGGAAAAGAATATTTCAAAAAGATTTTAAGGAATTTTTTATTAAAAAAGGTATTATTCATCAATGTTTATACATTAAAACTCAATAAAAAAATGGAATAACAGAGAGGAAAAATAAAAATCTACTAGAAATTGTAAGATCCTTAATGTTCTTAATTAATGTTCCTAAGTACTTATAGGGTGAGGCCATCCATCCTAACTGATGGGTGTCGAATCCACCAAAAATAAATCCCAAACACCAAACGAAAATAAATTGCGCACAGTGGTAAATGGGGTC
>JANZXV010000008.1:11040069-11056226 GCA_027576455.1 Erythroxylum roigii | reverse complement strand
CGGTCTACGTTGGTCGTTATGGTTTGACTGGTTATACTTTCACATGGATCCTGGCTTTTGGGAAGGTCCCGGAATAAAAATTTTTGTTTTTCGCACCGTGTCCATGTGATGGACACCCCGGGATTTTCCTACACTTCAATCATGTATCACATCTAGAAAGAAAGGAACTACAAAATGCTTAGACAAGAAAGGAAAAGCACAGAGATGTTATATCAAGGTATTATACTCCAATGTAGACTATCCTTGTTAGCAAGAGGAATTGCGATTAACCTCTCCATCAATATGAAGAAGAGATGGTTATTATATTAAACTACCATAACTAAGCTGCTTGCTAGGAATCATACTCCTATATGACCTAGATCTTTTGTAACTTTTAGGTTGTATATAGTCTTTGTTTAATGAAGTTAATTATCTTTAAAAAAAACTATTTAGAGTTTTAGGATTGATTGAATCATATATTGTATAATCTTGTTTATGTATTTTCATCATGTTTATTAAAATTTGATTGGAAGACGACGAGTGAGAAAACTCCTACAACTTAATAACCTAGAAGAGTTTAGATTTGATGCTTATGAGAACGCCATGTTGTATAAGGAAAAAGTGAAAAGATGGCATGATTCTCATATTAAGAACAAGGACTCTAAGATGGAAGATTTGGTCTTGTTACTTAACTCAAGATTGAAGTTGTTTCTGAGAAAGGGTAAGTCATGTTGGAGTGGTCCTTTCAAAGTTACCCTAGTATTCAACAATAGAGCTTTAGAATTGGAGAATGATAAAAAGGAAACATTCAAGGTTAATGGATATAGATGTATATCATATTTCGAAGGAATATACTCATAAGAAAGGGAAGCAGTTTCTTTCCTTTCCTTAGGTTGAAAAATTAAAATAGAATCGTCAAGTTAGTGGCTTAAAATTAGCATGTTATTGTTTATATAAGTTTTCATAATTTCTTACGTGCTTGTTACATTATTTTTTATGGCTTTTAAGTTAGTTTGATTGATGGATATTCATAGCACAAAGTTTGCAAGCTTATTGTGGAATATTTTTAGGAGGGGTAACGATCGTGCAAGTTAGAGCAACAAACTCACTATCATGATCAAGAAAAAGTGTACAATTGTGAAAGTCTAGAGTCTAACCCCTTTGTCATGATCATGCACTTTTGCACGATCGTGGCAGTCAATGCACTTACACATATGCGCAATCATGGACACGCATTATTGTGCAAACATGAATATGTAGCTCTATAGACCTTATTCTATTTACTTTGTTCTCTCTAATTTCTTCTTTCCCTCACTTCTTCTCTGTTGGACCCCGAACGTTTTCTTAGAAGTTAGAACTACTAAATGAGGAATGTGGATAGATTCTTGTTTTGCTTTGGTGTTTTGGTGGATAAGAGATGTTTAAATGGGAACGGGAACAATTAAGGTGAAAGTTAGAAGTTAAATGAAAGAAAAAAGAAAGTTGAATATGTGTAGTAAGTTGATGAAGGATATGTATATATGTGTATGTTCTATTATTAGTGCTCACGATTAATCATGTTTTATAATTCTCTTTATGGATGATATTGATTTGAAATTAAGTGGAGAATGAGGAGTAAATGAAGTAGAAAAGTTGATCTTGGTATGAGTTGTGTTAAGGAAAGATTTTCAAAATAAAGAGTTGATTTGGAAAATGTTCACTGGGTGTGCTTCGGTTTGTTAGCCACAACGTTTTCTCTAGTGATCCAAACAAGATGGTTCTTAATTTGGATTAAACTACAGATATATGGCTACAATTCTTATGAAGACATCGAATTTCAATTCGGTCTCTAAGAGTCTCAAAATTTGGCAAGAGGTTAAGATTTGGGTGTAGTACGTTGGTGTATGAATGGGAAATTTATCTTAGGACTTTAGGGGCAAATTTGGGATTGATATAAATAGATTTTGGCAAAGTTGCCTTCTGGAAAGTTGTAGATCTTTCTTTCATCTTTCCAACGGTATATAGTATGAAAATTTTGGACATTTGACCAAAAAGTTATGATCTCTATAAGTGAAGATGTTCTGAAGTAAATTTGAGACGAAGTTTTGAGGCGAAGTTTTGAGACGAAGTTTTTAAGACGAAGTTTTCAGACAAAGTTTTGAGAGGTTTTGAGAAGAAGTTTTTAAGACGAGGCAAAAGTAAAATGATACAAAAGTAAGACGAAAGGAAAGTAAGACGAAGCAAAGTGAGACAAAAGGAAAGTAAGACGAAGCGAAAGTAAGACGAAGTGAAAGTAAGATGAAGCAGAAGTAAGACGAATTGAAAGTAAGATGAAGCAAAAGTAAAACGATACAAAAGTCAGAAGATAGAATTGGTCTTTGGGTTATTCATGAAAGTTGTAGTTCTAGAAGTCCTCTTTCCAATATTCTAAAAAAGAAGTCAATCCGACACCGTTAGTGAGAGTTATGGAAATTGCGCCAAGGCATGTACAATATGAGTAAGGACATGAACATGTTGGATTCTTTTGGCCATAACTTCTTCTATAGACACCCAAATGACTTGATTCTTGAACCATTAGACTTTTTAGACATTGCTCTACATATCTAACAAGAATTGTAGCCATCTAAAATGAAGTGAGAAAGATTGAGTGAAAAACATGGGACGGGTATAGAGAGAGTACTCTTAAATATTATGAACTTGTGTTATTCCACTGAACATACTTCAGTATTTTGATGATTTCTAGAGCTCTACTAATCCAAATGAGATGATTTTTGACTTGAGATAAACTAGAGACATAGAGTTACAAATTATCTAAAGGAACTGAATTGTAATTCAGTCCCTAAGACTTTCAAGTTTTGGATGGAAGTTGTGTATAGTATACTGTTTTGGACAAGAGCAGTCCGAAAATGTTTGAAGTATATCTTTTGAATCACTAAACCAAATTGAATGATTTCAGTGGCATTAGAAACTTAAGACAATGAGGGACATTGTCTAGAAGAAAGTGTTATGTCAGAATGTGCAAGGATATTTTTGGCAAGACACTTAAGTTTAAAAGAACATAAGCCTATAAGGAAGGATAAAAGGGACTTTTTGGGCTCATTAAGGGCATAATTGGAAGAAGAAGTATAGTCTTAATTATAAATAAAGGAGTAAACGTGAATGAGAAGATTTTAGAGAAACAAAATGTGTGGATGAGAAGAGAGTGTCATGAAGAGAGAGAAATATAAAGAGAAAGAAAGAAAGAAGAGAAACATGTTAGGGTTTCAATTATATTAGCCTTCAATAGAGATTTTGAGGTTATTCAAGAAGAGAAAAAGGGTAGAGGACGAGAAGAGCTTCCAATTGAGCCAAAGATTTCTTTATTTGGTGAAGAACTAAAGGGGGTCATAGAGGCCTACGTCAGTTAGATCATCTCACGGAGTACACATTAAAGATACAGCAGGAAAGAACCTTTGATACCTCAGGTTGTTTGCAAAGAGAAGAGACATTTTGAGCAAGTCAAGTCTTTAAATAAGGAGGAAATCATGGACTCTCAAGGTATGTAACTCTACAATCTAAGCTCCTGTTATGTTTTTAAGTACAAGAGAGGATAGATAGCCTCTAGTTCAGCCCCACAATAGTAGCATTATGATGAAACTTCGAGTGAAGAACTTAATGAGGAAGACGAAGGCTAGAATAAGGTTCTCAGCAAAATGGAAGAGAATGACAAGAAGCTAGAGGGAAGAATAGATATAATGAAGGCACAGTTGAAGTAGGTAGTACAAAAACAACACTACCACACGAAGAAATTATTTATTTTGCAATGCAAGATATCTAAGTTCCTTCTTTGACATTATCACAACCACGATCCCTATAAGTTCTTTTACCCTTTTTATTTTTTTTATTTTTTATTTTTTAAAAAGGTGTTAATAATTAAATTAAACCATGAAAGGCACTCAAAACAAGAGTCCTAATACATGACAACTAGTAAATTCCAAGGAAATCAACTAAGTACAAGCTACAAACTTAATCAACATAACGATTTGAAAATAAATTTATACTTCCTAATGTGACTTAAAAAAGTGAAGGTTTAGTCCCTTGTGTATGTGTAAGCCAATATGCATCCGAATCCTCCACATTAGGATCAAATTGCCAATTAGGAGATTGACATAGTTGGTAGCTTATTTAGTATAGCCACCCATATGGTTGTAGAAGCTTGAGGATGATGATGATCAAATTAGACCAAATTGGTGAATCTTCCATCAGCATTGTTTCTTTATATTACATAATCCTCATCTGAAGTAAGAAAAGTCTAACTAATTTCATTATTCAACTCTGCAAGTACACTAGAAATTGTGAGATGATTCCTCTTGGTGAAAGCTTGAGCTACTGAAACCCGTAAGTCTAAAATGGTTTAAAGAGGTTCTGCTACTTGTAGCTTAATTAGAGGCCCAACAGATAACCAATTATCAAACCAAAAGAAGGTGTTCTTTCCATTTCTGATTACATGAATAAAATGAAGTCTCATTCTCTCCCTCGTCCTTATAATGGACTTGGATGTATTAGAAGCAAGAGACTCAGCTTTGAAGTCCCACAAGCACCTATTCTTTATAAAATAAGTGTGGATCCAACTACACCATAAAGACTACTTAGTTGTGAGTAACCTCTATAGTCTCTTCATACGTAAAACATTATTGAGTGATTAGAGAGAAATAATGGCAAGTCCTTCCTAAGACTACAAACATCTTTGTACTTTATCTTCACCTTGCCACCTAACCACGAGAATCAATTAAGAATCATGTCAATAGTTTTTATGACTTTAATAGGAGAAAGCAATATGAGATGCCCAATATACACTAATGGAATTCAAAATAGATATGATAAGTTGTGCTTTACTAGCCAAAGAAAGATATCTAGAGCTCCAAAAAGCAATTCTACCAGCGATTTTATCAATAAGCAACCAAAATCCCTGATACTCATCCTTGCTTCTGTCATAAGTAAGCCAAGATACATAAAAGGAAGCTATTGTTTAGAAATTCTCAAAATAGTGGATAAGGTTGCTTGTAAATTGGATGCCTTATGAGATAAGAATAAACCACTCTTTGAATAATTAATAACAAGACCTAACATCCTACTAAACATTTTAAAACCCTTTATAAGTATTGATACAAAAGTAGGATCAGCTTTAGAGAGCAATATAAAATCATTAGCAAAGCACAAGTAAGTTAATCCCAATCTCCTACATTTGGCCAATCTCCTACATTTGGAATGAAATTTAAATCCTTTGGTACCTTTCACCACCTTTTGAAGCAACGTGCTAAGTGTCTCCATTACCAAACTGAAATGATAAGGCGAGGTGGGATCACCTTGTCTTATCCCTTTTGAGCTCATGAATGTGGTTGTAGGGTGGCCATTGATAAGAACATTAAAACTAGGAGTTGTAATACACTGAGAGATCCACTGTATGAATAAACCTAGAAAATTCAATGCAAATAGCATTTTTTGAAGAAATCCCAATTCACACTGTCATATGTCTTTTTTAGGTTAACTTTGATGCAATAATTATCTTTTCCAGATTTCATAGAATAAGACCTTGTCAACTCTTGAAGTATCAATATATTATCTCCAATTTCCCTACCTGGGATATAAGCACCCTATGAGTTATCAATATGAACAGGAATAATTTTCTGAATCCTGTGGGCCAAGATCTTGGATATTAACTTGTAAAAGAAGTTGCGACATGATATAGGTCGATAATTAGAAAAGTATCAGAGCTCTCCACTCCTAGGAATAAGAGTGATAAAATTTTTGGTGAAGGTTTTCAATAAGGAACCATTGTTAAAGAATTCCAAAATTACTTAAATCAACATCTTCCTTATAAATGGCCAAGACTTCATAAAGAAATGTACGTTGAAACCATCAAGTCCAAGAGATTTTTTGTGAAGGGACTTCAGTGATTCTTCAATCTCCGTAACTTTGATAGGTTGAATGAGAAAATTAGCCTCCTGAGAGGACAAACCATCTTATAGAATCTACTGAAGAAGATGTACTTAAGGGTGTGCTTCTAAGGGTTTATTCATGAATTCAGAAAAAAATAATTAAAAGCCCCTTGCAGTAGCTCATCCTATGAATTTACCTGCACACCATCTAATTCAAGGGAGACAGTTCTATTAGCAGCTTTCCTTCCAATGATTGATCTATGGAACACTAATGTATTTCTATACCTATATTTTATCCACTAAAGTCTACATCACTGTTTCATAAGAGAATAGTCAATCCATAAAGCTTTAAATTAGTTATAAATAGTTACCTTTCCATTTACAGCAAAAGAGAAGAATTAGGATTGGTATGGATTTTTTGTTGAATGCTCTCTAGAAGGCCTTTTGTGGTTTTCAATAAATGATGTGCGTTACCTATATTGCTCCTGAACAATGTCTTCATTTCTACCTTCGTTAACTTTAATTTCATGAAAAGGATATATTACTTGGCCCCCTAAAACCTTGCCCTCAAAGATTTCCATAAAACATCATCAAAATATGCTAGCTCACACAAAAAGTTGTTGAAACAAAAAAGCCTTTTTGGAGAAATCTCACTAACCTAAGTAATAATAGGAGAGTGATCTAAAAGGTTATTAGTAAGATTAGTAGAATAACAATTAGGGTACCTCACCATCCATTGAATCTTAGCTAAGCTTCTATCAAGCTTTTTCCGAATGAAATTCACTCTATGTTGCCTATTGCTCCATATGAAACAATTCCCAACAACTAGGATATCAACCAGATGAGCTTCTTGAAAAAATGTTTGCCTTCATATAAAAAGGCTATAATGACACTCCAAGCAAGCTTGAAAGAACGTAAACTAGTTGAGTAACTGGGGTTATTCATGACAAGGTGTCTACCCTCGTTTCAAAAGACTAGGTCATCGTTAAATAAATATATAAAAATGTGGTGTTTTAAATAAAAGTGAAGTTTATTGATCTTCTCATGAAGTGTCAAGAAATTTCCATGAGTAGGTACTTATTGATGGCCTACCTTTTAAAATTGGTAAATAAGTATTAATACATGCTTACAAGTGTTATAGATGTATGAATACGGTGTTAATATTTTTTATATGTATATTTAAATCAAAACACTTGAATATGAATATAACAAATTAGTGTTTTGGATCTTTTTGAGTGATTGTGTTTTAATTTCATTAGATTTTATGCCATTATGTCATTGTTCCATTGTGCTTTTTTTTAATTATTGCATGAATGTCTAATTTGTGATTTATTTGTTGTTTATTTTATGGTGTTAGTTTTGATTGGGGACAAGCAAAGTTGTAAGTGTGGAAAGTTGATATGTATGTTTTAGAGTGTGTGTTCTAGGTTGTAGAATGTCTTTGTTTTGTTTGGTTTGAGAAGAAGATGGAGGAATAGACAGGTCATGATCGTGTAGGATTAAAGATGCAGTAGCTAGGAGCCTCTGTCACAATCGTGCAAGTGTATGCAGACAAGAGATAGTGTCCACGAGCATGCAAAGGCAAAATTTCTAGGTCATAAGAATTTTTATTTTTAGTAATCTGGGACTATTTTTGGAACAAAATTAAGTACCATTAGAAAGAGCCCTATAAGGATTAAGAAGTATTTAAGCCAAAGAGAAAAACAAAAAGAGATGGCTAGAACATCCAACAAGGAGATCAAAGAGGCAAAATTTTTAGAAGAACAAAGTTGCAAAATTTTCCAACTCAAGGACAAAAAGAATAATACATCCAAGATTCAATCTTCTACTCTTTCCTTTTCTTTCCTTATTTTTAATGTTGATTATAAACAATTGTGGATTATTTTAAATATTAATTGCTAAAAAAATTTAAGAATTACTCTTGAATTGTTTTGTTAAAATTTTATGTTCTTGATTTAATAGAAACATAGTTTATAGTGCTTATTATTTTAATATTTGATATAAATCAAGAGATTAGGTCGAAATAACTATGTTATGTTGTATAGCTAGAGTTGGTACCATAATAGACTGATAAGTGTCAAATTAATAGGCAATTAAAGAGAGATCTTAATTGTTTTTTAGTTACCTAAAGGATTACTTCAAATTCAATTAGATAGTTACGAAGAGTTTTGAGAGATCGTGAGGTCATAATTTAATTCTCATATATTTTTAATTAGGATTAATTGGTTAGATCTTGAGAGAGGGTAATCATAACTATTGGATATCTAAGGCCAAGCATTATTAAATCAAGAAAGTGACGTGAAAACAAAACAAGGATAGAAGTTATTCCAATGTTATTATCATTGATTAATCACAAGTTCACTGTTACTTTGTTAATTGTTCAATTGTCAATTTTCTCTAATTTTATTTTTAGTTTCACTTATTTTATTGTTTACCTTAAACAAAGTGTTACAAAAAATTTTAGGTGTCTAATAACAATCCTTGTGAGAACGATGCTAGTTGTACTATAAAATTTGACCCATATACTTGTAGCATAGATAGAAAAAAAATCAAACAAACTATATGATAGAGAACATAATTATTTCTAGTTCAGGCTTATGAGTGGTTGATACTGAATTTTGATTCAAAATTATTATAATGGTCAAGGCATGATAAGAAATAGATTGTTGAGTGAAAGTAATTAATCTAATTTTATACAATTAGTTTTTTTTTTGTACTGGATCAATAGAGACTTATGCAAAACATAAGTGGTGAGAATACAAAGTTGGATAACCGAGACTATCCTTTTATGCCACGTTGGTTTAATCAATATAATGAGAATCATTAACTTATGTACAAGGATATATTTATTATTTTGATTATGAATAGTACAAAACTTATGAAACCTATTGAGTTAAAGAATAACATAAACAACCTTTGGTGAAAGGATGATAATGGTATTGAATTGTTAAATTTATACTTGCGGCGTATTGGATGGAATAATAATTCATAACAGGAGGATTCTTACATTTCATTAGAACTACTAATGACTTTATGTGATATAGTGATATATATTCAATGAATTAATGAATAAAAATTTTGAAAAGTTTAAAGTGTTCAAATCTGAGTAGAAACTAAGCACTAAGAATGTTGAAACATTTTGATGAGAATGATGTGATAATGAGATTTAAAATTTTCACTTATTTATAAGGAATGAGATTCTCTTATGAATATCTCCACAACTCAATTCCATAAGAGTTTGAATTTGTATTAGGAGAAAAATACTTTATGAAAAATTGTATAATTCAATATTTATTTCTTTTATAACTAAACCTAGTATAACAACTTACCTTCAATAGTTCTAATTAAATCAATTGATAAGATTTCATATTAGATATAAAATGGTAAGTCTTTGAAGGAGTTAAAGTTAGTAATTTAGGGATGTGAAGCCTAGTTGAAGCATACATTATCCAATAAGTTTAAAACCAAATTGGATAATAGAAGGTTACAAGATATCAAGAAGGGGATATAATCTTATAGACCCTATTGAACAAAATGTTTATTTCAATGTATACTTATAGGAGAATGGTTCTTAAGATAAGTAATAGGAGTAAGATGAAATTTGAAAAGTTCAAATCTTGTAACAATACATCTAATTAGAACTAGTGTCTTTTTGAATACGTTTGATATATAATTGAAAGGCGACAAGATGTTAAAAGATTTGCTTTTATGATGAATTCAAAGAGTTTATTTTGGATATGGTTATGAATTTATCATGTTCATAAGAAGGTTAGCGGGAGTATAGTTTTCCTCTTCAGTAGGAGTATATGTAAACACATATTGCTCATAGAGAACAACATATCATATTTTCAATTATTGAAAATATAACTGTCCAAGAATAAAAAAATGTAACACCTTAATTCTAGGAATTGGATCTATAGAGATAGATATGGAAGTTGTTTACCTATTCTAGTCCAAGTATGTAGATAATGTACTAAAAGTGTTTAGTTTGAGATATCTAATAGTTTTGAAGTATTAAAGATATCCATTATTCTATGTATGAATTGATATTTAATTTAAAGGTTACAAGGATATTAACTTTAGAATTAAATCCTAATTAAGGTTTTTTTCTTAGAACAATATTATTTTAAGATTGGAAAGGTTTGAATGTAGCAGTAGTTGCTAATTAAGCCATAATAGATTTTTCATTTAGTGGAAATGATTATTTGGATCAATAAGTTCTTTAATGAACTTGGTATAGTCAAATAGTAATATATTGTGGAACATTAGAGCCATTTTGTATATAAAAGAAAGTAATGTCTCATCAAAGATCTAAGTATGTATTTAGGCAATTTCTCTTAGTTAAGATGAAAGTTGTCGGTTTTAAACAAGTATTCACTATAGAGAATCTTATAGAATTCTCTAACTAAACACTGTCATAACAGTAACATGCTTGTCATATTGTAATGTAGTATAAGATACCCAAATGATTGGCTTACTGTAAGTGAGAGATTGCTAGTTTATACCCTACAACCAATCAACTGATTGTAGTTTAGTGATAAAATAATTTAAAACATTCTTTATCTTATATATATTTAGATTTATATTATAAAGTCTATGAGATAAATGTATATTGTAAATGAATTTATAATAAAAATATATATTGTGAATGAATTTATAATGAGATCACGATTATGATATTCTTATTGCATTTATATATTATCCGTAAATTGTTTCTAGTTATTGTTCTATTAAGATTAGACATTAATAGAGCGTAAAAAGACTAGAATATGTTATATTTCTTCTTTATAAAGGAATTAGTCAATCTCATAGACTAAAATAAGGAGATACGTTAAAAAACATGTAGGTGCTTGTTAGAGAATAAGTTCACTAAAATGACTCTATATGAGAAATTCATTTGGAACATTATTTGTATATTTATGAAATTTCTTATTATGATGATCGTATAAGTTATTCTTTGGCTTAAATGTCCCCAAGTTATCTCATATAGGGATTATTATGTTTTCATAATTCATATAACCTATTCTAATCAAGAGTAGTTCAGTTAGTAGTCATTGATATAACATGAACTATATAGAGGTAACTGAGTTAACAATATAGGATTTATAACCCTAAAGTAATTAGGGAGAATATTTTGTCATTCTTGATTAGTGTTGATTTCGGAGATCGTTGGCCAAGGTGGAATGACACTTTGTAAATAGTTTACAAATGTCATTAATAGAATCAATTACTAATGATAGAGAACTAATATGATTGGATTTAAATAGAATAGACATTAATTACATACTCTATACCTAATCAGAACATTGTATGATGAAAGAATTGAATTATATGAAAAAAAAAATCATACACGAAAAGGTTAGTTAAACCCATTTTGACATTCCTAAATATTTAGGTAGTCATGGTGCATTACTAAAAGCCAATTTTGATATATAAATATAAAATATTTAATTAGATAATTAAAAATAAAATTAAAGGAGTTTAATTTATCCAATTCTAAAGATGATTTATGATTATAATTTATATCCATTGTTAACATATTTGAGAACCTAATAGGTCACACACAAAAAATAGGTTGAAGAGAGAAAAAGTATTTTAATCAAGTTGGACTTGATTATAAAGTTTGAGAAACTTTATGTTGAAATATGAGATCTTTAACAAAACATGATCAATGTAAGATATTGAATTTTGTTTAAGCATTATTGGTATTTAATTAGAATTAATTGTAACTTTAATTAAAGTTTAATTGAAATTATATTTTAATTTCAATTAAATCACTATAATATTCAAAGCCTATTATAAATAAACTTAGGCTCCAAGAGAGCTAGCACTTCTTGTCTTATTATCTCTACAATAGTTACAGAGTTCTCTTTACATATTTTGTAGATATCGTTAAAGACCAAACACTTGTACTGCTATAGTAGTTGAGATAAGTTGATTTCAAAAACATTTTGAGAAAATGACAAGAAAAAGGACAAAGTTTCATAATAAGGCATGAATACAATTTATGGTTTATTATGATTTATGTATTAATCATTTTATAAATTTAAGTGATTTTGGTTTTGAAAAATCATATAAAATAATTTCTGTTATTATTTTGTTATGCGTTGAATCGAATCTTACCCCAATTTTCCAATGATAGTTACGTAATTATCTTTTTAATTAGACTTACATATTCATCTTCTTCTTCCTACCCATTATAAAAAGAAAAGAAAAAAGAACAAATTAGAATGTGTGTGTGACTTCATTATCATTTTTGTCCTTATCAACAATTAAGAAGAGAAATTAAAGATCAAAAACAAAAACTTAAAAAGATTAAGTTTAAGAAAGATTGACAAAAATGATAAATCTTTCATTGTCTTTCTCACCCTTACTTTACTATCGCTTTTAAATAAGTACAGTTCATATTATTAACTAAACATTTGAGTTCTACTCAAAGGTTTGAGTTTCATACTATAACTGATGATACTGGTCAGAAAATGGTATAAAACTTACCCTTGGTACTAATCGATACAGACAATTTCGTGTAATACTAGTCAATATCGGTCGATACTGTAAACTTTAGAAAATTGAAGGAACTTTTTGAAACCAAAAAAAAAACTAGCAAACTCTCTTTCTCTTTCTTCTCCCCGCCCACCCTAGCTTCATCTCCGCTCTCTCTACTCTCTTTCCTCATCACCACCCACTGCCCTCACTCGAACCAGTCACCATTTTCATGTAACTCCTAAAGAAAAGAAATCAGATTTAGCAAGAACATGTAAAAAAATAGTAAAGCACACAAAACCTATATTTCAGAAGATAAAAAAGAAAAGATAGTGGCACCTTCATATGGTCAATGTAGCACCCCACGGCTATAGAGTATATACCAAAATACCCTGAGGACATTCCAGTACATAACTTATAATAATGGCATTTTAGGGTAGTTATATTCTCTTATAACGCAGGATAAAGAAAGACACAATAATTAAAAATCCAAAAAAAAAATTCCTCATCTCATTTCATAAAAACTGAATATGTACATTGTAGCTTTACAAAACATCCATACAAGTACATTATCAAAGCAAATAAGAGTTTACATCTCTGTATACCTAACACGCTACATACATGAGGAATTATACAATAACTATATCTAAATCCTTCAGTCTCAGCTGACCAACCTTTGAGTCATTTCTTCTATCCAAAAGTACAAAAACTATACTTCTTCTTGAGTCTCTTTGTCTCTAGTATCTTCTCTCAATACATGAAATGTCAACGTTATAATTTTGGTGAGTTTTACAATGAGTTAACCATCCTCGATGGTTCACTCAAATCATAAAACACATACAATCACATAATTCACATCATTTCAGTTATCATCATGTAACATCACATAACACTTTGTTCACAATTTTCACATTCTTATTCAACACAATTCAACAATATATTTCAATCATTCAAACATACATATTAAATGTATATGCAATGCTCATGAGACTCACTTTCATTTATTTCTTTGTTATGACCGAGTGCCTTTTTACTAGCCCATATCCCTTGTGGATACTGGGCTTATTTAAGATATTGTCCCATATTCTTTAGTGGATACCGGGTACAATTAACAATTGAGCCAGAGGCTCTTACCATATTCTGAGCTTTAAGCTCTTTTTTCGGTGGCTACTTCAGTCATAACAACCTTTATGTTATCATGCATTCATGTAATGAAATGCATCACATTCACATATTTTCAATCAGTCACTTTATTTCACTTTACACATTCACATTCATATTTATCTTCGGACCTTGGTCTGGCATTCAACAAAAATGTTGAGTATCATTTATTTCGTCAAATTCACATACAAAGGCCACTTCCAATATCTTATTTATGCATCAAACATCTCGGACATTCAATATCCAGAATCCACACAATTACATTCACAAAATAATTCAATACAGATTTAAAACAAACAATTATTCAAGTGAGACCATGTAAGTTACTCACAGTTTGCTCCATAAAGCTATTGCCTCGAAGTCTTGACAACGTCTGGATGTTGTCGCTCTAATTGCTCTTCTAAATCACGCATTACATACACATTTACACGCATAATAACTTTACACAATTATATACATACTCATTTATGCACAAATGTGTTATGGAATATGTACAATGCATGTTCAATGACAATGTCGAGTACATTTCCTTATTACGAGTCTCATAACTAATTAATGTCATCTTTAAATCATTTCTTAACACCTAATACACTTTCCTTACTTTAATCGCTCAATTCAACATCAACTAGGCTCATTCAAGATCACACTCAAGCCTCCTAAATACCTCATAGGAAAACATTAATAAGTCAATCATTTATATATATATACATGATTTTAGGACAAAAGGCGTAACTTTTTTTGTAGATATCGGATTAATGTCATTCTATAACACTTTCGAAGAGGACTTCGAGTTCTACAACTTTCGTAAAGACCTGAAGAGAGATTTTGCCGTCTAACGGGTCAAAATTGCACATTTATGTAAGTGTCCTGAGAATATCCGCCCAGCAGACATACGTCCCTCCAAACGGACATGAATGGAGCTGGGAAGTTGGAAGACCCAAGAAGGTCCCCAAGAAGGTCCACCTAACGGACATGTGCGAAGCATATCTAACTTAACAACATTTCTCCTAATTTCTTCATATACTCTAACATCAATTTCACTCCAAAGTTTCCAGAATTCACCTCCTCTAATATAACATCATTTCATACTAATTCAACTACCAAATTGATTGCATTAAACTCTCAAACCTCGACTCATTTGATTTATCATTTTCAACTAAATCTCATCATTCATGAAATCCTATACTTTTTCCATAATATATCTCATTCATAAGTTTCAAACAATTCTTTTTCAAAATTCATAATTTCAAGTTTATAACTTCTTCATTTATACCTAAATTTCAGTTTAATATTATCCACACCAAAATCAAAATCCATGCTTAACCATAAACACCAAAATAGAACATATTCTTATACACTTTCATCATAAATTTTTTGCACATGTTCTACTTCATTTTTCACCTTCATCTCATTCCTAACTACAACCTTAATTCATCTCATTTCAAGACATCATAATACTACCTACTATTCTCAAACTATAATTGCACCCACTACTCAACTTCAAGTCAAAATTTTGAAACTCTTAAAGACAGAATTTGAATTCAATGTCTTCATGAAAAATGTAGCCATATGTCTCTAATTTAACACAAATTAAAAATCATCCTATTTGGATATCTATAGATCAATTCATAGATAAAATACAGACGCATATCTAGTGGAAATGTTACAGCTAACGTATTCCAACACACTTTAAACACCATTATCACTTTATCTCTAAACTTTCATCCTATTTCTTCTCTTTTTAAGACACTACACTTGCCTTTTCTTTAACTTTAATACTCAATCCAATCCATTTCTAAAACAACCAATGATCCACGTTTTTATACATCAAAAACATAACATGAAAATATCTATTCATTCATCAATTTACTACCTTCATTAATAACACAAAAATAGGACATAATAACATCTCTACAACAACTTATGAATCATTCATCATCACATATACAAAAGCAAGATATTTATATGCACATTTCATCACTCACAATTTGTTAGGCCTTGTCCCAATTGCTCAATTGTTTATTTGATTATTTGTGTTTGAATTTGTTTAATTGATTTATTATGTTTGAGTTTTGGTTTGAAAATTTTAGAATTTGTTTGATTAGAAATTTAAGTTAGATTTAAGTGTTAGGTGAAATTAGAATTTATGTGTGGTATGTTTGGTGGTTAGTATTAATGAGGTGTATTAAATGGGATAAGGGTTAGTGAATTAGTTAGTTGGCTTGGAACCAAATGGGAAAGAGTTAGTTAGAAGAGTTAGGAAGCAACTAAGGGCATAGTTGGAAGAAGCCCTTAAGTGAAGGGCATTTTGGGTAGTTCCTAAGGGAAAATAAAAAGACAAATATGAGAGGGAGAAGTGGCATTGTCGTGGGTTTAGAGGAAAGGAGGAGAATTCGTAGAAGAGAAGAAGAGAAGAAGAAAAGAAGAAGAAAAAGGGAAGAAAAACCAAGGGAAAAAGAAGAGATCCAAGGTTTTTAGGTAAGTTCTTTCATCTTTCTTCTTGTTTTGTGAAGAAATGAGTTAGGGTTTGTGTTGGATGAAAGTTAGAGAGAGAAAGCTTAAGGTTGAAGATGATGAATAGTAATGTATAGGGTTTTTGGGGATTTTCTTCCTTAAGTTGAGTTTTTCTAGCTTAGA
>JANZXV010000008.1:11004524-11019300 GCA_027576455.1 Erythroxylum roigii | reverse complement strand
GCGGTACAGAATGCCTTACATTGAATGGCATCCGGAACGCAATGTAGGTTCATCATCGACTGGAAGTGCTGCAGATAATCTAGGGGATCGGTCTTTCCAGTATATTTTTCTGGCGTTGGTATTTTGGTACCGACCGCTGGGAGGCTGTTCTGGATGGCCGGGATGAAGGGAGAGCTGTACTGCTTTGATGGGTGAGCCGGACAGGAGTGCATGGCTATATTGATTCGATCGTCCACAATCTTTTCTAGGGGTTCAGCAGGATGGCGGTCGGCTAAGACTGTAGGACTTGGCAAATCAATAGTTCCGGTGGTCTGTTGTTGTTCCGGCTAAGACTGTAGGACTTGGCAAATCAATAGTTCGGCCGCTTCCTCTATCTGTCTTCGGGTGAGGGGTGTTTGTTGTGGTACAGGAAGATTTACGTCCAGGGGGCGCCGGGGATTAGGGTGTGAATCAGCCCCGGCGTTGTCCTCCAGGGCTGCGCTCTGTTCTTCTTGATCTTGATTCTGAAGTTGCGGTGGATCATTCGGGTGCGAAGATTGAGTGCGGGACTCGTGATGTGGTGGTGGGTGAGCGACGGGTAACTGCAAACCCATCCTTTGCAGTGCAAGAGTCATGACGGCGGCTGTATCAGGATTAACTGTTGCCGCCTAACTGACCTGTGTGTTTCTGGACGTGGTGCCATGCTGTCGGGCCCCACGGTGGGCGCCAACTGGTTCTGCCTAAATCTGCTGGAGCTAAACGTTGCTATTTGGATCCATGATTGTGTGTGACTTTGGCTGCTGAATATCTGCAAAACAAATAAAGGCACGCCGGGGATTGATTCCCGGAAGGCCCCTCCGACGCTCAAGTCAGTCTTTTTGGAGGGTTTTGGTAGCTAGAAATTAAGAGAGTACGAGGGTTCTGAAGTCGTACCTTTTTCATGGTGAGATAATGAGTTTATATAGTAAATATCTGTAGGAATTAGGTCAACGTTGAGGAATGGGCCAATCAACCCATATGTCTTTCTAAGTTTGGGCTTAGGCCTAGTACGACCGACCCAACCAAATATCGATTCAATGCCATACTAAAATTCAATTTGATACGAGGATTGATACGGTATTCACAATTTTGGATTTATCATCCTAAATATTCCCATTTCTTGAACATATTAATATAAGAATATATTCCTGTATTTAATAAAATGTTTGCATTTGCTTCCTTTCAGCGTTTATACCCTTAAACCCTGTCAAAACAAGCCTCAAAATCGCATACAAATAGTACAATCGAGAAAGAGAAAGAAGGAACGCATTTCACAGCGCATAGATATCTCCATGAGAAATAATAAGCGACGATCGAGAGAAGCAATGACTGAAGGAAATGAATCCTCACCCCTTCCTCTTGCTATCATCAAAGACATCCTCTCACGAATGCCCGTCAAAACCGTCACTCGATTCCAATCTGTTTCCAAACCCTGGTCGGCGCTCATTAAATCCCCCGATTTCATCGCCACCCATCTTCGCCAATCTTCTCGCGACCCCTCCCTTTTGATTCGTCGTTTTCATAACCCAACTGGGTCCAATTTTGCGATAATCTCGTTCAACATGAGGACCGCTATTCTTCGGGACATAAGGATCCCCTTCTTAAATTCACTATTTCGACTCCCGAAAATTGTGGGTTCTTCTAATGGGCTCGTCTGCTTCGACATTTCTCATTGCCATGCTTCGGCTTTTGTGCTCTGGAACATCTCCACCACCCAGTTTATGGCTATCCCTAACCCGCAAATCACCGATGCTCGTAGACCCTTTTGGATGGTGGCTTCTGGGTTTGGATATAATCGCGAGGTAGATGATTATAAGCTGGTGAGGGTGGTGAATTTCCATCCTACAGAGGATGAATTGCCTGTTGTGAGGGTTGAGGTTTATTCATGGAGTACTGGTTCGTGGAAGGTGATTGATCACAGATCGACTGATGATACAATTGGGTCTTGTGTGATCACTGAAGGAGTGCAGGCTGTCAATGTCGATGGTTGTTTGTACTGGTTAGGTGTTGTGGCTGGTAAATTGGCGGACGGTAAAATTGTTGTTTCCTTTGATATGGGCACAGAGGAGTTTAAGCTAACAGCGATACCTAATTTTGTGAATGGGGTCTGTGTGAAAATTTTGGACTTGGATGGGTCACTTGCTTTGGCATTGTATCCTTCCATGCCTGTTCTTCCTGGGCGAGGGAGACCGGTCGATAGAACTGAAATTTGGGTGTATGTCAATTCTGCAGTGGAGAACAAGCGTTGGGCCAAAGTGACTAATATTTCTGGGTTCGGGTGTCCTGTGGGGATTTTGCGTGGTTCTGAACTGATAATGAAGCGTGTGGATACACATTGTATCAGTCTGTCTTCATTGGATCTTATTTCTGATACTGTCAAGAGGCTGCCAGCCTGTGGTTCTGAATATTCTTGCGAGATCTGCAGTTATGTAGATAGTTTGGTTCCAGTAGATTCAGGGATTGGAGGTCCCAACTAGGCAGAGCTTCTTAGTTCGATATAGTATGCAGATTGTTGGTGAATGCTCTTGCTTCAGTAGAATACAAGCTAGGCCTTGTATTACCTTTAATTTTGCAAAAATGTAATTCCTCGTATAGGTAATTATCATAGTTTAATTTTCTTGCGACCAATGGTCTATGGAAAGTATTACATGACTAAACAGATAAAATTTATATAATCCAGCACAGAAAAGGACATCTTTTTGTTTTTGTGCAGATTATATTAGAATTCTGCACGTTGTGGGTTTAGTGCGTATTGGATGTCTTTGTTTTACTGATTATACAATTCTCAACGTCCTTGTTTACTTTCAAGTTTTGGGTCCTTGAAAGCTGATTTGACTTTTGAAATCAGTTTCTGATAGTCGTACTCTGTCGCCGTCTGAGTAAGGCATAGTCCTGCAAACCACAGCACAAGAGAGTCAGGTGTTTTTCCTATGTCTCAATAGACCTTGTCACCCTTGCAGAATTCAGTGACTATCAACATCTCTGTGTGTCAATATCTGCAAAGTTGAACTACACAGACCCTCGCTTTGTACTGATTTGAGTGAGCAATGATAGGCGTAGAATAACTTGCTACGGTATGCAGCCGTGATGTATTAATAGAAAATTAGATTTATAATTTATATAGCGCATCATCTGCATACAGAGCAAACTAATTAAGTGCTTTCTCTTTTTATCTGGTTGAACAACAACTTTCCTATCTGTAGCTACTGTGAACAAGTGCTTGCACTCTAGCTTTCTCTTATGCAAGCACTTACGTTGTCTCATTCACTTGTATGTAACAACGTTTTTTCACTACCAACTTATGAATTGATGATTGAAATTCCCCAGTTCCTTCTGCAGAATTAAGTGTTATTGTTCCATTTTTCGTAACGGGCTGAATATGCAATATTGATCTTAGGCAAAAAGGCAGGAATGCTTTTGATCGCATGTTTGAATAAATATTGGATGCTTTGATCATATTTTCCGTACGTTCAAGTATGAAGTAAATTATTAAAGAACGATACCTAGTTTCCTTTTTGAAAGATGAAGAAAGTGAAATAATACGACATTATTCAACAACCAAATGTGAACTCTTACGAAGAGCTAAACCACCCAAATAGAGGTAAACTAAGAATTACTACGGCTTGAAAACTAAGCTCAATTAGAGAGCTGTACTGAAAGCAACTCATTGGAGCTATATTTTCATTTAGGAGTAGGGATGACGATGCATCAGGCTTGCTACCTTGCAACCCAAGTCGAGCTCACTAGGCCTGAATTGATTTTTTTTAGAAAAAATGAAAAATGGCATCACTTTTAGCGAAATGACTCAGCCCGACCTGACTTTTTACAAAAAAATATAGAATGACGTTGTTTATAACAAAACGACATCATTTTGCTTATAAAAGTTGAGCTTTGGCCTGGGCTCGAGCTAGGAGACTTTTTCAGACAGGCCTCATCCTGTCAACTTGGGTTGACCCATTAAATTTAAGCCCAACCAAGGCGGGCTCATTTACTACCGGTTCTTCGTTTTTGAATTAAGTACTAAAGCTAAATACGACTCACAACCTTTTTTAAGAAGTCGTCGTGCTTACATGGTTGATATTATATTAGTCAAAGGACTAGATCGAATATCATGCACCACTGTTTCCGAACCACTAAAATCTTTGAGCATAACCATTTTTAACCCACATTCAATTATAGCTTGATATTTGGACAATCAATCAATGCCCAAAATCAAGTCAAATTCATGAAAGCTCTATCAGATCAGCAACAAATTGTTTCCCATTTATCATAATAGGGCAATCTCTATACACTTTATTCACATGTACATTATGGCCCAATGAACTAGTCACATGTATATCATAGGCTAGTTGATCTACTGATAACATCCTATCATACACTCCCCAATGCAAATGTATGAATGAGTGGAATTGGGATGCTGGACCCTGTTTCCGGAGCCCAACTATCCGGATGTATCATAAGACGTGAGCATATTATCCTATAAGGTTATTTCCATCGAATCTCCCTGGCCAACATCGGTTCATGCTCATTCTCTTAACATCTCAAACCACAAGGAGCGAGCCCACACCAATCAGACACCCAAATCACCACTTGACTTTTTTCCAGAATAATTGTAGTTCTATGTCTCTAGTTCATTTTGAAACAAGAATCATCTCATTTGGAGCTCTATAGATCAAGATATGCTTAAAAAGTCAAAGTATGTTCATAACCTAATCATGCTCTTCCAACTGATCCCTCACTTTCTTTCCATCAATCTTTTTCAAATCAGTACCAAAAGCTATAAATTTTTATAGAGAGATACAGGAATGTGTTAGGAAACTATTTCTCCAAAAATCAAGTCATTTGGAGGTCAGACAGAGAGGTTATAGCCAAAAGAATCAAGCATAATTTTTCCCTCAATCACATTGTACCTATTTTGGGAAAATTGGCATAACTTTCACTAGAGATATCAGATTAAGGTTATCTTTATACGGTTTCAAAGAGAACTTCGAGATTTATAACTTTCGTGAAAGTATTGAAGAGAGATTTTGCACTATAGGGGTCAAAATCTCGAATTCCCAAAAGTGTAGATGGATCAGACGAAGTGATTCAGTCTAAGATGGATTAGACGAAAGAATTCACTCTAGACGAAGGGATTCAGTCTAAGTGAATCAGACGAAGGGACTTAGTCTTAGACAAAGGGATTCAGTCTAGGTGAATCAGAAAAAGGGACTCAGTCTCAAACGAAGGGATTCAGTCTAAGTGAATCAGACGAAGGGACTCAATCTTAGACGAAGGGATTCAGTTCTAAGTGAATCAGATGAAGGGCCTCAGTCTCAAACGAAGGGATTTACTCCAAGTGAATCAAACGAAGTGATTTAGTCCAAGTGAATCAAACGAAAGGACTCAATCTCAGACAAAGGGATTCAGTCTAAGTGAATCAGATGAAGGGATTTCTACGGGGTCTTCCTCACATCATCAAAAGTTCTAAATCACTAACTACACTTTCCTAAGCATCTCCAATGGTTCCTACATCCATTCTAACATCACTTTCACTCATAATCTTCCTAAATTCACTTATTCTAATGCGATATCACTCCTTTAACATTCAGTTACTAATTTGGTTGTATTAAACTTCCAAATCTCAACTTAAATGACTTATCACAAATAACAAATTCTCATCCCTACTATAGTTGTTTTGTATATATATTCTATACAACATCACTAATTATAATGATCATATCTCTTAACTCTGATGTCCAAAAATTTCATACTATATAGCGTTAGAAAGCAAGAAAGATAATCTACAACTTCTAAACAAACAACTTTGTCTAATTCAGCCTAGATTAGTGCAGTTTTTCTCACGAAGTCAAAACACAATTTCTACACCTATAAAAGACTTGAAAAAGTGCAATGTTCACTTGGAAGGTCAAAAGCAAAAAGCAATCATATTTCATTAATAAATCCAAACAAAGTTTGAGCCTAGCTTTAATTACATATCAACGTACACATCAATAACATAATACAAATACAAATGGATGCTCATTGTTTAATATGCTTATAAAGTTATCCAATTGTGGTTAAACTAACTTAGTACAAAAGTCTTTAACTATCTTAGAGTTTTCAAAAGCCTTGCAAAAATTGATAGCAATCTCGTTCTGCACCTGGGGAGGGAATATTGGGGTGAGCTACAACACTCAGTGGCTAATATATTTATAGCCATCGACAATTTACCACAAATTTAAGCATACGTATATATATATCTAGAAATTCAATCATTCATCAATTTAACTCAAAAACTCATAATTAAGCAGTTAATACATAACAATTCAAAGATGCAATGCACAAACAAATGGCTCGAGGGGTCCCATGGGTATGAAATGGAGAAACCAGAGTTTACACCATGAATAAAATGAGTCCATTTTCGGAGCTCATATGTCACAAGTGGGCAGCCGGGAGAAGGCTCTTATCTACGTGCACGTGACAAACGAAATGGTTCCTCTCTCGCCCAAACAAAAGCACATATTTATTTTATCATATGCTCATACTTTATGCTTTTTCCTTCTTTTCATTTAATTCAAAATGTTATAACCTCCTTCAAGGTATAACATAATCACAATGCATCATGCATTTCCAATCAAGTCACAACAATTCAACTTCAAGCAATCAACATACACACACATAGGCAAGAATTTCCCTAATCAAATAATAACAATAAATAAATTAACCACCTAATTTGCTCGAAAATCCAAACTTAAGGTTGTCTTTCCCTTAGCTCTTGGGTATAATTCTCTTGATTTCCTAAAACAAACCAAGTCTCATTCAAACCAATGTTCCAATGAAAGTCCATAAACTTCAGTAATTACATAAACAAAATAAACAACAAAATGGGCTTAGATTTAATCTACCTATAGTTCATCTAAGCTAGTAAAACCAAACCCTAATTCTAAAACCCACGAAAATCAAAATGGGTGTCATCTTCTTTCTCACATTATTTCCAACACAAATCCCTAATCTCCCTCTCTCTAATCCATTTCTCATCAAAGCAAGAAGAAAAGATGAACTTACCTCTAGCAAGCTTGATTTCTCTTCTTTTTCTTCTTCTTTCTTTCTCTCTCACGATTTTATCTTCTTCTTCCCTAATCCACGATTCTTCTTCTTCTCCTCTCTTCTTTCACATTTTCTCCTTCTCTCTTTTGTTTCTCATGACTCCCTCTTCTCTTCTTCTTATTCAAGACCATTTTAATGTCTTTTTTCCATTTTACCCTTCATTTACCTTCTCTTTCTCATTTTACCCCCTTATGTCTATTAAAACTAACATCTTATACCTCTAACTCCTTAATTAATGATCATGAAAAAATTGAAGGATTTTGATAATACTTGCTTCTAAAAAATGTTCCTCATTGTCTTAATTTTCTAATGACACCAAAATCATTCAATTTGGTTCAGAAATTTGAAAGTTGTTCCCAGTTTTTCAATTTTCGATCAAAATTTGAGACTCTTAAAGACAGAATTTGAATTCAATGTCCTCCTGAAAAATGTAGCCTCATCTCTCTAGTTTAATCCAACGCAAAAAAGATCTCATTTGAATAACTAGAGAAAAAGTTATGGCTAAAATACCGAAACATACTCAATGAACATGTCTCAACTACATTTTCCAGCTTTTAACTTCCAACATTTCATATATAACCTATCTTGTAGCTAAATGATTTCTCACCTCATTTCTAATTCAAGAATTCTCATTTTTCTTTACTCATAACTAATTGCCAACAATTTCTAACTTAATAATTCTAACTTCCAAGAAGAGTTCGGGGTCAAACTTAATAGTTCTCACATAAAAATACAAATGGATGCTCAATGTTTGATATGCTTATAAAGCTATGCAAATGTGATTGAACTAACTTATTGCAAAAGTCTCCAATTATCTTGGAGTTTTCGAAAGCCTTGCAAGGATTGCCAACCGTCTCGTTCTGCACCTAAGGAGGGAATAGTGGGGAGAGCTACAACACTTAGTGGCTAATATATTTATAGCGATCGACAGTTTACCACAAATTCAAGAATATGTATATATATATATCTAACAATTCAATCATTCACCAATTTAGCTCAAAAACTCATAATTAAGTAGTGAATACATAACATAGACTTTACCTATTAAGCAAATCACTCAAATGCATCATATTTGACAATTCAAAGATGCAATGCACAAACAAATGGCTCGAGGGGTCCTATGGGTACAAAATAGAGAAACTGAAGTTTACACCATAAATAAAATAAGTCCATTTTCAGAGCTCATACACCACAAGCGGACAACCGGGAGAAGGCTCTTGTCTACGTGCACATGACGAATGAAATGGTTCCTCACTCGCCCAAACAAAAGCACATATTCATTTTATCATATGCTTATACTTTCATCTTTTTTCCTTTTTTTCATTTAATTCAAAATGTTATAACCTCCTTCAAGGTATAACATAATCACAATACATCATGCATTTCCAATCAAGTCACAACAATTCAATTTCAAGCAATCAACATAGAAACACATAGGCAAGAATTTGCCTAATCACACAATAACTATAAATAAATAACCCACCTAATTTGTTCGAAAATCCAAACTCAAGGTTGTCTTTCCTTTAGCTCTTGGGTAGGATTCTCTTGGTTTCCTAAAACATACCAAGTCTCATTCAAACCAATGTTCCAACGAAAGTCCATAAACTTCAGTAAAAACATAAAAAATAACAAAATGGATTGAGATTTAATCTACCCATAGTTCTTCTAAGCTAGTAAACCCAAACCCTAATTCCAAAACCCACAAAAATTAAAATGGGTCTCATCTTCTTTCTCACATTATTTCCAACACAAAACCCTAATCTCCCTCTCTCTAATCCCTTTCTCATCAAAGCAAGAAGAAAAGATGAACTTACCTCTAACAAGCTTGATTTCCCTTCTTTTTCTTCTTCTTTCTTTTTCTCTCACGATTTTCTCTTCTTGTTCCCTAGCTTCCACGATTCTTCTTCTTCTCCTCTCTTCTGTCAAGTTTTCTCCTTCTCTCTTTTGTTTCTCACGACTCTCTCTTCTCTTCTTCTTATTCAAGACCATTTTAATGTTTCTTTCCTATTTACCCTTCATTTATCTTGTCCTTCCCATTTTACCCCTTATGTCTATTAAAACCAACATCTTATACTTCTAACTCCCTCACTATTGATCATGGAAAGATTGAGAGAATTTTGATAATACTTCCTTCTAGAAAAATGTTCCTCATTGTCCTAAGCTTCTAATGACACCAAAATCATTCAATTTGGTTTAGTAATCTAAACGTTATGCCCCAAACATTTTTGAACTGTTCTTATACTAAAATAGTATTATATGCTCAACTTTCATCCTGAAATTAAAATTCTTAGAGACTGAATTAAAACTCGATTTCATCAGACAATTTGTAGTCCCAAGTCTCTAGTTTGCTCTAAATTAAAAATCATCTCATTTGGATAACTAAAGAAAAAGGTATGGCTAAAACATTGAAGCATACTCAATGAACATGTTTTAACTACGTTTTTCAGCTTTTAGTTTCCAACATTTCACATACAACCTATCTTGTACCTAAACCATTTCTTACCTTATTTGTAATTCAAGAATTCTCATTTTTCTTTACTCATAACTAATCGTCAACAATTTCTTATTTAATAGTTCTAACTTTCAAGAAGAGTTCGGAGTCTAACGTTACTTATCCTTACCGACATTATTTTGACTTCATGATCAGTACAACAGTAGCTTGACCAGTGACTAGTACAAAAGATTTCCAGCGAAAAGGCATCTTATGTACGCAACAGAAAGGAAAAATCTAACTATTTAAAAAAACTGTTTACCAATTTCTTTTGGATCATGGAAAAAATATAACAAAAGAGAAAAATAACGAGCAGAAAGAGAGAAATAGAAACCCAAATGACAGTAGGCTGCAACGAAGAAAAAGAAAAGAAGATAACTGCTAACATTAAACCGGTGTATCCTAACAGGATTACAATAACTTTTCTGTTCTTTTCGAGTCATTTCCATCAAAGGAACCCTGTCAGCTAAACCCTGTCAGCTTGAGAGTTCAGATAGGGTTAAGAACGAATACGCGTCACAACATGGTAGTCAACTATCCATGGACCAAGAAAGTTAAGAATTTGACGACCAAGCAGGTTTATATCCGTTAAAGTCATTAAGAATTTAACAATCAATCTCTATCCCCAAATAATTTACTCCCAGGTGGGATAATTATTTTTATTACTATAAACAAGAAATATTCAAGCATCGTCACCTGTATTATTATATAGTTTAGCTACCTTAAGAGGCGAACTGATGAGCATGTTTTTTCTTTTGTTTAACTAGTAGCTTCAAGAGAAAATAGGTTGATTTTGTTTGCATTTATTACATTCCATACACAAGCACTGTTATACATGATATAATCCGATTGCAACTATTAATAACTTTGTAAATAATTGATATTCTTGTGTACTGTTATTAGTCTGTAAATTAATACTCGAAAGAGAAAGATGATTTTCTTGATTGAGATTTAATTGTTTTCCTTTCACAGGTTTCTTGAGGGTTCTACTTCAGAGCATACCTTTATCTTCCTATCTTGTCGTTGGCAGTATTTTCATTGAGACGTTAGCTTGATCTGAACGGCAAAATTGATTCAATTATGGTTTGTCACAAAGATAGTTTCCGGGTAGGAGGCCAAGTGTCTATAAAGGCCAGGACAATTATGGGAGAAAAGGGCCGAAAGGACACTGATATGCAATCACGAGGGGCCGCATTGGTAGCGATGATATTGCAAGTTTCCGTTACATTGCTGTGAATGGGGATTAGTTTAGACACCAATTAGTCTGCAAATTATCGGAGCAGAGATGTGGATGTAAATTTAAGGTATTCTTGATGGGACTTTTTGTTAGTCTGCAAGGTCTTTCTTTTTTGAAGTAGAGAAATGAGGACGAACAGCTTTTTGGCTTTGAGGAGGGGTTCTCTACTAATATGGAGAAGTAGAAGTAGAACTGGAGAAACGAAAAACCTTGTCAAGATCAATATATATATATATATCAACTAAAATTTGACGTGTCTCTCAAGACATATATATATATATATCAACTAAATTTTGATAAGTCTCTCAAGACATATATATATAGAGAGAGAGAGAGAGAGACGTCAAATTTTAGTTGATATATATATACTCTCTCAGGACAGCAATATCCTGCTTACCTTTCATCATACATAGACCAAATTAAGCATAAACTTGCCGACCTTCCAGAGGAGATCCCCAGAATGCTAATTAATCAATTCTTCTATAATACCTACAGCCTGTATGATTCTTGCAATGCCACATTAGCTGTTCAAGAAGTGGTAATTTGAAAGACAAGAAAAAGTAATGACATCATGACGTTTGCCACATTAGTCGTTCAGGAATTTTAATGATAAAGTCAAAAACCGGACGCATGTGAGAAGCATTATCATACATGACAGATGTAATGACACTTTCCCTAACTTTTGAAAGATCATCAAATCTTTGACTTACGCACCCTTTGACATGTATTATGCATGAATCTGTTGCAAACAACCTTCACTTTCAATATTTCCAAGGTTAGTAGACAAGTTTGACATGCTTTTCAAATATTCTCGACCTTATACAGTTCCAAGCATTTTGCACTGTTGGCCATATAAAATGAAACTTCGAACTATAAACCACAAATCAAAGTCATATCTTGATTCTAGAAACTCTTATTAACCGAGTACCAACTATCCGACATGTAGATCAAATAATTGTTCTTAGTGCAGCAGATCAGCGGAATGACCCTGAAGAAGTCCAGCACGAATCTGTGTAGCAATGTCTCCCACTGCCCCAGGGCCATGGGGAATGAAAACAGAGGAAGCCTTTGAGGACGCCCCAATCTCTTTCATAGTATCAAAATACTGAGTTATCAGCACCATATCCATCACATCCTTAGCAGTTGTTCCGGGGACATTCTCAGAGAAGGTAAGCACACTATCCCTCAAGCCATCAACGATGGCCTGACGTTGACGAGCTATGCCAAGCCCCGACAAGTACTTAGACTCTGCATCTCCTTCAGCTCGCTTGATCTGCAGAATTTTCTCTGCTTCTGCCTTCTCATTTGCTGCCACTCTCAGTCTAGCAGCTGTCATAGCATTTGCACGAGAATCAGTATGAAAGACTAAAAGATGCTTAAAACCATAATTGTATATGTTTCAAGAGTATCATCTGCAGAAAAGGTTTTCATGTAAGCAATCATTATGCCTGAAGTATCTCTCGCTAACTTCTAGTGACAGACTTATCAACCAAGGTTTTTTTCTTTCTTTTGAAAATATCAGGAGATTTAGCAATCATGGCTGAGTACTATGCATTTCAAAAAGGTGAAGCAGTGAAAGCAAAATTTTTGCGATGATATTGCTACCTTGATAGGAGACCAACAACTAACCTGCATTTATCTCATTCATTGCTCTCTTTACATGAACGTCAGGCTCTATATCCACAATAAGGGTCTGCACTATTTCATAGCCATAGGCAGACATGGCCTAGGAGAGAAGAGAAGAGAAGAGCAAGGTGCTTGATTAGTGACCTAAAAACGTCACTGACATGACCACATGTATAAATTATACCTTTTCGAGCTCATCTTCAACAGCTTTTGCAATATCATTCTTCTGTTCAAAAGCAGCATCCAAGTTCAGTTTTGGCACACTTGCCCTGATGACTGTAGATGCAAAGTCAACTATCAAAAATCATGTCGGTTAAATTTTAAATGAAATGTTATTATATGCCATCATTATTAAACAAAAGTATTATCTAGTGATCTGAAACATTAAAACAGTATTAATTATACAGGCTTTCTCAAAGCAAAAGTTAGTATATACCATCAAATACATAGGCTTGGATTTGTTCCTTGGTGTTGGAGAGCTTATAGAAGGCATCAGAAGCTTTTTCTGCCAAAGCATGATATTGAATAGATGCAACAACAGTGACAAAGACATTATCCTGAAAATATGAAATTGTCAGTTGGAGTACCAGAATACAAAAACGTAAAAGTGAATACTATTTATTTCTCGCCTCCCCTTTCCCCTCTTTTCTTTCCTTTTCCCCTGGAATGAATCATCAGATGGAACGCCAGCTGGGAGGAAACCAAATTGGAAAATTGGAAAATCATGCTCTTTCTCTCTAAATAAAAATATTCCACCAATCAAATGCCAAGAATTCACGGAAACAAAAGTAAGATGCTGACCTTAGTTTTAGTTTCACACCTAACATCAAGCTGTTGCACACGTAGAGACAGCCCACCTGCCAATTGGTACCCCAGACACCATGGCAAGCAGTGGCACCCAGGCTCAAGCACATCATCAAACTTCCCAAACTGTTCACTTATAGCAACATTAGACTCATCCACTTGGATGCAACCAAAAACTTGTCCCATGTCTGATGTAATTTAACAATGAAGCATAGAGGTTTTCATAACATTCTAACAAAGAGTCGTACCTGAGAAAGCAACCAATAGATTCAAAACTCAGAGCAGTAATGACTTTTACAAAGACCACTCCTACTCCACCAATTATCATGATTATATTGGCATTAATCTCTTTTTTGTTTTCTTTATCAAACAGAAGTAGAACAGTGGTAAAGATAGGTAAATAAAGGGAATGGTATTATCATGCGAAAATTTTAGTTTCGAATAGCCAATGAAAAAGAGAAGGAACTGAATCACTATCTTCTCTCCTCTACCAAAATGAAAGCAGTTGCTTCCTACAAGAATAACAAAATGAAAACAATTCGAGAAAACCGATACTCGCTCTCTTATAGTTTAAGCCATCAAAAACCTACAAATTACGAACAATAGAGACCCTAAAGAAAATCAAACACATGGGGTTTACCTTCTATATTGTCAACCGATGAAACAATCGAATGCATCTCCACTAAAACATCGACACAAACTGAAAGTTCATAAAATTCGAACTACAAAAACCCACCTTTCTGCCAGCAAAAGGAGCCTGATAAAAAGTGGGTCGAATTTCCTCTCAAAATCCTGCAGCTTCCCAGGAATCAAACACAAGGTACAGAGAAAAGAAAAGGAGCTTGTAAAAAATTTAAGCTTAACAAGTACACAGATACAACAAGCCGATAGAAAAATCTAAAAACCGGGTTCCAATCTTATTTGAAGTACAAGGAACAAGAGTTTCTGACGTGCGTTGTCTATAATAAAAAGGATGATTCTCATCGACTTGCCGAATGAACGTTGAATGAAGCCAGAGAAAGTTTTTTTTTTTTTTTAAAGAGTAAAATATATCTCTCTCTACGTATTTAATTTATAGACTGCGTTTCTATTTGTTCCTCCCGTTGGTGTTATCCTATCGCACATTTTAAGCCAATAATGTCAGTACCGTACTGAACTAGAAACTCTTAGAGTGAGTATGTTACAAGTAATTTTTAAAAATTATAAATTAATTCTTAAATTTTTTAAAATTGTAAATAGTCTCTCAATATATTATGCAATATAATATATAATTTTACATCAATCATATCTTAAAAAATGATGATAATATAAATTTGAAATAACAACAATATTGGTTCTGCCAGATTTTGCTGGGCTAGATATTGCTGCCTGGATCCAGAATTCTGACAGATCTCGCTGCTGAATACCTGCAAAAACAAACAAGGCACACCGGGAGTTGGTTCCCGGAAGGCCCCTCCGACGATCAAATCAGTTTTTCTGTGAGGGTTTTGATAATTAAGAACGGAGGCAAA
>JANZXV010000008.1:10975849-10986169 GCA_027576455.1 Erythroxylum roigii | reverse complement strand
TCGTGTTTTCGATTATACGTGATGTTTTGTACAGTCTTTTCCGCAGCGTATTGTGAATACTCGGACTGTACGCGATCTAACAGTCTATTCAATGAAAATTTTTCAGTTCATAACATTCCAACATACATCTTCACCAATATCTCATATATGTCATTCCAATTCAGGCATAATTGTTGGACCACGTTTTCGAAGTACAACCCTTGAACCATAAAACGTGAGCGTATTCTAATAAAATCTCCTTAACCATTTTTGATTCATCTTCATGCTCTGATACCAAAACTGTTGGGTCCCGATTTTTCGGAGCCAACTCTTGGAACTCATTTAAAACCGTGAGCGTCTTATTGTTGAAAACCCTTCATTTGGAAGGAAAAATCCTTCGGAAGCAAATGGTAGGTTCGCTGTGATGGGAACTTCTGCTGAGACCCTTTGGGAAAAGTCCGCTACAGCAAAGTTCCAGTATCAAGTGGGAATTTGCTCTCAGGAAAGGTTCGTCGTAGCAATCCTTGTGGTTTCGCTACGGCGAAAACCCCGAAATCATAACCCCTTAACCTAAAATTTCTAATGGTTTCATACATCACTCTTACCTTACTTTCAATTTACGCTGTTCCAAAATCACCCCCTCTAATGCATCATCATTTCATAACAATTCAATATTATCTCATCATACTCACCAATCTCTTTTCATTTAATTCATCACTTACCACTGATTCTCATCATTCATAATTTTCTATTTTTCTTTTCCATAACATCTCACTTATGTATCAACAATTCATGTTCAAAATTCATCATCTCAAATCAATAACTTCCTCAAGTATACCTAATTTCAATTCAACCTTATCCATACATAAATTCATATTTCAACTTAACATCATTCATACATAATTCATAATTCATTAACATCAAAAGATAAGAGTTCTGTACAAAGCTGAAGTGACATTTCAAACCACAATACATCAATGTCTCAACATCCTAAAATATATAAGATACTTGAACTAAAAATCCTTGAAATGTGGTTAAGCCTTGTATTTTACAAAAATAACTTAAATTCCAAAATATGTAGGTTTTGAAGTAATGTCCTTATACTCTTGATCACTCGATCTCTTCCTCATCACCTGAAGATGGGACGAAAATGGGGGGTGAGCTTAAAGCTCGTAGGTAACAAGTTTGTAACGAAGAATAAGCAAAATCATTGAAATTTGTCATTTGTCATAGAAAATTTATAAAACACATATTTCTCAAATTTTCAAACAAATTCACAATCTTAACTCAAACTCATAGTTCGAATATCATCACACAACACTTAATTATGCACCATTTATGACTATGCAAAGATGCAATGCACAAACAAATGACTCGAGAGTTTCGTGAAACGAAACGGAAAAACCCAAGTTTACTCCGTAAACAAAACGAGTCCGAATTCTCAGGATCTCGTGGCTTCAAACTGGCAGCCGGGAGAAGGCTAAAGGTCAACGTGTACGTGATTAACGAAACGTTCCTCTCTTGCCCAATCACAAGCAAATTTATGCTCAAATCATTTCATCATACTTTCATGCTTCTTCTTCTTTTCCGAATATACAAAATGCCATGATATTTTTCAATACGTAACATAAAATGTTTCAATCCATTTCCATCTTTATTTTGAAATTCTTTAACAAAATTCATATACCGAAACATGTAACAATTTTGCAAATCATTCAAAAGCAAAAAAAGCAACATTTATGAAGTAATTGAAATCATTTTATTTTCTTGATTTGGAAAAAACATTAATGGCTCATTACTAAATTACAAACATGAAACCCACCTGATTTCCTTGCTTAAAGACTTGCTTAAAGGTGCCTCACCCTTTGCTCCTCTTATCTTCCTTGAATTCCTTTAACAATAGCCAAAAATTCTATTCAATAGGATTTCCAATTTCTGATCAGGTAAATGAAGAAATTTGATAATACTTTTTTCTAGAAAAATGTTCCCCATTGTCTTAAGTTTCTAATTACTCCAAAATCATTCAATTTGGTTTAGTAATCTAAAATTTATTATTTTTGAACTGTTCTTATACTAAAACAATATTCTATTCTCAATTTCCATCTAAAACTTTAAATTCTTAGAGACTGAATTAAAACTCAATTTCTTCAGACCATTTGTAGTCCTATGTCTCTAGTGTACTCCAAATCAAAAATCTCTTCATTTGGATAACTACAAAAAAAATTTTGCCTAAAATACCAACACATGTCTGTGTAGGAAAGTGGACTTCGCCGCGACGAAATTTCTGGCCCTCGTCCCATTTTCCAAAATTTTCACATCCAAACATCTACACCTAACACATCTTATACAAAAATCATCCTTTCTACTTCATTTACACTTCATTCTTAACTTCATTTCAAACTCAATATCATTAACAAATAAATCATGTTCTATCGTTGATCATTAACCCAAAAAGAGAACATTTGCATATACCATTCATAAACAACTACCTACACATATTCAACTTTGTTTTCACTTCTAACTATCACTAGATATGCTTCATTCAACAAATCTAGAAGGATTAATGCGTATACTTACTTGTTTAGCTTCAATGTCTTCAAACTCTTCAAGATCTCTCTTTTGAAGGTTGAAAAAATTGAAACCATAGCTTGTTTCTTTTCTTTCTCTCCTTCTCTCCCTTTCTTTCTTATTTTCATTTCTTCCCTCTTCATCCACGTTTTTGCTCTTCTTCTAATACAAGACAACAACTCTTCTTCCGCCTATACCCTAAATGAATATGAATTGTCCATTTTGGCCCTTCCTTTAATGCTTATGACTTTTAAACTTAAGTGTCTTGCCAATTTTGCCCTAGAGCACTCTTGTTACCTTAATTCAACTAACCCTTATAATAAAATCCTACTAACATAGACATAATAATTAACTCCAAAATTTAATCCATCAACCTCATAATTCATTTAAATCATGCTTAATTTCAACAAAATAATTAAAAAATTTGGGGCCTAACATAAAATGTCGAATAGATCAATGCTTCTCTTATAGTTGTCAATTATATGCAACCTTACTAATCATTTTTAAGGTTTGTTAAGGGTCATAGTATAGAGGATAGATATTATGATGTGCTTTTTATTTGAAAAGAATAATACTTGTACAGCTGAAGCTTCAAAAACACTCATTGCCCTACCCTAAGTTCCCTATCTAACCTTGTATTATATGTATGTTGCTTCACCCTATTTTGTTCTTTTCCTAAATGGAATTTAGAAATCTACAAAATTGTCAATTTTTCATTACTTTCTCTACCATTATATTTCTTGAATCTCTAACAGGACATACATAGCTAGAGCGCAACTATAAAGAATTTCAAAACTACTGGAACTGATGATTGAGTGATAAGTAATGTTATACCACCATTCAGCCAAGGAAATATATTATGACCATTTATAAGGAAAATCTCCATAAAAGCATCAAAGATAAGTTTTTATAATTTTATGCACAACTTTAGTTCATTAGTTAGTTTGAGGGTGATAAGAAGTAGAGAACCTTAAACTCACTACTTATAGTTTAAAAGTTTCTTACTAGAAGGTTCTCAGAAAGAGTGAGTCTTTGTTACTCACAATTACCTCTAATGTCCAATGGAGTTTAAATACCTGGTTAATGAATATCTTAGCAATTTCTAAAGTTGTGTAAAGATGTTTGATTGCTACAAGCTGGGAATATTTGCTAAATTTATCAACAATGACAAAAATTGCTTATTTTCCTTTGGATAGAGGAAATCTTTCAATAAAATCCATACTATCTTCTTTCTAACAAACTTTTTTCCATTGGGAGAGGATGAAGTAAGCTCAAATGTGCCATATTATCATATTTAGTTCTTTGAGAAGTTAGGCACTTCTTGTTGTAATTTCTTACACTGTAACATCCCAGATCACCCGCTTACAGATATTGTCGGCTTTGGGCCTTAGCCCAGCTAAGCCCTCACAGTTTTGTTATTCCTGAGGCCTTTCCCAGGAGGTCACCCATCCTAGAACTACTCTCACCAAAGCACTTTTAACCTCAGATTTCTAATAGGATCTAGTCCATTAGGCTATGGAAAACGCGTCTGTAAGGGAGAGGTATTCGTACCCTTATAAAGCGTACTTTGTTCGCCTCTCCAACCGATGTGGGGTCTCACACTCTCCACTCCCTTAGGGCCTAGCCCTCTTTTGGGGTCCAACTTAGCTGGCACAACGGTTCGGGTACCGGCTCTGATACCACCTGTAACATCCCAGATAACCCGCTTACAGATATTGTCCGCTTTGGGCCTTAGCCCAGCCAAGCCCTCACGGTTTTGCTTTTCCCAAGGCCTTTTCCAGGAGGTCACCCATCTTAGAACTACTCTCATCAAAGCACATTTAACCTCGGAGTTCCGATGGGATCTAGTTCATTAAGCCATGGAAAATGCGTCTGTAAGGGAGAGGTATCCGTACCCTTATAAAGCATAATTTGTTCCCCTCTCCAACCTATGTGGGATCTCACATACACGCTTGGCTAAGCTTCTCTAATGAAACATATTATGTACTCTCTTGATAGTGGCAATTACCCGTAAATGATCACTTTGAGGGCTATCATAAGCCATGAAAATTTGTTTCTTCGTCAATTATTTGTCACAACTCACTACTAACCTTCCTTTTCACTTGAGTAATCCCTCTTTCCATTCATATCTTCCATAATTCACCTATTTACTCTAGCTTTTTGATGAGGTCTTAAATTATGGCATCCCTCTCCTAACCTTGCTTGATGTCTTCTATTAGGTGTGAACAGATTTTGATCCACTGTCAAAGTAAGTAGCTCCTTACTTGACATTCAAGATAAGGCATTAACTATAATGTTCTCTTTCCCACTTATATAAACATCCTCAAAACCATATCCTATTAAATTTAGAACCTATGTTTGCTAGAAAGTAGTTGGAATTATTTGTCCTAACAAATAGTTAAGACTTTGGTAGTCTGTTTGCACTTAGAATCTCCTCTCACTCAAATAACGGTATCCATTGCTTACTAGCTTCGATGACAACTAAAAATTCTTTTTCATATGTTTAGAGTCCCAAGTGCTTGGATTCTAAAGACTCACAAAAAAAGTAGTGATATGTTTGTTTTAATTAAAGAAAAATACCTATGCTTATTCTGATTATGTCTACATCAATTACGAAAGGTTGTGAAAAGTCATGTAATACTAGTACTAGTGCTAATACTAGAGCATTCTTAAGTTACTTAAATTCCTTTTATTGGTTCTCCCCTCATTCCTATTTCTTTATTTTCTTCTTTTTTAACATCAAAGTCAAAGGTTAGGTTAAGATATCATAATGCTTAATAAATATTTTATAGTAACCTGTAGAAATCTTCTTAACTCCTTAAGGGATTAAGGTCTAGGTCATTGTTGCATTGTTGTCACCTTCTTTGAATTAATAGACACTCTTATAATAGAAATTGAATGGCCTAAGTGATCAATCTCTGTTGCTCAAAAATTGCACTTGCTTCCCTTAATGAAGAGTTACTGAGTGCAAATTACTTACAAGACCTCTTGAAGATGTTCTAAATGTTGTTGGAAAAATTAACTATAAAATAAGATATCATCAAAGAAAACCATAATGAATTTCTTGAGATAAGGTTTGAAATTTTCATTCATGTGGCTCTAAAAGGTTGAAGGAGAATTGATTAATCCAAAAGGGTATTACTAAAAATTCAAGGTAGCCTTCATATATCTAAAGGTTGTCTTAGGAATATCTTTATCATTAATCCAATTTTGATGACACCTGGAACTTAAATCTAGCTTAAAGTACTAACTAGATCTATGTAGTTCATTAAATAACTCTTCAATTTGAGGTATGGAGAATTTTTTTCTATTATATGCTTGTTAAGAAATTTATAATCAACACACATCATTTATGAATTGTCCTTCTTCTTCACCAACACCATAGATGAAGTATATAGGCTAACACTATGTCTAATGAACCCTTGCTCTATTAATTCTTAGACAATCATTTTTATAGGATCCTTTTGCTTCTTGAGTACCTATAAGGCCTTATATTGATGGTATCTATCCTCTCCTTCAATTTAAGTCAATGATCATTTATCCTTTTAAATGATAACTGTTTAGACTCCTTAATTACTTCACTATAGCCAACTAATATACCGTTCAATTCCTTATATGTATTAAGTTTATCCTCAAAACTAATTTGTTGCATATGAAATTCAATGGGGTAAGAAAGATGAACCATATCTAGATTTTCCTTTTTGTAATTCTTGAGAATTTTGTTGAAACATTTAAATGATATCACCTTAGCAATTTTACCCATATTAGCAGTTAAGGTCACCATCTTGCCTTTCTAATTGAACTTTATTGTATGAGTTATGAAATTGCCTAATACATTGTTTAGTGCTACCAACCACTAGACTCCTAAAAACATATCACATCCTAATTTAATGATCAATACATCAGTTGTAAATCTTAAGCCCTACATACTCCAATTGAATCCCTTACATGCCTAATAGCGGTTGAATTTTAGACTCCCACCAGCAGTCTTAACTTCTCTAATTTCCATGCCTCCCTTATTCACCACTAATTCATCTAAGAAATTGTGAGTGTTCCCGTTATCAATCAAAATGTGTAAAGGTTTCTTCTAATGGATTCCTAAAATCCTCATCTACTAATCCTACTCTTGATCCTTCAACCCCATCATTGCATACAAGGATATGTTAGGAATCAATTGTTTTCCATTTTCACTTGTGGTTGGTTCTTTTATCTCCAGGTTTATAACCTCTTTCTCCTCTACCATGTATAGTTGAAACTATTTCTTTTTACACTTATGCCTTGGGTTATAACAATCACCACACCAGAAGCACATCCTTTTTTCTTTTTTTAATTAAATTCTTAACTACTAACTATTCTTTGCCCCCTATTTTTTTAAGGTAAGAATCCTTAATGTTTCTCCCTAAGGTAGTAGGGTTAGGCAATATTCCACTTTATGATCTTGTTTTGATTGTTATGTTAATGGGCTCGTTGTCTTGTTTATCATCACTCTATCACCTCTTGAGTTGTATTGGAGCTTAAATCCTTCCTTAACATAAGATAACTGAGTGTTGACAACCATTATGGCCTCTTGTTTCATAGCAAGCACACACTCCTATTGTAATGTGTAATGATCTATTAGCTTGATAGTGAGCTCCAACTCTATTTTAAGCCCTTTTAAGAAAAATCCTATCAAATACTATTTTAAAAGTGAAAGCTTATTAAGTGCTTATAGAATTGAGCATAATATTCTAGCATTGGTCCCACTTATCTCAATTCCTTCATATCTCCTATAGGATCCTCAAAGATCCCTTCATCAAAATATTGGTAAAAGATGGCCATATTCGTGGGTTCCATTGAACTCTTGTCTCTTAGTATCAAATGGTACCATTCTTAGGCTTATCCTTCAAGAAGCATAGATGTTATTCCCATTTTCAAATTGTCAATGGTGTGGTATGATTTAAAGTATTATTCATTCTTATACAATCACCCTCTAACCCTAACACCATTCAATACTGAAAAGTCTATTTTACTAAATCAGGTTAGTACAATGTATCTTTCATTTTCCATAAAATGTTTAATATTATCCCTTCTCATTGCATCAATTGTTAGAAAATATAGACTTTAATTCATTTATCACTTTTCTTACTTATCCATTCTATTTTGGCTTTCCATTAGCAACTTTTCATTTCACACTTAAGCCTCCAAGAGGTTCCTCATGCTTCTCTTATTGTTATAGCTTAGTGCCTTTGGTGCCTTATGCCATGGAGATTTCTTAGGGATCAACCGATTTAATATCAAGATGTTACCAAGAAATAAACATAAAAATGAAAGAGCTCACACATGTTTCAGAGAGAAAAAAGTAGAAGAAAGAAGAGGTTCTAAAAGAATCAAAATCAAAAAAAGAAAAAAGAGAAACCAAATCAGAAATTTTTATTAACCGATTCTTTCCTTTTAGCAAACAACACGTGTATAAGAGTTGTTATAGTCGTTATACATAAATAGTATGTAATGTTAAATTCATTTTAAGTTATTGGCCTTTAATCAACATCTTTTTATTCATTCTTTTCCTTTTTCAGCGTTTCCTCTTGTCTATTATTTGTTCGTAACAGAAAATTGAATGAAAAGGTGCTTTTGAAGAGCAATCAAGAAAAAAAAGGAATATTATTGAAAAGTTTTTGTAAAGCAAATGAAAGCAACACAGCCTTAACTAATCAACCTAGTCTTAACTAACCAACTTAACCCATAAAACCATTAAATAGAAGGGTATAAAAGAAGCCATTAATTGGAAATATTAATCACACCAACAAGAATTAGCTTCCTTTTTCATTTTTCTCTCCAATTTTCTAGCTGCTAGGTATGTTAATACAACATCTTTCTCTTACATGTGACACTTATCTTATGCATTCCCTCATTATGGTTGTTTTATGACAAATTGTGAGAAATTGTGGAGGTTAATAACCCCAAAATCCCTTAGCACATAGGTAAAATTCCAGTAGCTATTATATGTTTTTGGTGATTTCTAATCATTCTACACTAGTTTATAGTTAGATTGTATGTTGTGATTGTTTAGGACAATAATTGAAGTGATGCAAAGAGATAAAAATGGATAAAAGGTGGCTGGAAAATGAGAGAGAAGAGGAGGTAGGGGAATAAGAGAGGGTGAAGATGGCAATTTTTGGAAAATTTAAGTTATATTAAGGGGCAAAATAGGAAATGCAAAAAGTTAAGGGTGAAATTGGAATTTACTTCCAAAAAGGGTATTTTGGTATAAATAGGAATAATTGTGGGTAAAATAGGACTTTTAATATTTAAGGGGTATTTTTGTAATTATGGTGGTTAGGCTAGCAAGGATATTTTTTATAAGTAAGAATAAAGTGAAAAAGGGAATAATGTTGGATTATTAATTGAAATTGAGTTGAAAATTTTTATTAAATTAGTCTAATAGAATTTTGTAATATTTATGTTCGAAGGTCCGATTAAGAGGCAAATTGGACTATTAAATAGTTGACTCTGAAATTAAGGTAAGGATAACCTTGGACTGTACTCTTAGAATAGTCTATATTTTTTTATTAATAAATTATTTTATAGCAAATCATAATTTGTGTTAGAAATTAATTAAAATAATGATTGATAGTTACATATATGAATTATGTTTATTTTATATGACAAATAATTACCAAAGTACAAGGTGTTTCGCTTTTATATTGTGTTACGTTTTATGGCGTGTATCTCTTGTTAATTTGGTGAAAAGTGTGTTCCTTAAATAGAGACTGACTAATAATAAGTTATGAATAAATGGTGTAAATCAAGAATTTGTAGTTTGCCTAGGATAGGCTATATTTGATAGTTATAGATTGATAGGTTATTTGGATATGAGTGAGCAATGGCTAGGTATTTATTTGTGGAGCAAGTATCGGAGCATTCTAAGTCCCGAGGATGTCTCGTGCAGATGACTAAGTACTAGAGTCGTACTTGAATATGCTGAGTCTTAGGGATATCCTATGCCGATGACTAGAGGTACTAAGTTAGATTAAGAAAATGAGGTACCCTATGTTGCTATTTATACATTTAATTACGTTTCCATTTGGTGAGAATTATAATGAGTAGAGATGAGTCAGCAAACCATTAAATGTAAGCCTACTAGGTTAACCAGGGTTAGACAATTTGGTTAATTATAGGATAAAACATTAAATGGCACTAATAAAATAATATTAGTCTTAATCACTGCTTTAATATCATTTTAGATGTTTTGTTAATTTTTCAGATATATTAAGGTAGTGTATCTTAGTATTATATGTATGTTTTAAATAACTTGACTAATTTTTATATTTTGAATTATTTGATTTTAAGGATACGATGAGTTACCCTTACTAACTGGGTAGCTTACCTTGCCACTATTTTTTTAGGACATAGAGAGATTGTCAATAACCCCAGTATATGAGATTGTCAAAGTGAAGTTTAGGTGTAACATAGGACTCTCTGAGCCCTTTTGTATTGTTCTGTACTTGGAAATACTACTGTATATTGATATATACATGGTTGTATATGAGTTCAAAGATGTATTTAAATCCTTTTGGGTATATATATCAATGATTTATAATGTTATATGATCTTACATGAACTTAGAGTTCATCAGTATGCGAAATCTTGGAGATTTCCAACATATAAGCTTTTAAGTGTGTAAAACCGAGTCCATTGGATGGATAGGACCATGGTGGTTGAGTTAAATGTGTTCTAATACCTTAGAGGTGATTAGACATGATTTATAGACTTATTAGACACTTAGAAAGCTTA
>JANZXV010000008.1:10946747-10960820 GCA_027576455.1 Erythroxylum roigii | reverse complement strand
GGCCCAAATGGCCATCTGGGAATTTTGTAAATTGCATTGTATGTTTGAAAAGGGCTTATGCCCTATTTGATTATGGACTTTTGCATGTGTGTTTGTGTTTTCTGGAAAGAAAAAAATATAGGTAATATTATACTGAAAACATGTGCGAGTGTTTTAGCACGCCACCCTTGCGGGGCACGAACTCGGATATCACCATCGATGTCGGGTTCGGATCATTGCGAGAGTGGGGTGCTACAGGTTGCCAGTAAGAGACTGTGTGGTAGTAAATAAGGTAAGGAGGGGGACGTTTGTGAGGATTGATGGAGTAGAGCTATCAACTAACTTGATAGTGATGGATTTAAAGGAGTATGATGTGATTTTTAGGATGGATTAGTTCACACAACATTGAGCTGTAATGGATTATTATGTGAAGAAGGTGATGATTAAGTCTTCGTGTAAATCAAAATTGATATTTGTGCGGGATTTTAGAGTAGTCCTATTATGTGTGATCTCAGCCATGACTGATGGACAACTGATATTGAATGGATGTAAGGCATATCTAGCTCATATTATAGATATAAAGGAGGTGAATCCTAGGTTGAAGGATATTCTTGTGGTGAGGAAATTTTTGAAGGTATTTTTAGATGATTTACCAGGTTTGCTGCCTTAATGAGAGATAGATTTCACCATTGAGACTATGTCTGGAGTTGCCCAATTTCTGTTGCACCTTACAGGATGACTACTGTTGAGTTACATGAGTTAAAAAGGTAATTGTGGGAGTTGAAGGAAAAGGACTTTATTAGATCAAGCACATCACCTTGGGGAGCTCTAATGTTATTTGCGAAGAAAAAGGATGATAGTATAAGACTTTACATGGACTATCGACAGCTAAATAAAATGACAGTAAAGAATAAGTACCCGTTGCTAAGGATAGATAATCTTTTAGATCAACTGGAGGGACCTATCATATTTTTCAAGATTGACTTAAGAGTGGGATACTAGCAGTTGAGGATAACTGAGTCAAGTATTACCAAGATAACTTTTTGTACTTAGTTTGACCACTATGAGTTCTTAGTGATGCCTTTCGAGTTGACTAATGCGCTAGCCGCATATATGAAATTGATGAACAAGACTTTTTGGGAGGATTTGGATCAGTTTGTGACAGTGTTCATTGATGATATATTAGTGTATTTGAGGAGCAAAGAAGAGCATGAGCAACATTTGAGAATTGTATTATAGATTATAAAGGAAAGAAAATTGTATGTAAAGTTAAGTAAGTGTGAGTTTAGAATGGAATAGGTAGTTTTCCTTAGACAAGTGGCGTCCCAAGAGGGAGTGATGCATGATCCTACTAAGGTAAAGGCAATTATAGAGTGGGAACCACTTAGAAATACATCAAATATAAGGAGTTTTTTTGGGACTTGTTAGATATTATTAGAGATTTTTAAAAGGATTTTTTTATAATAACTAGCTCGTTGACCAAGCTGCTGAAGAAAGGAGTTTAGTTTGAGTGGACCAATCAGTGTTTGAAGAGTTTTCAGAAGCTTAAGTGGAGATTGAATTCTAGCCCAATTTTGGTGTTATCATCGAGTGGTGAAGGTTTTGAGGTATATATCGATGCTTCAATGATAGGTTTAGGGTGTGTATTGATGCAGCATGAAAAAGTGATAACTTATCCCTTTCGTCAGCTATGATCGCATGAGTTGAATTATCCCACCCATGATCTGGAGTTAGAGGCGATTATTTATGCTCTTAGAATTTGGAGACATTTTGAATTCTTACAAATCACAAGAGCCTTAAGTATATCTTAACTCAGAGGAAGTCAAACTTAGGGCATAGAAGATGGATCGAGCTATTAAAGGATTATGATTGTACTATTGATTACCATCTGGGAAAGGCTAATGTAGTGACAAATACTTTGAGTATGAAAAGTTTAAGAGTAATGGTTAGTTTGAGCTGACATAGTATGACACCATTAATGGAGTTGAGAGCACTAGATGTGAGATTGGAGATTGATTAGGTGAGTGGTTTATTGGTGACATCACAGGTATAATCGGATTTGGGAGATAGGATCAAAAAGGCACAAGCTTAGGATTCTTTCTTATGAAATGAGAGAGAGAGTGTGCAGTAGAGTAGGGAGACTAACTTTTTAGTAAGACCATACAGAGCGTTACTAATTGGGAGGCAAGTTCGTGTTTCAAACGCATATGGATTACAAGAGGAGATTTTGAAGGAAGCTCATAATGCACCATATGCTATGCATCTTGGAACTACAAAAATGTATCAGAACCTGAGACGTTATTACTAGTGGCCAACAATAAAGAAAGATGTAATAAAGTTTGTGCCGAGGTATTTGACCTGTCAGCAAATCAAGGCAGAGCGCTAGGCACCAGTAGAAAAATTAAGACCCTTAGTTATTCAGTCGTGGAAGTTGGAGAAATTTTTGATGGATTTTTTGGTAAATGTTACCGAGGATCAAACGTAGGCATAATTTAGTTTAAGTGATTGTGGATAAGTTAACTAAATCAGCTCATTTCTTTCCTGTATAATAGACAGGCTCCTTGGACAAGCTTACCAAGTTGTATGCTGATGAGATTGTGAGGTTATGCGGGGTTCAAATGTCTACTGTATTAGATCGAGAGCTAAGGTTTACTTCCCAATACTAGATGAGTTTACAAATAGCTTTAGGGACTAGTTGAATTTGAATATGGCATTTCACCCTTTGATAGTCGAAACTTACGATTCAAACATTGGAGGATATGATGAGAGTTTATGTGCTGAACTTTGAGGGTGATTGGGATAGATATCTACCTTTAATGGAGTTTACGTATAACCATAGTTATCACTTTAGCATCTGTATGACACAATTTAAGGCATTATATTGCAAGCGGTGTAGAGATCCGATTTATTAAGATATAGAGGGTGTTAGATTGTTAGAAGGACCGGAGTTGGCTTAAGAGACGATGGAGAAAATAAGGGTAGTAACGTAATGCTTGAAGGCAACTCAGGATCAACAAAAGAAATATGTTGACCAATATCGTTGGGAGATGGAGTACAATATTGGAGATAAGGTATTTCTACGGGTATCACCTTAGAAGAGAATTATAAGGTTTGGAAGGAGAGGGAAGTTAAGTTCAAGACACATCAAACTATATGAAATTGTAAAACGTATGAGGCCTTTAGCTTACATATTAGCATAACCACCAGAGTTATCACAAATTCATGATGTGTTCTATGTGCTGATGTTAAGACAGTATTGATCAGATCTTTCATGTTATATCGAGGCATAATATCGAAGTTACAAATGATATGACTTATAAAGAGGAGCCGGTAGAGATATTGGATAGACAAATTAGAAAATTAAAGAGACAGAAGATACCGATGGTGCAAGTTTTGTAGAGTCATCATCATTCTCCGAGAGAGACGACTCGGGGGTTAAAGGATGAAGTTCAACGTCAGTATCATCATTTGTTTGGATCCTCAGGTATGTAATTTAATTTCGAACCAATAATTCTTTTAAGGGCGGAGAATTGTAAAGCCCAAAAAGAGAAAGAAAAAAAAGTACCTAGCCTTATCTAATCAGCCCAGCCTTAACTAACCAACCCAGCCCATAAAACAATTAAATAGAGGGGTATAAATGAAGCTATCAGTTGGAAATATCAAACACTCCAATGAAAATCAACTTCTTTCTTTATTTTTCTCTCCATTTTTCGAGCTGGTAAATGAATTAATGCACCATTTTTCTCTTGCATATGACAATTCTCTCATATGTTCCCTCATTTTGGTTGTTTTACAGTAAATTGTGAGGAAATTATGGAGATTAACAAGCCGAAAATCCCTTAGCATATAGGTAAAATTTTAGCAGCTATTATATGCTTTTTTTGTGATTTCTCATCATCCTACACTAGTTTATAGTTGGATTAAATATAGGTAAAATTATACACTAGTTTTTTGTGATTGTTTGGGGCAATAATTGAAGTCATGGAAAGAGATAAAATTGGAGAAAAGGTGGCTGGAAAATGAGAAAAAAAAAATGAGGTAGGAGAAGAGAAGAGGGTGGAGAGGATGACGATTTTTGCAAAATTTAAGTTATATTAAGGGGCAAAATAGGAAATGTAAAAGGTTAAGGGTAAAACTGAAATTTAAGGGACAAAATAGGAAATACAAAAGGTTAAGGGCAAAACTAGAATTTACTTCCGAGATGGGTATTTTTTATATTAATAGAAATAATTGAGGGTAAAATAGGACTTTTAATAGTTAAGGGTATTTTAGTAATTATGATGGTTAGGCTAGTAAGGATATAATTTTATAATTAAGAATAAAGTGGGAAAGGGAATATGTTAGATTATTAAGTGAAATTGAGTTGAAAATTTTTATTAAGTTAGTCTATTACAATTTTGTAAAGTTTAGGTCTGAAGGTTCGATTAAGGGGTAAATTGGACTATCAAATAGCTGAGTCTGAAATTAAGATAAGGATAATCTTAGATTGTAATCTTAGAATAGTGTATAATATTTTGTTAATAAATTATTTTATAGTAAATCATATTTTGAATTAGTCATTAATTAAATTAATGATTAATAGTTACATATATGAATTATGTTATTTTATTTCACAAATAATTACCAAAGTACAAGGTGTTTCACTTTATATTTTGTTATGTTTTATGAGGTATATCTCTTATTAATTCATCAAATAGCATGTTAATTAAATAGAGGTTGACTAATAATAAGCTGTGAATAAATGGTGTAAATAGAGAATCTGTGGCTTGCTTAGGATAGCCTATATTCGATAGTTATAGATTGATAAGTTGTTTAGATATGAGCGAATAATAGCTAGGTATTTATCTGTGAAGTAGGTACTGAAGTTTCCTGAGTCTCGAGAATGTCTTATGTCGATAGCCAAGTACTGGAGTGGTACCAAGATATCCTATACCAATAGCTAGGTACTGGAGTAGTACCGGGATAGTACCAGGATACCAAGTTAGATTGAGAAATTGAGGTACCCTGTGTCAATATTTATACATTTAATTACATTTGTACTTGGTGAGAAATTATGATGAGTAGAGACGAGTCAGCAGACCATTAAATGTAAGCCTACTAGGTGAAGCAGGACTAGACAATTCGGTTAATTATGGGATAAAACATAAATGACTATAATAAAATAATATTAGTCTTAATCATTGCTTTGATAAAATTTTAGATGTTTATTAATTGTTCGGATAGATTAAGGTTGTGTATTTTAAGATTATGTGTATGTTTTAAATCACTAGAGTAATTTTTATATTTTGAGTTATTTGATTTTAAGGGTACGGTCAGTTATTTTTGCTAAGTTGGTAGTTTATATCATGTCATTATTTTTTTTAGGAGATAGAGAGATTTTACTGATAACCCCAATGCATGAGATTTGATAGAGTAGAGTTTAGGTAAGACTAGTAAATTAATTCAATAAAGTTGTTTTATTCTATATATTTTTTAATATGACGGTTTGGGTAGTTATGTTTGTATAGAATACTTTTGTTACAGCTAAATATCTTTTTTTTTTGGAACTAATGAAGATTTTGGTAATTAATGTTATGCTTTAAAAATAATTTATATAATTGTGGTTTAAGAATTTTGAGATCGTTTGGTAATTAAAAAAAATGTGTTTAATGTTGCATCACTCGTTCAATGGTAAAAAAGAATTACCGTCTTTTCATGGATTCAACGTGCCTTAGTTATTACTGTGTGGGACAACTTTGTTCACATCATAAATTCAATTCTTTACGTTTGAATTGCCAGATAACCACATGTTTTCTTCGTTGTATATTTTATGTTTGTGTAACTAATCCAAGACAATATTTTTATTCGTTATATTTTAAGAAATTTATATTGAATATAGTATTAAGAATGTGAAACTGTCAATTCCTGAAATCAATTATTAATTTATTTTAGCCTCTTTCCTAAGGTACATAGTCTTTTTCCAACATTAACTTTATTCACCATATAATACAGTGAAGGAACGTGCATGCTTCAATTCTACATCATGCTACTTTAATAAAAGAAAATTGAGAATGAGAATTATGGTTATATTTATTACATTTTAAGATGGATATAATAATAAAAAAAGGCTAATTAATGATGACGACATGATGATAATTTTATATAACTATAAATTCTTATATATTTGCTGTGTCACTTTATTCAACTGTGTCTTTGGCTCCGTGTCCATAATAATAAATGGCAGTTCGTAATACAATAACAATACTTAACAATAGTATTCCTTGTTCGCCGGCGATATCATGTGCATTAGGCCATTTACATACTGATAGCATACTAATAGCTTTTGTTAGTTTTAATGTCACTTTGGATTCCATTCCAGCGGTACAACGTTCGCCGTCTGTGGCGTCTCACTGTCCTGTTGCTATTTAAGGCACCAAGTCACTAACATTCGACGACGATAGCTGGCCTTTTTTTTTTTTTTGCCCTTTTCTGGTGTATAGCTGTCTCTATCAGAGTAGCATGGATTTGGAGCTTTTTCTTTTTCCCGCTGGTAGTATGGCTGGTAACCTCCTGCTTTGAAGAATTTCAATACTTGATTTGATTTGTGATTCTATCAAGCAGAATCAGGTTTGTTGGTAGTGAAACCATTCATAGGACAATGGTTAAGAAAGAAGAATATTTGGTCGTTTAGGAAATGTAAGACTCATATTTTGACACCAAAACAAACTTTAGAAAGGTCACAGACAAATGATAATGTTTGGTATGAGTCGTTCAGGATTTGGTATCACTTTAAGACAATCGACTTTCCAGCTACTGTCACAAAATGTCATCCCTCATAAGCTAAAAATGTCCTAGACTCTAGCGGACTTCTGAGAACCAGAATTGCCTCCTTACACGACCTTCCCGCGGTTTACTTCAAATGCCAAATTAAACCTTTTTCTTTTCTTTGGACAAAAGCAACCTGCTTCTGAAAAGAAACTCAAGTTATCTTCCCTCCAATCACCATCGAATCTGCTGTGCTGCTTCTTTTAACTTATATCATATTGCCACGAAAGAATTGGAGGCAAACATGTAGAAAAGCCATTTCATTCCTACCTGAAAAATAATCTTCAGCTCATGGCATATATGAGTCTAACCAACTAAATGTGTTAATAAAGGCTCCACTTTTAATGACATAAGCAACCAAGGAGCTTTATACACAGATTCTCTATTGCAGTTGATGAATTGTTACATCACTTGCTTTCATCCAACCAAAGAACGTTTGACATCACTGGTTTTCATCTTCAAACTACTTTGGTACAACAAAGAGAGAGACTAACTTGCTTGGAAGTAACAGTTTTAGAGGGCAGGAAAAACAGCAGATAATGCAAAGATGGAACGGGGTTATGGCAGTCATTGATCACAGAGACAAAAAGAAGCTACATACATTTGCACCACGCCACCCTTCCAACCATACGGCTAACCAACCATTCTCAACCGTCACTTCCTCAACATCCTCTCATCGAAATAATAATCTCATATTTGCAGTGTCATCTCAATCTCCTATTCCAGTCCAATATCTGAACAAGCAATGCATCTAAACAACCAATGAAAAAGGGAGTAAATGTAGGAAGGGCCCCTGAGTATTCAGTGACTACGAACCAGAAGGCAAAATGTAAAGAGGTGAGTTCCTTCTTTTACTGACAGAACACACAGAATGCATAAGAAAAGACCATCCCTTCTCATGGAAATTAAGGAACCACCTCCTACACTTTTTTCATGACCTGTGATAAAGTACTTGATGATGCTACCACTAATGAGGGCCAACAGGAATTATGACTTTCTCCCGTTAGGTTTTGGTGATTGGTAAGGATGGTTATATGGCGAGCCACGTGCATCACTTAGACTGGATAAGCTTCTCAAAGGTTGTCCATTTCTTGCTACAAATCCTCCCTGTGTTCTGATCCCATTTTTAGCATCAGATTTTGACTTGCTACGATCTATTTGCATGGACTGAAAGAAGTAGGAAGAGCTGGCCATATCCTTCAAATTTGGCAAGGGTTTTAAAGTTTCAACAACTTCACTCATCCGAGGTCTGATTTTGGAATCACGACTGAGGCACTGTGCAGCCAGTTGAATTGCTTTCTGTGCACCTTTTATTGAGAAATGACCTTCAAGACGGGGATCTAATAATCGATAGAACCTTCTCCTATCTCCAAAATGTGGTCTTGCCCATTCCACAAGGTTGTGCTCCCCATTGGGTCGATTCTTGTCCATCGATCTCCGTCCAGTCAGCATTTCAAGCAAAACTACTCCAAAGCTGTACACATCGCTCTTTGATGTCAAATGCCCTAAGTGAAATGAGGAATAAATTAGACTAGAACACTCTTGAGATTTTATAACATTCGTAATATACATAATACATGAAATGAAAAAGTAGACACTTTCCACTGATAGTTCCACTTAAAGGGCAGCAATTTTAAAACCAAATACTAAAAGTAGTTACGACCTAGGGAGTTTCCAAAGAGAGAAAAAAAATAATGGTTACTTTGCTAAAGAAACTATACTTTTCAGCCATTATCCAGAATACATAAAGATAACATGAGTATTTGAGTACCCATATGTTCTTGATAGCTTGTGCTGTGTCTTCAATAATTAGGAATGCATCATATTTAACAGGAGGGCAATGCTTTTATAATTGGCAAACAAAAGGATGGTAAGGGAGGCATATGTAAATAGAAAACATGAACATGAAAAGTGGTTAAAAACCCATTATTCACAGCAGGTTGGGGTCTTTAAAGATCTCTAGAGCTTTCAATGGACTAAAGGCAACCATGGTGAATGCACCACCCAACAGCTTGAGCACAACTTATCGGGAGATAGAAGAATTCAAGTTTGTGAACTCAATTGATGCCAATGTTTGAAGTCATTCCATGTCTTACTTGATAAACTTTCAAGTAACCCAACCCCTTTTTCGTTATTTTCGTAGCAAAAAGGTTTCATAGCTCACAACCGAATTTTTCACTATGTTATCATGGCTACCACATTATGGTTCTGGTATCAATGAGTAAGACAAGGAAATCCCTTTCACAAACGAAATATCCCTCCGTTTTCCCCCCTTCATACACTAGCAATGCAGAATTGTGGCATTTCCAAACAGTTTGGTGAAATTCTGCAGCCTAACAGCAATGTTAGTATATTCAGCTGGCATTTATTAATGGGCTTCAGGTGAAGCATATGTTCGTTAAAAGGAACTAATCTGAGCCAAGACTGAGCAGGCACTACAGGTCTGGATTATAGACATCCAAATTGAAATTTTAAGAATGCAACATTTGCACATCCAAGCACCACATGCACCACTTCATAATAGTTGCTTTAAACAATCTCCACCATCTAAATTCATAATGACAGTTCATTTCATATCCAAGTTGCAGAGGTACGTCAAAACTGGTTCGTGTATGAACCTCACAGGAAAAGCAATTAAACACCACTTACCAGTCATCACATATTCTGGTGCTGCATAGCCATATGTTCCCATAACTCGAGTAGATACATGAGTTTTATCTCCCTCAGGAGCATCTTTGGCAAGTCCAAAATCCGAAAGTTTGGCATTGTAATCCTAGAAGTATTATTTTTCTTATCAGAACAACAATGAAGAAAGTAAAGAAAATGTGAAAATGAAGAGAAAAATTTCCCTGTTTATGAATGTTTAAGGCACACACCGCATCTAATAGTATGTTTGAAGTTTTAAAATCCCGATATATTACTGGTCTTTCAGCCTCTTCATGGAGAAATGCAAGACCTTTAGCTGCACCAAGAGCAATTTTCATTCTGATAGACCAGGGAAGAGGCAAGGACCCTTCTGCATATAAAGTGGTTGATACCAAAGAACATTAAAGATCAATCATGAAGAATAAACAATCTGAGAAACAACTGAATTGTTAAGCATGAAAGCTGTGATGGAATTAACATCCTAGAAAGCAAGACGAATAGAATCTTTTCCACAGAATTATTATCATTCAAAGCAAGAGTAGTTGGTGCAGAATGCCTTTTTCTAACTCAAACTTAGTTACTTCCAATGCATAGATAAAGCTTGTAACCATGAAAGTGAAACACAGATGCTAACTTATCAATTGAAAATTGGATTACAAGTAGTTTCTAAGTATAATAGAGAAAAAAACTTGCAAAACTACTTTCTAAAGGAAGGAATGTGGCCAAGATGTTTCACTTAGTAATCGGATTACCAAGAAACTTACTTACACAATCTTAGAGGAAGTTTGATTGTATGTTCATACCCATATTTTTAACTGTAGATTCTCATGAAAGATATTATCATCTAGGAGGGTATAAGTAAAGAATTCCACATCCTAAAACTCCTTTTTCATTTGAGTGGCTATGGATTCAAAGTACAAACCAAATATTAATGCACACATGCACAAGCTCACACAAAGAGGTCATTGAAGATACCATGCAAATTAAAGCACTATATTTTAGATTTCAAATAACACTATATTCAGGAAAAACGAAGTCATTTCCAAGTTTTTAGTTCCCAAAAGTTGCATACTTCTAAAGAGGTGATTCTCCAAACTTCCTCTAGGCATGAACTCGTAGACCAGCAACCTTTGATCATCTTCAATACAATAACCAATCAATTTGACCAAATTGGGATGGAGAAGGTTCCCCAGGAAACTAACTTCAGCCTGGAATATATTAAACCATGGAAGTTCAAGCAAAAAGAAAACAAGCATGAATATACAGTATTGGAGGGGGAAAATGTTCAATTAATAGAAAGAGTTCATACAAGCCACTCTTTGTGACCCTGAAGTCCATCATGGTTGAGGGTCTTTACAGCAACAGTAAGCCCAGTGCCAGGTTTTACCGGAGCAGTTCCATTTTCCTCAATCCAACCTTTGAAAACACAACCAAATCCACCCTCCCCAAGAAGACTCTCAGGCCTGAAATTTCTAGTTGCTAATTTAAGATCATTAAATGAAAACTTTCGAAGCTGAGAAGCAAGCTTCAGTTCCTCACTAAACTTTGGGGTCGAAGAAGCACTTTCTCCGTTACTAGTAGCACTGGAGGTCATCACAGGAACAACTGGTTGATCTCTGCTCTGTTCATTCGTAGATTTACTTTCCACTGAAAGCCAGAGAAAATAAAATAAGCATGCGTTGTTATTCAGAGCAATATATCTATCTATAAGCGTTCACATGACTACTTTTAAGGCTAACCTCACCGTCTAGCATAATCCAATCAAGTTCACTTGGGCCACAAACTAGAGAACAAACTATTTCCAGCAAATTCAAGTAGTGCTTCACTGTTACTATAATGAACGAATATAATAGAACTTATCAACCAATTAGCCTTAGTAAAAGAAAATAACATGATCTTGATAGAGGATCTGTACTAACGCGAAAAGGGGGCAAAAAAAGAAGATAAAAACATGCTTGAAACACTCTATCCCCTCTTTTATCCGTTTACAATCAACCTCGGTCATCCAACAAGAAAAGGAATTCTCAAACGCTCTTCGGAAGAATTAATATAGTACTTGCAACAAAGGCTACCAATCTTCCAATCTAGAAAAGAAGGTTTTTGCAACTTAGGACTAAAATGATCAGAGAAGAGGAGGCTATTATAAGCATAGTAAACTTCAGTAGGATCACGTTTCTTTTTTTTAAAGAAAGGACAATGAAGCATCACAAACAAAGGAAATGAAGAGATGATTACCATACTGAGAAGTTGTACCACTCAACGAGCTATCAACTTTTGATCTCGAAGGCATGCAACCGCTTATCAACCTGAGTTTGACCCAGCAACCAATCTCCGCCTCTTCCTTTCCACTTCCTTTATTTTTCCTAATTTTTCTGCTGTTTAATTTATCTTCAGAATTCTTTGACTTTACAGAATCACGAACGCAACCCATCCTCGCAGAAACTTGGGCAAAAGCTAAAAAATTTAGCACAGAAAAGAAGAACTCATCTGAAAGAAACAAACTTCAGATCATTTACATCAGGAAATGGAAGAAAAGGACAGAGGATTGAAAGAGAAAATAAGGGATGCCCAGTTGTTAAGTTAGTCAAAAGGAGCTTAGAGAGAGGGAAAGTGTCCAATCGGGCAGGTGGGGCAAGAGAGAGAAACAGGGAGATTGGTCTTAACACTAACAATGGCATATTCCAGGCACGAAATCAATATTAATATATTGGCGGATATTACACATACTATAAAAAAGGGAGAGAGCTGCTGCTGTTCTGTTTTATTTAGTAGGATTTGGTTGCAATGATCATATGATTCACCAACGTTAATTACCACACATTACATTATCAGTCAAGTCAATGAGCTGGATCAGATTGAACAACACAAATTTGCTCTATTTTTTTTTTGTTTTTCCTGATTAATGCTCAAATCACTGTTAGAGCCGTTGAAATGATTGACAATAATTGTAGATTTCACCCTTTAAAAATTAATTTCCAAAAACGTACGTATTTAACTTTGTGAAATTCGTTCCACTGAACTGTAAAACATATTTCACTTGTTATATTGTTGAAAACGTGATATTATAAAAAAACACCAAGGTCTTTATCAAGTCTGTCTAAGACTATTGGCTTGCTGGATAGAACATTTAACAGAATAGTTGGGCATATTTCGACTTTGTTGCCACATTTCTTAGACTACGTGTCCTGTCCATAATGCTTACCATTGATGCCAAAAGCATGCACTTGCAAGATCAACAACACAGTACTAGCATTTCTACTCCAATAAAACCAGTACTTGCGATTGTAGCCAAGCTATTAAAGAAATGGAATCAATTTATTTTTAGAATTATAAGTATGTTCTTACTATAAAACACTAAAATTTTATAGCCGCCTACAAAAATATAAACAGAGAAAAAGATAACACTCACGGCTTGTTTTAATGAGACCAAAAAAAAAAAGAAAAGGTTAAAACACGCTTTTTAAACTTTAAGAAACATATGCTCGGATGAACCTCCTACACCGTGTGTTTTCAGTTTCTTTTTCTCTACTCTAAAAATGGAGTTGAAAATGTGAAAGTCGGTTTGAATACCAGGGAAGCCATGTTTTTTAAATGTTAATGTAATAAAATCGAAATTATGCAACAAAACCGACTTGATTTTCGTAGTATTGATAATGATAATACACTACAACAGATCAATATATTCACGACATTTTAATTGGCGACGATTTATAAATCATCTCTAAAAGAACACATTTAGCGACGATTTAAGTCTTCGTAGCTATAAGTAAAGGATTTTACGACGTTTCCATGAAATGTCGAAAAAATGAACATATTTTACGACGATTAAGTGATATTGTTGCAATAACATGAAGTTTTATATCGTCACCAAAACGAAAGATTTTTATCAGCGAAATCAATGTAATTGGCGTCGATTAAGGAAAAGCATCGCAAATGGTCGAAGCAAATAGCAACAGAAATATATAGAAGTTTAGCAATTCTTATAGATATAGAACAACAACAATAACAACGATAATATTACGCAGCCTTACCCCTAACTAATACAGAGGTTGCTTGAAAAATTATTACAGATAAAACAATAAATTAAGTTTAAAGCTGAGCCCAGCCGATTGCATCGATAAATGATAATAATATAATTATATTTTTTATTCCAAGTAACACGAGAGTCGGTAAAGGTAAATGAGTTCCCTATGTCTAGTTCCCCAAGAAGGGTCCTTGCACGTTCGAAGGCACCAATTAAAATAGTTAAAGATCTTCCCTCAACTGTAGGGTTGTTGACACCCTCTTCCAACAGCTTCTTCGCTATAACTAAACTTCTAAAGGATACAGTGAATGAGTCCCCAAATTTAGAATAGAAGACGACTTGTTCAGATGAATTGCCAGCCTGAGGCGTTTCACCTTAAACACAATCAGTCTAGAACTTAGATTGCTAGTTTTGTAAAACCATATAACGAACACAAATTGGAACATATGTATACCTGAATGACCAGACCAAGTCATTGGAATCGATGAATTTTCCAAAAACAACTGATTTCCCTAATCCTTTACAGACCATTGTGGCATTGCCGTTAGCCCCGAATTTTTTTTTATGATTAATTAAGCGTGATTAAATTAAGCAAGTTGAATTAGCATTAATTAAATTAA
>JANZXV010000008.1:10905724-10915869 GCA_027576455.1 Erythroxylum roigii | reverse complement strand
GCAAACTTGTCAATCAAGGATCGATAATGATTCTAATAAAGCGATTCAATGGGCATAATCATAGATCAATACGCATAGACTCCCCAACCAGATCTAAGAACATATTGAAAATTAAAGGGAAAGATAAGAATATTATTAATTTATATATCAATTTGGGATACTTTTGGAGCATATTAGATGGATATTATTCTGATTATGCTATTTTTACATTGTTTTTGGAGGCGAGGAGATGTGAAGTTGTTTAGGAGAAAATAAACTAAAATTGGCTAGATTGGGGGAGAATAGCACATCCGGTAGCAACCAAAAGGAATTTACAATGTCGCAGATGGGAAAACAATATGGCAGGAGCAGAGGAGTAAAACGCTAGCACCCCACGACGCCAAAACAACACAGTAGTGGAGACGCAACACCAAAGCAAAGGAAAAGAGAAGCAACTTATCAGCTGGGAATTAAAAACCCACAGCAGCTGGCAGAGGATGTCATTTAGTTTTGTTAATGAAAAACTGAAGGGGGTTAATTATTTCGCAAACTTTTCGCAAACTTATTTGGCACCAACAAAATAAAATCAAGCAAAGCCTAAATAGTAAAAACACCAGAAATTTGGTAACGCAGTTCGGCACACCTTATCTACGTCTGCGGGGCGCTTACCCAGCTTAACTTTCACAAAGGTACAATAGATTTACCTAAGGCTTTACTGAGCCGACACTACTCAACCCTTGACACTATCTCTCAACCTCACTTCCCGTGAAAGAATTTCACACCTAATAGTACGACCGCCTCGTACTAACCTCAACAGAGGATTTTTCTAATTACTTTCACTCAAAGACAATAATAAATCAAACAAAAAAAGACAACTTCCCAGATCTGAAATTATTCAGCAATAAAAGACCAAGTTGCCGCACTCCACAACGCCCATTCTTCAGCAATTAAATTGATATATGCCGCAAACAATGAACTCCTTAAATGACACATAACAACAGCATCTGCTCTTGTCATACGTGGACTGCTTAACATATCTTTTCCATAAGAAAAAAGTGCAGCACTTCAAATCATATGTAGCAGCCCCAAAAAAATTTTGCTCACCAATGACTCACCCAAAACCACAACAGATCAAGAGCTGTCCCCTCAAAAACCAGAAAGAACACAATAACGTGAAAACCACCAGATTTCTTATTCAACAAAGGAGACAACATTTTTCAGCCCAAAGAAATCGCAACCTATAAAAACAATAAAACCCTTGTGCAATTTTCGTGACACATACAACCACACATTACTCAAAATCCACACATTGTCAAAACCAAAAGGAAAACCTCCTGCAGATATTTTTCAACCACCGTGTGTAGTTAGACTCCTTCCATAATAAGGAAATATCTCATATATGGATAATCTTTAAATATCAAGATACCACCGAAAATAGAATGTATATTAAAGAAAAACTTCTGCAGTGATAGGGACATGTGGTAGTGCAATCTTCAAGGCATATAAAAATTCCTATGTCCAATTTAAAATGCCAAAACCAAATAAAGAATATATAAAATATATTCTAACAGTTAACACATTTGTGTGGACCCACATATACCGAACAGAGGATCTGTTCCGGAATAAAACAGCAATTGCAACAGCCGTAAGTCAGAAAGGAATAAAACGACAGCAGAGACAAAGTCAAAACGCAAAAGCAACAAGGGCCTGAAGAAGAATAGTCCGGAAGAAGCGCTAAATCCTATGAACTGCCTCTGAGGTTATTTTTGATTAGGGAGTAATTAGTTGATCTGTTCATGATTACCTTGCAAGATAAGGAAATATTGGTTATTTTAAATATGTTCTTAACAACTAGAACCAATTTATTCATAAATATGTTAAATTACTTTTGCATCAATTATAAATTGCATGGATCAAAGTGGAAATAATTTTCTTTAACTAAAAGTTTGTTTTATTATATTTCAAATCAATTCATTTTGTTATTTTTAATTTTCGTTTTAACATAATTTCCAAATCTTATTTTTCTTGGTACTTATTTGTTTAAAAGAGGTAAACTAAATAGTCAATCTTACTCCATTTTGCTGCTTTAGTATTCTGAGTAGGTTAATTATTTTTTGGCAGATTTTACACTCACCAAGCAGTTTCATTAGACAGTAAACTAGATCAAATACCAAATGGAGCCAACAAATTTAAAGCTATAAGATATGATTCTAAGAGCAAGGTGGAGTTCTATACCTGATTAGCACTCCACACAACTCCATGCACAAAAATGGCAGCTTCATCGTATTTCAGCAACAGCAATGATTGTAATTAGTATGAAGAGAAATGTAGTTGAAGATGGTAAATTGAATATTTGACATGTTCTGTGCAACTTGCCCTTCGGAACAAGCTTTGGTTTTTGCTGATTTAGGATGAAGTAGCTTAATCGTTAATTCTGCATTGTAGTTTTCTTTCAAGAATTGATAAAAACACTTATGAACCCAGATAATGGTTTTATTTGATGGATTCCTGGATTTTAACTTTTGATTATAGACTGCCTTCAAATATTAAAAAAAAAAGTTATAAATCTTTCTAATTTAAATATCATACAGAGTGTCCGAGAAGTATCCCCAAATGTTCTTATCATTAAAGTTAGACGTAAATTTCACAAAAGTATTTCAATTCAAATCATGCCCTGCCACAGGGACACACTCACCTTGAAATCCAGTAAGGCGTATGTAATGATCCCTTTTTAACTTTTTAGCTTTAACAACTCTTTCCTATCTTCTATGTAGTTTCTGGAATTAGCTGGGTAGCCATAGAGTGGAAGCATTTATAAAGAACAGATTTCTGAATCTGAGTTTCCAAGCCAAAGCACAAAACATTTATGTTCTCAACGTCTTCATCGCCAGCGCAAGTCCTTGAACCTTCCAAGTCAGAAAAAATGTTTCCAGATCATTACAGAAGAAAACCAACTCCTCTTGCTAGATATTTCCCCGATTCTGCAAAATTTGCAAACTGTCTATCTTTCTTTTGCATGACGTATAACAGTATCAATACTATAGTTCTTGCATATAGGTACCGTGACTTCCCCATGGTAGCTTTCATCATTTTTGTCTACTTAGGCTATTTTGTGTTACGCTACTGCTTGACCATCCTCCATCACTTGCCTCCGCATCAGGACCCGTCCAAGAGAAGACTCTTGAAAGCTACCATATGGGGGTTATCCTCTGCCATGCTTGTTGGGTTTGCTTATCACTTGTTAACTATCCCGAATCTGTCAGCGTCCGTGGAATTCTATGGCATTGCATTTGTGGGCAGTGCCTTTGTTTTCACAGTCTACATGTGTGAAGAAGCCAAAAATGGCTATTCTAAAGGTTATAAGAGGAAAAAGGCAGAAGGAACCGAATCAAATTCAAGCATAAACAGAGTAGCAAATGTCTAGTATTTTGCCTGAGAAGAGCAATCGGAGGCTAAATAAGTCTTCCATACCAGCTCTCTTTACTTCATGCCTTAGGTCGCTGGCTGGAGTGGTGGTGATCTAAGTGTGAATTAAGTTGCAAATTTATATATGTTCCTTTCAGTTTGTACGAAACGAAAGAGTAAAAAAATTGATTTTGAGCTTTCAGATTTTGACTAAGAAAAATTAACATAAATAATCAACTAATTTTGTGGACTTTTGTACCAAGTCTTTTTAAGAAAAAGAATAGCTCTTCCATTAATACGAATAATTTATAGGAAAAAGTCAAGATATTTGAGACCCGATGGAGTGACAGCAAACTCTTAAGATAGTAGAAGACGACTACACTCTAACTGGAGAAAAGGTGACTCTACTCTAGTCTCGCATGTCATTCTACCAACTGACTGAGCTACGTAGGACTGTCAAAGGCTGTACTTATTATTAATAACCATTCGACTCATTTGGCTTAACAGAATCTTCGTACTGCTTAACGGAAGCTTAGACGAAGAAAAATGCTGAAAGGATTGCATCTTTTGCGACAAGCTTCCGTTTCTCGCCACGCCCTTTTCGGTACAGCAACAGTAGCGTCCTCCCCGACATTGCTTAATCGATGCTCTTTTTTCTCATCAGAGGAACAATCTCCACAGAGTCATTTCGTCGAACATTTGGAGAATGAATCTTCCCAACCATCTGCCACCGTCTCCGTCGACCGCTCTGGACTTTATTACCCTCCTGGTATCATGGTTTGTACTATGTTCACTCTTTGTACACTGTGTGCAATAGCTGTTTTTGATTGAAAGGTCGTTCTTTTTTATGGTTTTGTAGAGCATTCTCGTGAACCGACTGCGGAATCAGAGCTTGTCAAGCACCTTAAAAGCATTATCAAGGTACCAAAGTCGCGTGTTTGTTTTTCAAACCCTTCGTTGGATGTTTATGCTGTTTTTAAAATATTGAAATGGTTTTGGACGTTAGATTGTAAGTGACCCAACAAGTTTTTTCTTTATAAAAAACAAAGCAAGGAGACAGAGGTACGAGGCTCATTCTTGAGAAGTAATTAGTCATTTAATCGCAGCACAAGGAGATGCTTTTAAATTTCAAATCATGTATGGAGAAGCGACAGACAGGTTATACTTGCAAGATCCTTTCTTGGACTTATGAATGCTGACACATGGTTGTAGTGTTGTTTGAGAAGGTTCAGTTTTATAGAAATGGTCCCCTAAGACTTGAGTAGTTGCGACATCAAACAAGTAGATGTGAAGGAAATTCAGCAGCCTAAATTTAGATTTGTCTCATGACCCAGCATATGAATTGCATGGCTGGAGTACTGATGAATCTGTTAATACAATTATGATTTTGAGGCATTTAATTTGTAGATTGAGTGAAGCACCTGCTTTAGTTGCCTCATAATTCATTTGGTTTATCTAATTATCTTTCATTTCGTCATTTCGGACATCGTTTTTGTGGTTAATACCCTCCATTTCTATTTTTTAAGTTCCGAGGTGGGCCAATATCAATTGCCGAGTATATGGAAGAAGTTTTGACAAATCCTAAAGCTGGTTTCTACATTAACCGAGATGTATTTGGTGCAGAAGGTGATTTCATTACCTCTCCTGAAGTGAGTCAGATGTTTGGGGAGGTAATTGCATCCTATCCTAGATTGGCTTTCTTTTGAGTTCATTAAGATGTATGTGCAACCACAATACCAATAATTATTGTTAGATTTATTTCCTGTTGCTTTTTTTCGAATCAAGGAAGTAAAACTTCTTCTTAGCTTTTTGACATTTCAGATGATTGGCGTGTGGACCATGTGTCTTTGGGAGCAGATGGGACAACCAGAAAACGTAAACCTGGTTGAACTTGGTCCGGGACGAGGAACACTTATGGCTGATCTTCTGCGAGTTCGCTACTGCAACTCTTACAACTCTTATTTTGTTTGGAAGAGAATATTCTTTCGAGTGGTCCTTTAAAAGAAACTTATTTTATTTGTAGGGCTCATCAAAATTTAATAGCTTTACAAAATCATTACGCATACATATGGTAGAGTGCAGTCCTGCACTCCAGAAGATGCAACATCGTAACTTAAAATGTAATGATGAAGAAAAGAGGACTGTCAGTGCATTGGCAGGGGTACCTGTTTCATGGCATGCCACTTTGGAGCAGGTTCCTTCAGGAGGTAAGTGGTAAAGAGATGTCAGTTTGTTGAAGTCCGATAAATTGTGAAATCTTCTTCCATTTAATTTCATTTCAAAGTTCATAGGCATAGAAAAGTAACTGTTAACCTTCTTCACTCATTTTCTATATTGTTGCTGCATTCCAGTGCCAACAATCATTATTGCCCATGAGTTTTATGATGCTCTACCAGTTCATCAGTTTCAGGTTTGTTTAACTAACAAGATCTGTATTTAATTTCATTAAGACTGTAATTCTGATGTATCCTATATATAGATAGGAGAAAGAACTTTTATTTAAAGTTCTGTTCAATATTTTATCCAATAGTATTATTGAAAATAAAAAGAAAATCCAAAAGTAAAATGTATTCCTTGAATTAAATTGCTTAATGCATTTTAAACTTTGTGAAGCTTTACTTGTCTCCTTCAAGATCTGTTTATCAGCCAACTAGCCTTTGATTTCCCCGATCTTACAATTTTTTTTTTTAATTAGTGTGCACAAAATGTTCCTTTCACCAGAGACATTTGCAATCACATCTGGTTAGTGCATGCTATAATTTCTGTTGTTATATCTGCTGATCACCTCCAAACAATTCTGATGCAAGGACTTGTGTTGACAGCAATGTAGGGTTATACTTTTGAGAATTTTAAGGGTGCATTTCATGTGTTTTCAGCTAGAAGATAATTACATCATCTCTGAGGTTTCCCCTAATGTTTGTTACTGGGAGGACACCCAAATGGATAAAAGTGCTTTCCTTGGTCACTTAGGCTTCTTTTTAAAAACAAAAGTCTAAGGAGCTAGAAGTGCTTGCCTTGATCACTTGGGCTTCTTTTTAAAAACAGAAGTATAAGGAGCTTTATTAAGAGATAGAATACTGTTGGTTGTATCATGTCTGTGGCAAAAATCAATATTAAACTGTTCTAGTTGACAAATTCTGCAGCGGGCTTCCCGTGGCTGGTGTGAGAAAATGGTTGATATCAGCGATAATTCTACGTAAGACTACATCAATATGGAGTAGTTAGCTTTGCATTTAGAACTTGTGGAATGATTTTATTTTGACACTTCATTATGTTGGTTAGGTTTCAATTCGTTCTATCTCCACAGCCAACACCTGTAACTCTCTATTTGGCAAAGCGCTGCAAGTGGGCTGCTACTGAAGAAATAGAAAAACTTCATCAAATTGAGGTTTGTCCTAGAGCAATGGATTTAACTCATTCAATTGCAGAGAGAATAAGTTCTGATGGAGGTGGAGCTCTTATAATTGACTATGGCCTCAATGGACTAGTTTCAGACAGCTTGCAGGTATGTTTTCTTGATATTGCTATTTTATACAAATGTTCCTTTTCTTATTTTTTTCTTTCATAAAACATGATATGCTCTTGTTGTTTGTAAAAATCAATAAACCATCCCGGAATGCTGCAATACCTTGGCATTTGTGGTTTATACCTGTGTTATTTTTGTTCCCTCCTGCAATTTAATGCTTAGGCATTATTAAAGTATTGCCCTTCCAAAGGTCTCTATCGCTACTCATATATTTTGCACTTGTGTCGAGCGGATGTCTAAATTAACTGTCTTTTGGCCTACATGAGTTTTCTGCAGGCAATTAGGAAGCACAAGTTTGTTAACATGCTAGATAATCCTGGGTCTGCTGATCTCAGTGCATATGTGGATTTTGCTTCCATAAGGCATTCTGCAGAGGAAGCTTCAGGTTCATCCTCATTACATTAGAAACTGGGCAAGCTTACCGCAGGAGATAGATATGGTGATTAAAACTAACCCAATTTCTGTACTGTTTTCAGAAAGCGTCTCTGTCCACGGCCCAATTATGCAGTCCCAGTTTCTTGGTTCACTTGGCATAAATTTCCGAGTGGAAGCATTGCTGCAGAACTGCACAGATGAGCAAGCTGAGTCCTTGAGGACAGGGTACTGGCGTCTGGTGGGTGATGGTGAAGCACCGTTTTGGGAGGGACCTGATGAGCAGGTGCCAATGGGCATGGGCACCCGGTACTTAGTTATGACTATTGTGAACAAGATGCATGGTGTTCCAGTACCATTTCAATAAAGCAGTCCACTATATCCTGTGACAATCCATGTTGAAGGTTAGGTATATGGTAGCTTAATTGCTACTATTAAATGAATCTGCAGTTTGCTATTTTCAGGGCGACTTTAATCTCTCTGGCATACTATCTCATATTGTATTGGCAAACATTGTTCCTTATCTGTTGTTGACGAGTCTTGTTGGGCCGCTGGACACCCTGGTCTTGTTCAAATACCATTCGCCTTTTCTTTCATTTACTCCCCTTCCCACTTTCAGCTTTTGACGGTAAGTCCTTTGTCCTGTTGGATTCTAATTTACAGTGAGTTACAAAGTCCTTTGTAGCTCATACATAGGCTTCCAATACCTTTCCTTTATAAATACGTAAATTTATTATTGTAATGTAATTTTTAAATAATATCATTCAATATTCTGAAAACTAATCATCGTGCCTTTCAAAAAGGCACACATATTTTTTAATAGATTTTTGATTAAAAAAATAAGATATGATTTAAAATGGCATATCGCAATTCTATTTTAAAAAATAATGCATGTTCAGGTAACAAAATATTAGGATTTTTTTTAGAAGGTTAAATGATAATGAAAATTGTAAAAACTATACGTGTTTCCCATATTGTTTCCTGATTAAAAAGACTAGAATAGAAGGCAAGTTCGTGAGCTACGTTATTGCCTTCCCTACAAGCAAAAGTAAACGATATTGAATTTAAAGATAAAAATAAGGCACCGTATGCAGTGATTTTGATCATCTGTAGCTTAATTGATATGCTTAACAAAGACTTTAATTGGGCACTGTTACTGTTGTTATAAATCAACCTGTATGCATATATTTGTAGCTGTAGTTGTTTAACTTTGCAGCTGAAACCTTTCGTTGTCAGTTGTTTCATCTTTTTCTTCCTACCCAATTTTTCAAATGGTTTAAAGCATGACATGTGACTACATACATTGTCTTGCGGGATTGTCCCCATCGTCCACGTATTTTGGTCAAGATTCCAAACATTAGCATATTTACTAGAGATCGCTTAAAAGTTAGAACCTAGAACCTATAACCTATCTTGAATATAAAACGATTTCTTTATTATTTATTATTTTAAATTTTGAGCAAACAAGAATAACAAATCATCCTCGATATCTCGTTTCTTTGGATATATGGAAAACTAACTTACTGGTATTTAGAACATCACTACAGAGATGGCCCTAAACCTCCATTATTAATATAAAATACCTGGTCGGGTCGGCCTAATAAGGCCCGGCCTAGTGAGGCCCAACTTCAAGCCCAGACATTAACAGCCGAGTAGTAAGAGGTCGACTCCCATGCAACTACAATGATTTACGTAGAGACCAAAACTTAATGGCAACCTAAGGCATATATAAGGTACTATTTTACCATGATAAAGGTACGCAACCAAAACCCTAGTCTCCTCTCGGTACATAGCAACCTATACTCTCCAAAAATACAGACTTGAGCGTCGGAGGGGCCTTCCGGGAGACAATCCCCGGAGAGTCTTTGTTCATTTTGCAGGTATCACTTAGCCGAAGCTCCACAAGACCATGGATCAGAACAACGATATTTCAGCCCAACAGAATTCGGCTGAACCAGTTGGCGCCCACCGTGGGGCCCGGCATCAGGGCACCACGTCTAGAAACACACAGGTAAGCCAGGCGGCAGCGGCCAATCCTGATATCGCCGCCGTCACGGCTCTTGCGATGCAGCGGATGGGTTTGCAGCAACACGTCGCTCACCCGTCACCACATCTAGATTATCGCACTCAATCTTCACGTCCGAGTGATCAGCCGCACCTTCACAACCAACACCAGGAAGAATAGAGCACGGCCCTGGAGGATTGTGCAGAGGTGAATTCACTTCCCAATTCCCAGCGCCCCCAGGATGCAGATCCCCCAGCACCGCCGCAAGTCTCCTTCACCAAGAAGCAGCTGGAGGAGGCGGCCGATCTTTTGATCCGTCAAGTTCTGCGGTCTCAGCTGGAAAGGCCGCAGCCCCCAGCTCGGCACATTAGCCTGCCACCCGATCACCATTCTGCCCTAGAAAGAATTGTGGATGATCGAATTAATTTGGCCATGAGCTCCTGCCCAGTCCGAGCTCCCGCGCAGTACAATTCTCCTTTCATTCCGGAAATCCTGGATACCCTTCCTGCAGCCGGCACCAAAATACCGACCCCTGAAAAATATACAGGAAAGACCGATCCCCTAGACTACCTGCAGTACTTTCAGTCGATGATGAGCCTGCACTGTGTCCCCGACGTAGTTCAATGCAAAGCGTTTTGCACTGCTTTTCAGGAGAGAACCCGAAGATGGTTTAACAGTTTGCCTTCGAGCTGCATCACTTGCTTCGAGGATTTCAAGCTGTTGTTCCTCAACCAATTCGCTACCAGTAAGTGGCCCCAGAAAACGGCTCTGGAGGTGATGCAGTTGACCCAGGGAAGGAATGAAAGCTTACGGGAATTCATTACTCGGTTCAATAATGAGGCTGTAGAGGTCCCCGAT
>JANZXV010000008.1:10890610-10905624 GCA_027576455.1 Erythroxylum roigii | reverse complement strand
GACATTCGACTTTCGACAAGATTTCGACACAGCTCGCCCTTGAGCAAAGCTCGGGCCGACATTCGACTTTCGACAAGATTTCGACATAGCTCGCCCTTGAGCAAAGCTCGGGCCGACATTCGACTTTCTACAAGATTTCGACATAGCTCGCCCTTGAGCAAAGCTCGGGCCAACATTCGACTTTCGACAAGTTTTCGACATAGCTCGGCCCTCGAGCAATGCTTGGGCCTCGACTTTGCGCCTTCGACAAAATTTCGACATTACACATTCAATAAACTTTTAAATATAGCTAGACATTTGAGCAACACTCGGACCACGACGTTTTGCACGGCTAAGTCCCGAGTGATGTCATCAGGAATCAAACAATGCCAAGAGCCGAAATCTTGGATCGGCCGACCTCAATATAAGTTCGGTCGAATAACTTAAAAATATATCGTCCGCGGTCAACTTAGGCCGCGTACTCTGAGTTTGTTCTGTAATACTCGGGACAAAAAATACAAATTTAATGGCAGGTTGCATGCGATCGACTTCTGCCGAGCATTCGGCTCCTAGCGAGCTGTATGAGCTTATGGGAAGCCAGTGGAAATTTAAAGTTTGTTTATACAATAAAGCAAAGGATGAAGTCCAAGATAATATTTTTATTTACGTTTTTTATGGTCACAAGCCCGACCAGATGGGCCTCACCTAAAGGAAAAGAAACTACCCCTCGGTAGGAGGGGAAGAGCTAACAACCGGTCCTGAAGGAGTAGCTTCAGGGGCAGACACAATAGCAGAGGCAGGGTCAGAAGAGGGAATCATTAAATCGGCAGGAGGGGAGGTCGGCACCGCAGCCTCACTAACCGGCATGATACCACCCAAGGAGGGATTGGGGGGAGGAGAACGGGTAACGACTCGATTAGGGGAAGAGGAGGTCGCTAAGGCTGGATCAGAATGAGGAGAAGGGCGAGGAGATTGCACTTCCACCTCCGAGCTAAGATCTAGCTCATCGTCTGGAATGTACCGAGGCTCTCCCTCGACCACCTCTATAAGTTCTCGCAAAGAGAGGCTGAGACCAGGGGGAACCAGCGGCTCGACATAGTCCTCAAAAGAAGGAGGATCCTGCCCGTCAGGGACGTGAACGCCATGACAGCTCTGCAGGGTGCTGAGAATCAGGTCACAAGCATACTCATGGCATTCCTCTTCTAAATACCGCACCTTCCATCGCTTGATCGCGGCAATTCGTTACTCTTTTATGCGGCCCTCCAACTCTTTCACCCTAGTCTCGGCTTTTAACCTGGCCTGCGCTGCCTCGTAGCAATCTTGACGGAGCTTGAATTGAAGCTCTCGTTCCGTCATCACCTTGGAGTTGACGACGCGCATCTCATCCCTCAGTTCCACGTTGGCGAGCACCTGAGCTTGATATTTCTCCTCCAGCTCATTCTTTACCACAACCATCCAGCTTTTCTCCTCCTCCCCCGACTCGAATCGAGCCTTCCAAAAATCTCTCTCGTTCTCCAAGAACTTCTTCTCCTCCTCCAAAGAAGAAACTTGAGCCCGAGTGAGGTTTCTCTCCTCTGTCACCCCTGAAAGCTCTTCTTTCACTTTGCACAGTTCCCGAAGCTTAGCTTTCAGAGTGTCGCGCTCCTTGGCACGGCAGTGCATGGCGTGGCCGAACGCCAGACCCCTTGCGCAGTGGCGAATAAGACGAACCGACAGCTGCTGGTTATCCAGCCTACTTATAAGTTCCTCGTCTACAGGAGGAACAATGTTCTCGGCAATATAGAGCGACACATCAAAATCTCCGAGTGACGCGGTTTTGTCCAGACTAATCGCTGGTTCCCATTTGTCGACGCTTGAGGATCGCACTTTCCCCTTGCCCTTCTCCAACCGGGCTATGCGGTCCCCGCTCTGCTCCACCTCCTTCTCTTTCCCCCTAGGGGCACCCGCCGGGCCGGGTGGCTGTTCAAGAACCCGGACAGTTCTTCTCCTCTTTAGAAAAGGCCCCTCCTCCTCACTCTCTTCTTCCACGTCCACCACCGGGGTGGGCACCGTCGGTCGCATGGGGACAATCGCCCGGACGGGCGCTGTCGTCGGCTCGGAAATAACCGGCCGAGAGACCTCTAAGCTGGGCTCCCCATCCTTGCTCGGTTCCTTGGCCTTAGCAGATGGCCGAGCAGCCCGTCGTTGGCTCTTGGAAGCGCTGGAGGAACCGGAAAAGGCGCTAGCTCTCACCATGTCTGCACAAATATGGAAACAGGTTAGAGGATGAAACCAAAACATACGAATATTGCAAATAAGAAAATCATAAAGTATCGACCAGAAGGGGCATTCTCCTCTCCTAGCCCGCTCATCCGAGGTGGGGGGCAAATCAAGAACGAATTGGCCGAGGCCCCCCCTCATATCCCCTAAGGAGTTGACCAAAGTCATACCGACCGAGCGCCTTTATTCTACCGACTGTCTCCTGCTCCTCTCTACTAAGGAACACGCTCGAAAGGTCGTTCCACAGTTCCGCCAACGGATACCTCCACGGCCTGGCTTCGAAAGGGGACCCAGGAGGCCTCACAAAGAAATACTTCGTCCGCCACGACTGAACCTTTGAGGCCGTCCCAGCAGGACGGTAGCGCGCATCCCTGTACTGAAGAGTAGGGATCCCGGTCCCGGTACTTGAGCTTTGATTCATCCTTAAAAAGTGGAGCAGGATGTCGACCGACGGAGGGCAACCGAACTGATGGCACAACAAGGCCAGGCCGTTTATAAATCTCCAGTCGTTCGGAGGAATCTGGCTCGGCCTCAGCTGATAAGCGCGACACACCTCATCAATCACCGGGGCGTACAGGAGCTTCATACCACCAACTGTAAAGAAGCTGTCTGAAACAGTAAAGTAACCCCCCGGACTGCTGTAAATTCTTTCACTTGCGAAGGCAAGCCTGGGCCCCCACACCATTGGAATGTTATGTCGAAGGATCGAGTGGTTTAGTTCCCTCGCGGTCATCGTCGATGGTTCACTGGGGGGATTTTCAACAATCTGCCCGTCCCTTCGGGCACTCACCCCAATCTCCTCCGTTCCTTTCGCCTCAGCCGCCTCGTTCCCAACAGTCTCAGGCGCCTCCACCACTTCCGCCGCTACCCCCAGTGGCCTAACCTCTAAGGCCTTTTCGGCAGATTCCTCCTCCGGCCTAACCTCCCCTCTAGAGCTAGTCGACGACATGATTATAAACGGAAAATCTAAGGGATAAGGAGGGAAAAATGGACGTACCTAGTTGAGAATGGAGGTTTGTAGACAAAGATGAAAAAGGTATTCTGGTGACTGCAAAGAGCGGCAGAAACGAAAATCCAGAAATCAAAAGTCAAGAAACAAATGCGTGAAACAAAAGAAGAGGACGACCACCGGGCTCGCAATTTATAGTATCGACTGAACGGGAATACCAATCGATGACAGATGCGCGGCGCGATCCTAGCCATGGTAAAACACGTGGCAGAATCTAAGCAGCGGTCAATTAGGTTTGTCGAAAACTACAAGCGGCGTGACAGTTGAAAGGACGTACATGACAGGGTGTGACAGCGTATGCTAGCTACGCGGGGCAGTTAAATGGGCGTATCGTTTAAAATCTTCAACGGCGCTCCGCAGATACGAATCGACGAGTCATAATTAAACCTACTATCGAGGCTAGACCGCCCTCATAGGGCACGCGCCGAACTCTCAACCAGCATTACCGCGCGCTGACCGACCTTTCTTATGTCTTAACAGCCCGACCAATCGACCCAATGACCTGGCAGCGAGTGCATGCACCAACGAGCCGCACAATCCTCATGTACTCCTTCGACCCTTCCCTTCAATCAGAGTCGAGGAGTAGGGGGCTTATGGTCGGGTCGGCCTAATAAGGCCCGGCCTAGTGAGGCCCAACTTCAAGCCCAGACATTAACAACCCAGTAGTAAGAGGTCGACTCCCATGCAACCACAATGATTTACGTAGAGACCAAAACCTAATGGCAACCTACGACATATATAAGGTACTATTTTACCATGATAAAGGTACGCAACCAAAACCCTACTCTCCTCTCGGTACATAGCAACCTATACTCTCCAAAAATACTGACTTGAGCATCGGAGGGGCCTTCCGGGAGACAACCCCCGGAGAGTCTTTGTTCGTTTTGCAGGTATCACTTAGCCGAAGCTTCACAAGATCATGAATCAGAACAACGATATTCCAGCCCAGCAGAATCCGGCTGAACCAATACCCTTATTTAAGAGTTAAAATCTTATACATTAATTATAGTATTCTCAGAAAATTTTATATTGGGTAAAATCTTTTCTCTAAATTTATTTTTTACTTCAATTTTCATATCCCTTTTCCGTTTGTTTCTTACAGTTGTCTACTTATTCTCTTCCTCGCAACCTTTATAAATACTAGTTCAAGTTTTAGAATTCAAAATTATTAATTAAACCGTACCTATAATAAATTAACATTAAAGGCATAGAAATAATCTATACAAAAATTAATAAACTTTTTCCTCCAATAATATTAATTTATAAAAGTTTACCTCCAGAGATCGTTATCTAGTTTTGCTATTGTTGCGAACCATTTATGTATAACTTTTACTAATAAACTTTTGATAATGACTCTAAATGGATAAATTTTTTTGGGCTTTTAATTAATTAATAATAAGATTCCAGTTAAAGAAACATAATTTCCCAAATACAATTTGCAAATTCTTAATTAGTCAGGAATCTGTGTAATTCGCAATCTTAACAGGATGTTTGGAATGGTATGAATTGAATTCAATTACAACACTGAATTCAATTAAGTGTTTGGAAACAAAAAAATCATCATTCCTTATAAATTGAATTCACCTAAAAAAGTATCGGAATTGAATTACAAATTGAAACTTCAATTCTTCTTTTGAATATTGAAAATATCATTATAATAATACACATCTAACTCTAACATATATCTCTTTACCTCAAGCAACCCCTCCCACTTCAAACAGCCCCTCCTACCAAGAAACGGAACAACAACACATTTTCCACGAATCAGCGCCTTCCACCATATTCAAGTCTTCCCTTTTCCTTGTTCACGGGTGTCTTTTCCTTTTTTGTTTTTTGTCTATGATCATCGTTCTCTTTTAGATCCATCGTTCGATTTAGCTTCTACTTCCATTTTCTCATCTTGTCTACATTCTTTTGCAATTCTTGAAGTTTTTTGTATATATCTAGATTATTTTTCAGTCAAGGGTAAAAATGTCATATGAAATAATTGAAATCATTTTGATTATATTCTAAACAGTGTAATTGAATTAAATTCTAATATTAATGGGTTTGTTCCAAGCAGTATAAATTGAATTCAGTTCAATCTCATTAATATAATTGAATTCAATTCGTTAATAAATTCAATTCGAAAGTTTCCAAACTAAGTCGATTTCTCTACCCCTTACTTAACAATTTCTACACCTTACTTAACAATTTCTACAACTTGACGAGATTTTAAAGCAATTGCCAATATAATTTAATTTATTCCTCCCACCACGTACTGATCATATTTAGATTTGTCCACCAGGCTCAAGGATCAAAGTCAACGACGAATTCTACGAGAAAATCCAAACTCTTGATTGGCCTTAATTATTGCTTTAATCTCCTTCAAATTTTTAATATCTATGCTTACGATGACTATTGACAATCTGATTACAACAGTATTAGTTTGAGTCTGTGGTGCCGAATATCAAATTGATTGGCCTTAACTGTAGCTTCAATTTCATCAAGTAATAGCAAGAATAAGAGCATGGGATCACGACAACTAAACCTCGGGACCAAATCTGATGACTCGCGAACCTCCCATCCCCGTTGGTCCTCGCCCTACCAAACGCACTAAACCTTTTGATCCTCTACCTGATCATGCTTTCCAGTGCTTCGTCCAGCCCACTGGCCCTCATGACAATGGCAGCCCTGCCCAGAAACAATTGTCCTGGAAGGATAAAGTGCTCAACCGGGAACGCCTCAAGGCTGCGGCCTATGAGTGTAAGGAGAAAACCCATGTGAACCTTATCGACGCCGAAATAGTCACCAGGGAATATAGGGTGGCTCCCCGCATCTTCCCATCTTTCATGTGGATCCCGTATACCTGGCTTCCCTTGAAGCCCCCTTGAGGCAATTTGTTGTTGTCAAACTGTTGGGTCGCTCCATCTCTTACCGTCTCCTATATGCCAAAATTGAACAAATGTGGAAGCCTGTCGGTGGTTTTGACGTCTTGGACTTAGGACATGATTATTTTCTAGTTAAATTTGACAACAGCACTGCCTTCGATTTTGCCCTGGACAAGGGTCCCTGGATGATTTTTGATCATTACCTAACGGTCCGCCCGTGGTATCCGGGCTTCTCGGCCGTGACCTCAGTGGTCGCTTCGACCCTTGTCTGGGCTCGGTTGCTTAACGTTTCTGTCCAGTATTATGATGAAGATCTTTTATTAGCTATTGCTACTAGTCTCGGACGTCCAGTTAATCTGTGGCTTTGTGGCTCTCTACCCCAGGGGGGTAGCCGATTCTTTCTTCCGCCTTAATCTCGACGATTGGATCACCGCCTATGTCCTAAGCCCTTCGCGCCCTTTTCCTCTCGTGTTACGCTTTGTCATCATGGCTTGGATAATTTGGACTGCCCGTAACCAGGAAGTTTTTCAGCATACGATCCTGTCGACTGTCGGACAGGTCCAAAGGTTCCGACAACTCCTGGACGATTGCACCCGTTTTAGCCCGTCAGCTCCTACTCCCTCTCCACCCCGTTGGGTCACGTGGTCGGCGCCTCCACCCGGATTTGTAAAGCTCAATGTTGATGGGAGCTCGGTTGGCAATCCGGGGCCAGCCGACTTCGGCGGCCTTTTGCGTGATGAGAAGGGGGCATGGCTTGTGGGCTACTCTGGTTTTATAGGTCATGCTACTAGTATGCTTGCGGAACTTCAGGCGATCCAACATAGTCTGGAATTGGGCTGGCAGCGCAGTTATCGTTTTTTAGTTGTGGAATCGGACTTTTGGGAAGCCATTGCCTTGGTCGAGGATTTTTGCCCGCGGTCCCACCCTTATCTGCATGTTATAGAGGATATCAAGTTTCTGGTCAGGCGACGCTAGGTTTGCTCCATCGTCCATACCTTCCGTGAGGGTAATCGGTGTGTTGACCTTTGGGTCAAATATGGAGCCTCTCACCAACACCGTTGGACTGTTTGGGAGGATCCCCTCCCAGTTGCCCAACGGCTTCTGGCTCAAGACGCTTCCTCCGTAGCCATCCTACGGCCCTAGTCTCCTTTTACTCTTTGTTTCCCTTTACACCAAAAGAAATATTCATCACTGCTTAATTTTCACATGGTGTGCTGCTGATGCCTGCGTTACTGGGCACGTCACATATTGTAGTCAAAGAATCCCAAGATAGGAGTAGGTAAGACCATGTAGACACTGAGAATCACATTAAGTGGATGGAAGTTTTCAAGATGCATTAAGTCCACTATTGCAAAGTGTGTTGGTGTGGTGGCTATGGACCAGAGAGCTTGATGCCATTTGTTACCGTACATTGATTATTATTATGAAAAAGCTTTCCTGCTGTCGGAGTCCTATCATGACTATAACCAGAAAGGTTAGCTAAACCATGTCGTTCCTTCCTAATGATAGAGTTAGCTAATGATTTATTATTTAACAAAAATAGTTTATGATTCCGCTATAAATTATTTGACACTGCAAATTTAATAATACTACGTAGGAAGGAGAAAGCTACTGCCAAAAAGAAAAATAAGAATTTTATAAATCAAAGCCAACTAAATCAGAATTCTATACCAAAGAAAGAAAATAAAAATCACTTAAATATTGTGAGCGTCAAAATGCATAAAAGTCCAAGTAACTAGCACAATGTATACTACAAGTTCTACTTTTATTTGGCTCATATCGATGATTTCAACAAGAACTTGTGGATCACCATATAGTTCTCATCTATTTATGTTATGATTTGAATAGTCCTTACAATTCAGAGGTGTTTATTTGATGGCTCTGAAGAGATTCTGATTGTAATTTGGGACATATATAGCAAAGTCGTCGTCATCAATTGACATTTCGACTCAGTGCTGTAGTTTTTGAAGGCTGCTTTGTTTTTCCTAAGCCGGCTTCCTTGTCATTTTCATTTCAAAAAACTCTCCAATGGTGCTGAGTAAATAAAAAGAAAAAAGATTTATAAGGAGAGAAGTTAAGATGCTGACATGCATCGAGAGTTTTGGTGGGTTCAAATTATAGTGTGATCCACTAAACTGGTAAAGATGCTTTAATACAGGTAGAAAACTTGTGTGATGAGAAAGAAGGTTTTGGTGGGTGCGTTATAAAAGTCACTTTATCTTAATTGTGCAAGACAACAAAACTTGTATAGATACTACGAAGCACTCTTCAATTAAATGGAACAGTGTCGTGGGGTTCTCATTAATTAAGGGGTTTTGCAAAGGTTTCGACCTCCGCTGATCATGTCTAGAACTAATAATAGAAAATCGCATGCAGATGAAAATGGTTTAAAGAAATGGCTCTCATTTCAACGTTCGAGTGTTAGCTAACTTCATTAAAATAGTCATATGGATTTTCAATTAAAGGAAGCTGTACCATACTTGTATTGAAAAGTCTGGAGACGTGGGAATCGACGACCACTTGCATACTTCATAATTCAATTAATGGAGCTTGAGAGGCAAAAACAAGTCTAATAAGTCAGTGGTAGAAATAGAAATGGATAAATGCTTCTACTCTCAAGTCATCTTCTGATGCTAGTACAATACAAAACATGGAAAAAAACGAAAGAAAGCGTTACATGTTCTTTGTACAAAATTTGAACGATTCACTTCCAAGTCTCGAACCATTTTCGAGGGCTCTCAATCCATTCAAAATCAGTATACAAAACATAGTTTATAAACATAAAGCGATAAAGAAGAATCGGATTAAATAATACGTCCCGTCACACATAAAGTAAAAATCTTTTGAACTGGCATGTCGGTGAAATGAAATGTTTTATTTGTTCCACAGTATTCCTGCGTCTGAGTCTCTTGATGATTGGATATACTTTTGCATAATGATGGAGATACTGTTAAAACTTAGACTCCAATATGCGAGAAATGTTCAATAAACCATTTATAACCCATAACTTCAGCCGCTATGAGTAACAATAAGGAAGGTCTATATACAATAATTAATACAACAACATTTGGTTATTTATTGTTCATCATTTCAAGTATAAGTTCTATAGAACTCAGTATCCCTAGTATCTGATGAGAGATATTCAATTTTTTTTCCTTTAAACTATCTATAATAGATAGTAGGTATACTGATATATATAAACTGGTAAATTGACTTCATTTAGTATAGCTAATAAATCCAATTACTCGATACTTTACGTGTGTGGAAACAAAACTTTGGTGCCTTAGTGATAAAATATGATGTTGATCACGATAAAGAAAATAGTGGCGACACTAGCCACCAAATCTGACATCCTGTACTACTACCAGTCAATGACAGCTTGTCCATATAATATAGGAAAACCTTGTTGTCCCTATCAGACTGTTGGGCATCAAGTTTCTTCCTCGATCAACCGAATTCTATATAAAAATATCACTGCTAGCTTGATCCGTTTATATTTCTAAAACTTGGAGATATAGTATCCTCTGCAGTTTTGTAGCTATATCTTCATAATACAGAAAACACCTCTTCTTGTGAAGCATATCCATGGATAACAAGAAAGAGGAGGATACTAATCCAAATGATGGAGGGGAAGTCATCAACTACAGAGGAATCAAAGCCATGCCCTTTATCATTGGTAAGTTGCATATTCATAGAAAGCACATGAAAAGAGAGAATCTGATGTTATTGGAAGCAATTTTCTTGCTTGGAAGCTTGTGAATATTTGATTCAAACACTCTGCTTGTTGTTTTATCCCCCAAAATTCATGCAGGTAACGAGACGTTTGAGAAGCTTGGTACTGTTGGATCTGTCACAAACTTGGTGGTGTATTTAACAACAGTTTTCAACATGAAAAGCGTTGCTGCCACCACATTTGTTAATGTCTTCAATGGCACTGCAAGCATGGCTACTTTAGTTGGAGCCTTTCTCTCTGACACTTACTTTGGGCGTTACAACTCTTTAGCTCTTGGTTCCATAGCATCCGTTTTGGTACTCCATATGCTTGTTTTTCTTCCGTTTTGCTAGTTAGCGATGAAGATCTACTCTTTATGAGCATTATTATTTTGTAGACCAATCCCTCCTCCATGGCATTTTTTTTTTCAGATCAATATGGATGCTTTTAAAGCATTTAGATATGGTAGTAATTTGAGATTAGTTTTGCTAAATTTGGAATACGACGTTCTTTTTCTTTTTCTTAACTTTCAGATCTTGATAGTAAAATATTCTCACATAATACCTACGAAAGTTTTGTCTCCGGTCCCTCCTTGTGTTGGTGGAAGTTGTTTGATAACTATAGAAAAATGAGAAGTTTCAAGTTTATCTGTTAAGAATCAACTAGTCTCTTTTCTACTGTCAGTTTTGGCTTTATTGACTTTTTTCTTTTTGATTTAGGGAATGACGATATTAACACTAACAGCAGCAATTCCCAGTCTTCACCCTCCAACATGTGCAGCAAAAGAGAACACATCGTGTATAGGGCCAACAACTTGGCAATTCACCTTCCTACTAAGTGCTTTCGCTCTACTAGTCATTGCAGCAGGTGGTATAAGGCCTTGCAACCTAGCGTTTGGAGCTGATCAGTTCAATCCAAAGACTGAAGCTGGCAAGGGTGGTATCACGAGTTTCTTCAATTGGTATTATTTTACTTATACCTTCGCTGTGATGGTATCGGCAACAGGCATTGTCTATGTGCAGTCTGATGTCAGTTGGGGTATAGGGTTGGCCATTCCTGCATTTCTTATGTTTCTTTCCACCGCACTATTTTTTGTGGGAACAAGAATTTATGTTGTTGTGAAGCCACAAGGAAGCCCCTTAACTAGTTTGACACAAGTACTCGTTGCTGCTACAAAGAAGAGAAGACTAAAAGTTCCAGAAAATCCGACGCTCTCTCTTTTCAACTATTTTCCTGCCAAATCCATCAACTCAAAACTTCCACATACTAGTCAATTTAGGTGAGATAACCAACCTATATACTTTTGAAGTTAATAAATCACTCATAATTTATTGGTCTCAACAAATATTATGATGGTTAGTAAAACTATAGTGCTACGACTACGACCACACAAAGATCTTGTACTCAATGATCATGATGTATTGCAGGTTTCTTGACAAGGCGGCAATCATAACAGATGAAGACATACTTAATATGGATGGTTCAGCTACCAATCCATGGAAACTCTGTAGCATCCAACAAGTTGAAGAAGTGAAATGTGTACTAAGAACAATTCCCATATGGGTATCTGCTATAATTTTCTCCATTCCACTGGTCCAACAACAGACTTATACAGTGCTCCAAGCTCTTCAGTCTGACAGACATCTCAATTCAAGTAAGTTTCAGGTGCCAGCAGCGACATACATTATATTCACCATGTTGACACTCACAATTTGGATCCCAATATATGATAGGATTATAGTTCCATTAGTCCAAAGGTTGACAGGTAAAGAAGGTGGATTCACGTTGCTCCAAAGAATGGGAATATCAATTGTTCTTTCAGTAATCTGCATGCTCGTTTCTGGATTAATCGAGGAACGTAGAAGACATGTTGCTCTTACTAAGCCAACCCTAGGCATTGCACCAAAAGGCGGAACTATTTCGTCAATGTCTAGTATGTGGTTAGTGCCCCAACTTGCTATTGCAGGACTAGCTGAGGGATTTGGGTACGTAGCACAGACCGAGTTCTTCTACAAGCAATTCCCAGAAAACATGAGAAGCATTGCCCAATCATTCTTCTTTATGGCCAATGCACTAGCCAATTATCTAAGTGGCTTCTTGGTTTCCATAATCCACCAAAACACCAGAAAAACTAAAAGAGGAGACTGGTTAGCCGAAGATCTTAACAAGGGAAGATTAGATTATTTCTATTTCATGATCGGAGGGCTAGGAATTGTCAACTTTATTTATTTTCTTATATGTTCTAACTGGTACAGATACAAAAATGTCAGTGATAACACTGTTGAAATGGTGAGGAAAACGAATGCATCAGAAAAAGATACTGTATGATAAATATACAGTCCAAAAGCTTCAACGATGCTGCTTTAATCCTTGCTGGTATTTTCACATGCAAAGCGATTATGCAAAATAAACTGCGAAGCTTTTCACCTACGTATCACTTTTTCTGCATCATGCAATTTGTTTTTTTTTTCCTGTCTTCAAACTACTAAAATAACATAAAACATATTGGGAGAGGGGATCTGGTTTGTTAGAAACATGGCCTTAAAGTTATAAAAATTAGAACATATATTTCTGTTACAAAACTTAAAGTTGCTTTCTCATAGTTGGGATCTTCCTGGACACTATCTAGTAGGTAACAAAAAAAAAATCATTAATATTAAAATAGAGCGAATTAAACTTGGACACTTATTGAACTTTCATATAAAACAAGATATTTTTTAAAAAAATTTGTTATTGAAATATTGTTTTCATAGTGACGAGAGTAGATTGTGATACTTTCTACTTGAAATGAAGTTGTTTAAGAATCTTTTTTACTTGACAAGAATATGCTTTGAAATTGATAAAGCCACAATTGATTGCTTTTTGAAGACTATAAAATTGCTCGTAAACTAGCTCATCATAAAAACATAATTAGATGTATTATTCCTATTATCTAAATCTCTAATACAATTACTATCTAAATCTGTATAGCTAAACAATTATGACTTTTCACCTATCTTATAAAACAAACTACAATTAGTTGTTCCTTGAATGTAGCTAAAAATTCTTTTGCAGCAAGAAGATACATCTTTCTTGGATCTTTAATATACTTGCTGATAAGACATTGAATGCATAACATCAAGCTGGCCTTTAGCAATTTGAATATCGACGGTTATATCAACCAAAAATTAGTACTAAACAAAAGAGTATTGTAATAGACTTTGGTGCCGATCGGTGCCAACACTTTCGGTTGGTATTGGTTGGTAATTAAAATGCTGGTCAAATATGGACCATAATTTAATTTTAAAAAAATTCTAAAACTAAATTGAACAAACTTAATATTTCTCTTATATGAAATTGTAATTACTTATACATAAAAAGAAATATGATAAAATTGTCTATAATTTATTTAATAAACATTAGAGATACACATAAAAATTTGTTAAATAACTGTTTCTGTAATTTGTGATTGTATATTATATAACTAAATATATCGGTTTAACTTAATTTAGATATATTTACTGAATATTTTTAAAATTTATAGATTTCATATTTATGATATATATACTTTTTAGTGTATACATATGAAAATTATTATAATAACTTCTGAAATATATAAAGATAATATTTGAAATTAAATTCACTTATTATAAATGCATTTTTAAACTTTAGATTATTCTTAATTTTATATTTATATAAGAGTTAAACAATTTCTTAATCTTAATTTATGAAAAATATGTGAAAATATGTTAATAAAATAAATAAATACTTGTTATATCAAAATTTTATTATTATGAAAATTTAGATATGATTGAAATAAAGTAAAAAATTATATAGCATAAGATATTGAAAGACTATAATTTGCAATTTTAAAAAATTTAGAGACTATTTTGTAATTTTTAAAAAATTAGTCGAAACGATCAATACCGGTACTGTACCATACTAGACCCAAATTTGATACCAATTGCAGTATGGTATTCATAAAATTGCTTGTAACTGTTGAAAACATCAAAATTCCTATTTGTAATGGATGCTGTCAACCCTTCTTCTTTTATGATCTTTAATAAGTTTCAAACTTAGTCTCTGTTGACACGCTAAAAAATTGTAATTCTTTATTTTAAGCTTGTTTAAAACCTCTTGAGCATAATTCTTTTGTGAAATACAAATTCTACTAGCAGATCGGACAACTTTAATAATAAAAAAATAATGCATCGTTTCAAGATTAGTTATATCAAATTCCACCATCATGGATTTCTGAAAACCTTCAAACATTACATTATCACTTCCAGTATAAATAGATAATGAGCAGTACATCACTATCATCAATCTTTGTAAATATTGTATATTCATATACATATTTTTTTAAAAATTCCTTATAAAATAAGTATTTATACGACTAGACTAAACTCTTAGAGCTTGTTTTTAGTTTATAGTGCCTTATTCAATTTATACACTTTATTCTCTTCTCCTTTCTTAATATAACGACAAGGTTGATCAACAAATTGCTTTTCAAGTCTCTATGTAAGAAGGTTAATTTTATATTTAGTTGAAAAATGATCCGTGCATTTTGAGCTATCAAAGCAATCATCCTTCTGACTATAGCAAGTCATACAATTGGGGATAAAACTTCTCTAAAGTCTATGCCAAATTTTTATGTATAACCTTTACCTACTGAGTGTTACTTGTACATGTCAAATTTGACATTTTTTATTCAATTTCAACTTGCATATCCATTTGATGCTAATTTTCTTGTGCCCTCTTAAAAGCTTATTCAACTTTAAAGTATTATTTCTTTAAAGTATTGCAATTTCCTCTTCTATTGCGCCCTTCCACCATTTTGTTTCTTTAACAACCAATACCAAAGTGGTAGGATTATAGTTGAAAATAGTGTAAAATGTGTAAGTAGATCTTTAAATTGGCCAATTCCAATTATGTAACATTTTGTTCTCATATTAAGACTTAGAACCCAAACATACGGTACATGTGAGAATAGTGAAAGATTAAGAAAATGCATTTTTTATGCTCATGCATATTGTTGGCATACACGCATGTGAATTTGAATTTTTGCGCACATTGAAATGATTGTACATGTATTCATTGACAATTATCGGGTATAATTGATTTATATTTGTGACATGTGATTCTTATTGAGAATTGTGAATTAATTGTATTAAAAATCGATGTGGAGAATGTATGTATTGATTTA
>JANZXV010000008.1:10859618-10889079 GCA_027576455.1 Erythroxylum roigii | reverse complement strand
TGTATTTATAGCGGGCCCAATTTGGTTATGGATTGGTATACATTAAATGGCTATTTTAAATTATTGTTGAATGTTTGTAATGACTGGAATGGTCTACAAATTGACGCGGGCTCGATTGTCTACTGCTTTTCGCTCTTATGAATGTTTACAAAAAAATTTTGATACGGAGTTACTGAGTGATGTAGCATGCTACCCTCGCGGGGCACGGATTTGGATATCACCATCGATGTCGGGTTCGGGTCATGCGGGAGTGGGGTGTTACACCAAATCTAAGTATCAAGTCAAAATTTTCATTTAGCACATAAACCTAATTTAGATAATCATAAATAATATTGGATGATCTCCTAACTAATTGATGTGTATCATTCATCTTATCAGGGAGTCATTTTCGACATTCATACAGAAACATTTAGCTACTGCTGGTAATGGTAACTGAGATGCATGAAGCCTTTCAAAAATACCGGTAAATATGACTTTTACAGACTTTTGATTTTTATCCATAAATAATTTAATTTCTTTTTGTTCAGTATAAATTTTTTGAACTTAAACCATGAGAAAATTCACAACATACTTTAGATCCGAGTTAGACTGTAATTGTGTAGGTTTAACTAGAGCACTAAATGATAGAAAGATGTATATAAGCAATAATAACTTTCCTAATTCGACAGTAAAGACTCTTTAAAAAATTAAACTTATATGGCAATTCCATTCTATTTTCTCATTTCATAAACATGGAAATGCAAACAAGTGTCATCATCCTCTTACAAGTATTCAAATACTAGCTCATTAGTCTTTTAAGGAAAATATTTTGAATAATGCTAAATAAAATCCTTAAATCATTTGAGATTTTGTTGTATTAAATAAATCAAGTTGTTTTATTTTAGTGATGTAATGTCTAAAAGACTTCGGTTGTTATAATACTTATACTGTTAATATGTTATCATTAGGGTTTCTTTATAGCTTATATTAGGTAATAGAACAGTCATGTTTAGATGGCATCAAAGGCAAATGTGTTAATCGAAAAATAAGAGTCTTTTGTAGTAATCTTTCCTATCAACTATTGTCCTTTTCAAGAAACATTCATTTTGACTTTCATTATCTCACATAAACACATATCTTGATGCGTTAGTAAGTAAGCATATGTGGTTTCCATAATGAATCCATTAAACTCACAATCCTAATAGTATCTGTTAATCCACATGAGTTAATATTAGTGAAAATCACCATTAAACTCATATAAAACACTGCGTGTATGCTTATGTTCATAGGTTTTTCATTTAAACTTGCATATATGCTTATGTTTATAGGTTTTGGTCTTCTTAGCCAACCTTAATGTCTTCAAGCGTGTATTGGTCTTCTTATAGATTTTTTTCAAAGAAGCTTCATTTCAGATTTGATGTAAGTTGAGATAAAAAGCTGAATTTTAGAATTGAATTTGATAGTTTCAAACCAGAGTCATATCTAAAAGCAGAAGTAGAGTAAAAAGATCCAAAGAATTTCTGGTGGAAATTAAGATCACCATGTGTTATTATAGTTTTGATTGCATTGCTTTTACATTTTATGATAATCAACATGTCTTTTTTAATCATTACATTACTTTTTTCATTTAAACTTGCATGTATACTTATGATTATAGGTTTTAATGGCTCAATATGGAAGTATAAGGCTTTTTCATGGTGGAAATTTTATGATAGAGCCAGAATTGACATATGTTAGTGGGGATATTGCTACATTTGACAAAGTTGATGTTGACTTTGTTAGTAACAAACGAATAAATGAGATGGGAATGGAGTTAGGGTATGATAAAATTGATAAAGCATATTATAGAGAGCATGGTGTAAACTTTAAGGACTTATTAAAAGTTATCGACTCAAATGAAAGTTGTATTAGGCTAGCAAACCTAATTATTGATGTACGGTTTTATATTATATAGTTTTCGGTTTTATATTACTTATTATTTCTACTAATTACTGATAAACATGTTTTTCAATATAACTACAGTTAGACGATGGGAATTTGGTTAATGATAATGTTGGACTGACTCAACAAAGTAATATTGTAAGCTTTTTTATCAAATTGTCTAATTTAAGTTTTTCATCAATTTGTCTAACTTGTAATAATTACAAAGTGTGTAATATTTTTTTTCTTCCATTTTGTAGGTTGGTAGAACTGCAAATGCCAATATAAACCAATTTGGAGATGTTGACCCACACACATTTCAATTATCATTTCAGTTAAGGGGTTTACGATTTAGAGGATGTCCCAGTATTACTTCATAACATTTACAAGCTGAACTAAGTATAAGGAGAACCTCATTGACTTTATCATCATAACCTGATCTTACACAATCAAAGACAAATGAAGCAAACATTGATTAGTTGTATACATACAATGTATACATATTTGTGTTGTATGCATATGAATGTTTGTGTTGTTTAAATACAATGTAAATATTTTTACTAATTACTATGGTTTGCTACACAACTTTTCTCTCTCTCTCTCTCTCTATCAATCTCTCTCTTACATTGCCTTTTTCCATATTTGACAACATATGCAATGAGTAAATTATTCATTGTATGTTGTTTATATATGCAACTAGTAAATTATTCATTGTATATTAATTCATATGCCAATTTTGTGTTTCATATACAATATATGAATTATATGAATTATGAGTTGTTATATTACAACTTATCCGTTGTATATTGGTTATATATAATATAACTGTTTTTTCAATTGAGTTACATAATTCATATACAAATTTTATTATTCATATATAACATATTCATTATGATTTGTTACACAACATAACCATTGTATATTAGTTATATATTTAAAATCAAAATTTTCATAAGATACATGAAATTAATATCAACCATTACATTGTTCAAATTTAATATAATATCCTCATAACACATTTACAAATAAAAAGTAGTACAACTATAAGTAATCCTATTACAATTACAATGTTCATTAACATACACTTAATTTGTTTTTTTTTTCTCTTTTCTCAATAAATGTATATCCTCCTTCAAAAGATTTATTTGTTCTTCGAACTCCTTTGTTGTGCTTCTTTTAACCTCTTCCTTTGACATTGATAATTCTCTTCTTAAATTTTGAATCACTTCAATAGCTCTCTCACTAAATTCTTCAATGTACCATTTGAAAAACTTGCATCTCCCAACCTAAAACATTCAATTGAATTTTAGGAAGAAAAATACCTTAAACAAAGTTTAACATTCAACTTCATTAATCTAATAACAATAAATTCTCCCCGAATAATTGGGGCATCCGTAAAATCTTTGGTCAAGATTACAATCACTCCATGAAGTCCTCAATGGGCCTTTAGCCCACAATAGCAAACAACATTATCGGACTTTAAACTCACTGTTGTACTCGTCGATGATAATGATTCCATCTGCATACTTAAAAGATGATAATAAGACAATATATGATTGAGTTAAAATGCAATCTACGACCCTGAATGTCTATCAACAGATTGCACATAAGTTAAATTCTCGAAAGCCATAGATAATGCAATGGAGGTTATATTTTATCCACACATTCGGCTTGAATTATTTTAGCAGTTGCAGAGATTGCTAGGTATTGGAAAAGAGGGAAAGATGATCAAAGCTTCTGCAGATTTAGATCACATAGTTTATGAGTATATCTCCATGAAAACAGAAGAACTTAAGAAGATGAAGATGGGGTTGATCTATTAAAATCATATCTCAGGACATTGAATTTATTGGATCGAAATCGGATAACAAGTTTCTTAGTGACACCATTTTGAATCTTTTCCTTAGAAGGACGGAAACAGTGAGTTCTGCTCTAACTTGGTTTCTCTAGAATGTTTCATCAAATCATGAGGACGAAGATAAGATAATGGAGGAGCTCAAGATGATTGCAACATACAAAGAAGCAGAAAATTTGCAATTTTTTGAACCATAAGAACTAAAAGACCTACTTTATTTGTATGGAATTTGCAGTTTTTTGAACCATAAGAACTAAAAGACCTACTTTATTTGTATGGTGTAGTATGTGAATCATTAAGACTCCACCCTCCTATTCCTTTTCAACACAAAGCTCCATTGAAGATTGATCTTCTTCCCACTTGTCTTGGTAAAGAAGTGGCTTTAACTGAAATCAAGGTTTTGTTAGATGTTATAACAAGCAATTATATAAGAAACATAAATGTTTAACCAAACAGGAAGCCCCAACCATTAATTTTATTTATTCTGATGATCTTTTTTTTTTTTGTAATTCACAATGTGGGATTTAGAGAATTTCATATTTAACTATAAACTTACATTTTCGTGTCATCTAGCTTCTTGTACAATAGGAGTAAACTTTCGGGTTCTAGAGAATGGACACAATCCTTCATTCTTGACCTTGTTCTGTGTATGAAATTTAAACTTTCGCAGCCTGTATAAGTTTAAGAAACTTTCTCTCACTACAAAATTTAAAACATTGGTCTGGGAATTTGTTGTTAAATGAAATAGTTGGTTGTTGTCATGTGGCACTAGATCTATACAAATATGTTGGTCATATAATTGATTTTATTTAATCTTAATGCTGCAAGTGAGTCTTTTAACTGAAAATGGAAACACCAAAGATGACCTCAAGCTTCCCACCGATGAAAATCTTCTTAGGCTACCCATCTATGAATCCTATATAATTGCTTGTTATAATATCTAGTAGGGCCTATATCCTCTATTTTATCCTATATAGTAGCTACGAACATCTGTGAACCAAGTTGTTAATGATGCCAACAAGAAGGACAACAAGCAGCTTTCTTTTGGTTCGCTTCGTCTGGGCTACTGATCTTCGGTCGCTTTCCCCATAGTTATAATATGCTTTGTTTCCGTGGAATTCCTAGTGTTTTATTTTTGACTGACGGATTTGTGTTCCGGACTTGTTTCCGCATGCTTAGCTTGTATCAAGTTTGTTTATTTTAGCTTGCTGTGCCTCCCGGGGTACTTGTAATTGGACTTTTTGTACATATTTTTTCTTTTTAATATATTCTTCTGATTTATCAAAAAAAAGAAGATATGAGATAGTTATTAATGAGCCCGATATCCACAATGGATGCAGGACGATTATAGGCACTCGGTCATAACAAAGTAATAACTGAAAGTGAGACTTATGAGCACTACGTATGCATATGATTTGCATGATTTAAATCGTTTGAATGATTGTTGAAAGTGATATGTATTATGCGATTGAGTGAGCCATCGAGGATGGTCACTCATTGAGTTTGCAAAACTCACCCAAAATTTGTAATTATTTTTCAAGCTCTAAAGAGTACCCCGTTAGACAAACGGAAGTATACCTATTGCATTCAAGTAAGAGATAGAGGTCAGGATTAGTTGGCGTCTGCACAATTATTTTCATTAATTTTGTATGAAAGAATGTATTCTGAAGTTTTTGTATCATGTGTATTAATCAATTCTATTTTGTAATAACTCTCCAAAATGGAAAGGTTTATAAATGAAATTAATCTTGAGTGCAATTATTTTAAATGTGATTGAAAAAGGTTATGAATAAAACGAGCCTGATTTGATTATTGATTTTCTGTGAAAGTGTGCATTGTTTTTTTAAAAAAATTGTAATGAGATTTTACTGATTGAGTGTGCTAGCATGCAACTCTCGTGGGGCACAGACCTAGATATTACTCAGGATGTCGGGTACGTGTCTAGTGAGAAGGGAGTGCTACAAATTACCTCATAATTAGTCATCCATACATGTCTTCTTCTAATATGTTGAGGTCACTCCTCTTCTTCTAAACTTATAGGAATTGCATGTTATTCATCCTCCTCTAAATGATACTTTCCATCTTTTCTCCAATAAAATTAGCAAGAATTTGTTGTCTGATAACATCATTATTCCACTTCCAAAACTTCTCTTCATCAAAGATAACATATAAACTAATATTGATTCAACGGGAGTTGTAATTTAAGAAATATCAATCCTTATATTTTTTGCTACAAAGTTTTCATTGCAGTAAAATTTAGGTGATCATAATGAAAATGCCATAGCTAGACTACATCCTTCAATTTTACTAAAAAAGTAAGAATGAAGGATGTTATCAAGATACAGAGGAAATATATCATTCATTATTACATTATCTTGAGCAATTGAACCCATCTTTGAATATTGAATTCTACACGCTCCATTTGTGATAGAAACCTCACTTCCTGTTTCTTATAGTTAACCCATATTAAGTAAGTTGTTTTTAAATCTAGCATATGAAATACATTATAGATAATGTGGAAGGTATTTTCTTTGGCTTGAGTAGTCACCCTTTCTTTTCCTACGATAGAACCATGAAATAGTCACTAAACTTGACATAACTATAGAAAGGCTCGTCAAAGTTAGAGAACGCCTTCTTGTCTCCAAACATGTGGCTGATGCAATTAATGTCGAAGTATCACATGTTTTATTAAGTTTCTCCTTTGGAATACCATATCAATAAAAGAGACATCTCTTCTTCTTCTTTTATAATAAAGTTTATTCAAATTAGTTTGATATACTAATTAATAATGATTATAGCGAAGACACATATAACACTCTATATTGGATTTATCTGTTGGCTTTGGTCTAGAAGTTGCTGAGTGGTTACCTCCGCATTCTTTTTCTTTTCCTTGAAATTGATTTTCTTGGTGATATGGATACTGGTTTCTACGATCATTGCTTACTCTACTTTGACCTTTAGCACTACTTTATCCTCTATCAACTCTATTTGGTATGTAATAATTTTATAACGAAGTCTTCAATGCTTGCTCTCTCTCTGTTTTTTTTAATCTTATTGGTTTATTTTTTGTTCTTGAGCTAATAGTGAACCTTGTAGTTCATCAATTAAAAGAAACTTGAGATCCTTTGATTCTGTTACAGAACATACCACATAATTAAAATTTGATGTCATTGATTAAAGAATCTTCTAAATAATCTTTATATTAAGTATACATACCATAAAATTAAAATTTGATTTCATGGATCAAAGAATCTTGTGAATGCCTTCCGATCTTTGTTAAACTTTGAGCCCGCTTCTGGAATGCTTTCATTTCATTTCTTGTTCGCTAGTAACCAATTAAGAGTTATTTCTTGCATATTGCAGCTTTTTATCTTTTTCATTATCTTCAAAGAGGTCTACCAGTTTTTTTCCCCAAAAAAAAAAATGAAAAAGAGGTCTACCAGTCCTCTCCATACTCTTCTGATAAAGACAATAATTTTTAATCGTTCCATTTCATAATGACCATTTTCTTCAGCTCCTTCTTGGTCCCTGCAACTTCATTGCTTGTGGTCATTGATATAATCATCTTGATTTCAATCTTTCACGCTAATATCTAGACTTGTAGTATCATGGGAAACTATATTGTATTATATCTGGCACATCAGGTTCTGTCTATGATCCATAGATAGTCGGAAAATTTCAGCATTTATTGGGAAGATGTGCTCCTCATGAACCCGTTTTGTGGCACCTTCTTCTGAGTAACAACACCTGACAATAGGCAAGAACCATTGCCACCTCATTCATAAGTTTTCCTGACACGCTACAAAATCTCAGCGTACATTGGGGATTTATAGCTTTAACAAAAACGACCGAAAGATTTCAGAAAGCTTGCCGCAGCATTTTACCTGCAAGTTAGCATTATTAGTCAGGCCTCGGACTTTTGGCACTAGCTGGGAGTTGGTCATTTATTTAACGTCCCATACTTGTAGCAGCTTTTATTGTTGCTCGCCTGGTAAGTAAAATTTAGCTTAAATTTCTAGGAGTTTATGTACTTGCAAGAAAAAAATTTGATTATACTTCTCTTTTTTCTCCTCTACCTAGCTAGATTGCCACCCTGATTGATATCTATGCAAACTGGAGTTTCGCAGCCATTGCCTGAATTGGATGGGATTGAGCTTGGCTTATTTGACTTTAGAACCTATCAGCTATATCCCATTATATTTCATAAAGTTCATCATTCCTTAGCGGAAAGGCTTGGTATCTTGTCATTGAACAAAGGGTATGAATAGACACTGGTTTAGCAGTTAGATAGCCGTTGGTGATGAAAAACCCTTTACTGATTGTTCATGGTAAAATTCTGTCTTCTCAGATTGGCTTCGCGAGATAAAAGGATTTTTCAAATGAAGAACGTGAACTTAAATGGGCACATGCACAAAGAAACCTCCAAGGGTTACATCCACCTGATACCATGAAGTTCACCGGGCGTGGTAGTTTCACAGAACTTAAAACAGATGGCTAAAGAAGCAAAAAGACGTGCTGAATCGCAACGTACATAAGAAAATATTTTGATCACAGAAAATTAGTTTTCGTTTGATGCTAAATACAACGATATATTCTGTTTCGCATTTGAACCAATATAATACAGTGGTGGGTCTGCCAACTGTAGCTAAATCATATTTGTTCTTGCATAAGCTTAAAGAGGCATGTTTTGAGTCACTTGTTAGATTGGATTGTTGACGTTCATACAATTCAGCACAATTATTGTGTGAGAGACATCTATTTTGCTTCCTCCGCAATATACATACTACTAGAGACACGGGTGAACTGCCTGCTTTACTTACATTCCAGAAGAATAACCATTAGCGAACTCCAGTAGTATATATCGCATCTCCAAACGTAGTACTCATATTTATAAGGTTTTGCTGGTTTTTTCCCTTATTTCTTCCCACAATTTTTGGCAACCATTTCGTTGTTTACATGCTTTCCATTGAAACTACGGGTACATGGAAAACAGGGAACATGTTCAACTTTCTGGTTCAATTGTGCACGTAATATAACCTTTTACTTCTATTAACAGAAGCAAAAAGTGAGTAGCGTAGAACATATTCATCTCTGCCACAGGAACTTTTACTGCTTTGGCTCTGCTACTTTCAGCAGTTCGTTTTGAGCCCCACGTGGTTTTCAACTATGATTTTTTTAGGGACTCTGGGTGGGCACTTCCTCAAGCCTCGTTTTCCCCTCTAAATTTGGATAACAGAAGAAATCCTACTGTTCCATTTACCATCCTCCCAACTACTTCTTAATGGACCATTTGGTTAACATTGTCAAAGCCTTTTGGGCGGCGTAGAGACAGTTTCATGTTACAGGTCATGCTAATTTATCTAATAATAAACACCTCTGGTTTTGTGATCACTAGGAATATCGACATGCATATGTTGGGCTTTGGATGCCGACACTTCATATCATAACTTTTTTATCCCAGAACAACAATAAGTGCTTAGCACAACAAGAAATTTGCGATCCACAAGTGATAAATCAAAAGCCCGACTCAGAATCTTAGTCGACTGTCTTCAGGAAGCATTGGATTCATGCACACAGAAACAGTAAAAAAGCGCTGCTATTTAAATTAAATGAACTACATGTACAAAATCACCAGGTCAACATATAATGTGGATTAAACAATCTAATATTTCACACATCCATTTTCATCAACAATGTCATCTGTCTTTTTCTTATAGCTAACATGAGATGGTATACAACACCAAGGATAGGAAAATTACCCACTTTAACAATTGAATTGACAAAGCGTAGAAGAATCAAATAGAAGCAGAAGGAGCTTCCCTGTGCTTTGCAACCTTCTTTTCAAGCTCATCTTTTTTAGCTCCAACCACCCTGTCCACTTCCTTCCCTCTCTTCACCAACACAAATGTTGGCATTGCCTGAACTCCAAACTCCTGTGCCACTTCCTGTCAAATCACACACGTATTCGCACACAAAAATTCATCAATGAAACAAAGAAGTTAATCGCACACTACCATATACACATCCAATATAATGTCCCTTAAGTGATATACTGGGCCAAATAACTTGACTGGTCTCTTTATACCCTTTAAAAATTAAAATTTGACCAACATCCGAATTTAATTGATTTACAAAATTGACTCAAAACACTCATAACCCAAAATAATCAATTTAAGAAAATTAGCTTACGGGAAGCTCATCAACATCGATCTTGGCAAACTGGACGTCAGTGAACTTGGCGGCCATGGCGTGTACAGCGGGTTCCATAAGCTTGCAGGGTCCACACCACGAAGCAGCGAAGTCAACAACCATCTTCCCTCGAAAATTATCCGTAAAAGGAGCCCAATGTCAGATCGTAAAATCAGAACTAGTAAACATATATACACACATAGACTGGAAAAAAAATATGGAGATAAAAGTGTGTACCAACTGCTGTGAATCTTTGACGGTGTTATAGTGGAGCTGCCAGCGAGCGGCAGAGTGGAAGGCCGTAACCCCGGAGATGCCGTCTGACGCATACTCGCCGGCAGCGGCAGAGTTTCCTCCACCAAACAAGAAAGAAAAGATGGATCCCATTTGCCCACTTTGTCCACTTGTTTTCGCCAACTATAAAGACGTCACCTTTAGCTTGATTTCATTTTGGGCTCTACTTTTATATTCTTGATGGCCGCGGGCTAAGGGCTGATTGAGTTTGAGGTAGTCGGCCTTATCTAGAGCACCTGATTAAGAAGTCTCCTGACCTATTTCTTATGATATATAATATTATATAAGTTTGAATTTCTATTTGTTACATTGCTTTACGTGGCTCCGTATCTTCGCTTCAACCAATTAAGCCTAGAGTTACCTTAGGTTCAGAGAAGTTGATAAAAACACAAATAGATCCATTTTTTTAAGGAAAATTTACTCTCTTAAAAAGGAGAATGATAATCAGATTAATTCATAGGCTAATTTATTATAGGAGGCTCTCTTATACTTCACAAACACACTCGGCACTTTTACTGACACTTCTTCACTTTTGTAGATTCGTCAATTACTCGTTCATCAGCAAATTACTAATTGAGAAGTGGAACTCTTGTTTACACCCTTAATGATGTTGTTGTGGAAGAAGCTCTCTTTGATCTCAAACCTAATCAAGCTTTATTGCAAAGGTTTAAATGCTCTATTCTTTTAGATGATTTGGTCTTGTACCAAGTTCATGGACACAGAAGCAGCATTATCAATTTTCAACCCGTGGTAAGATGTTGAGCGAACTTAACAAAAATTTTATTAGCCTTATTCCTAAATCCTTAATCCAACTTCCTTGAAGGAGTTTAGACCCATTTTCTGTAGCAATATAATATATAACATTCCTTTTGAACTCCATTGCATATGATTTCATATGGAATGGGGTTGAAAGTTGAAAGGCATTAATAAATTAAATACACCATGAGAGGTATTAAAGTCATTTTCCATTGCATAGCTACCAAAGGTAGTTAAAGGTGTAGCACTTCAAAAAAACAACAACGATACAACAGATATGATCTACCTGAAAAAAAAAACCGAAAACTTCTGATAGAAGAAGAGAAAACTTCTAAACAAAAAAGAGAAGGCAGTAAAATTTCTTTAATCGGTAAAACTATAACAAGAATTCAAGTACGTGATTCTTTGTTATATGCATTTACAAATGATCCTGTCTAACATGATTTATTAATTTTCTACTTACTATTATTCTTATTATTAATAAATTATTTATTTAATAATTAAATTCCTGTTTATTATTAATTTTGTTATTGATAATAATAAGGAGAAAAACACAAAGCATAAATTTTTTGTTTTGGATTTCTCTTAAAAACGACGTCTGTGGGTGGGTCCCACAGGAGTCTGTCTAACTTGAATTGCCTCTGTCAAATTTAAATAACAAAACGACGTCGTTTTGTTATTAGACAAAATAAGACACAGTAGCACTCGACAGAGAATCTGGACTCTAAATTAAGTGAAAATTTGTTCCAGAAGCAAAATGTGATTTGGAGCCAAAGATCATGTGACCATTATATAAATAAACGAATATCAAATTCTAATTTCAATCTCTAGGGAATTAAATAAGGATCAGAGTTTAGTTAAAAAGATATGGTTTTATTATCATAACAAAAAAACGTCAGTTTTACTAATTAAACAAGCTATACTAATGTATTTGATTGATGAAAATTGTTAATACGTCAATAAAGATAACAATAAAATTAATGAATTCGAATTAAAAAATGAAATTAATATATTTTATTATTATTATTTAAAATTTGATTATAATTAAAAATTAAGTACAAAGCTTTTTTATAATTAACTCTTAAAATTTTCTGAAAATATTAAGGTTTTATTCATTTTGTTAGTAATAAAACTAGGATGTTAAACGTAGCAAAAAATTTTTTAATGAGAATTGAACTTAAGTGTATGCCTTGACACTTGTAACACCTTTGCCCTCTCAAGACAGCAGCATTGTTTGACATGGGAATTGTAATGTTTCTTGAATACCTTGTATGAGATGATTACTATAATGAATTTATAGTGTGAATTAGAGCAAAATTTAGACAAAAAAATTGTCTGCTGAGTATATCTTGACGAGAGAAAATAACAACCACCACAACCTTAAGGCCTAAATCGCGTGATAAAGATGTCGGGGTGCAAGTTTTGATAGCAATAGCCAATTTGAAGAACTAGTTGAAAATCTAGATAAGATGAAAACGATTTTAATTTCATGAAAAGATAAGGGATTTCCAGAATTTTGTCTCAATAGTTACTGACGTAGGAAACTCTTGACAGAACGACGTCTTTGTAGGCAACAGTATTACATTGGACAGAGCAGAGCTAATTGGTGGTACTTTGATGTTAAGTTACACATAATACTTAGACTCTGGAAGTTTCAGACAAGCAGTTTCTGTTTATATGATTGATCTGCTTTAACCCTTAACGGATCTCGATTTGCTTCAACCCTTAGCTAATCTCGATTTGCTTCAACGCTCAATTGATCATTGCCTAGCGTTTGTTTGTATTGATACAATCTAGCACACACCAAAAAGTACCCAAGATTGACAATTCCTAAAGCAACAATTGTGTAATAAAAGTAGTGCAGTTTCCCTTTGTTGAGGTCCTGTGACAACCAATCCCCACCTGAAGACCATGATGTGACATTATGCACGGCTGAAATAAGAAAACCAGTTAGGAAGTTTGATACTGCCATGGGAATACCGGGGAGGGAATTGGCAATGCTTCTCATATTTTCAGGTAACTGTTTGTAGGAAAATTCGATGTGGCCGATCAAGAAAAACCCATCTGCTATCCCGGTTATGACCAATTGAGGGATTAACCACAAGGTAGACATGGATGATACAACTCCCTTTTTCGATTCAAAAACTATTGATTGCTTTGTAAGAGCTAGATGCCTTCGGTGATCTTCAACTCAAGCTGAAACTAAAGTGGAAAGGATTGATAGAACGATCCCAATTCCCATTCTTTGGAGTATTGTTATTCCACCTTCCTTGCCAGTGAATCTAAATAGAAAAAGAACTACAACTCGATCATAAATAGGAATCCATAAGGTAAGGCCAACCATGACGAAGACTATAAGTGATGCAGGAGGCACATTAAAGCCATTGGTTCTTATTCTTCTATTTGATTGAAGTGCTTGCAGAGGGACGTAAAATGATTGTAGAAATATTGCAGCATAGTATACAATGGTTGATATCAATATCGGGGTGACTCTCAAGACACATTTTACTTCTTCTACTTGCTGTATGCTGCAAAGACTCCAGGGGTTGGCAGTTAAACCATCTTTATTGATTCCGTCTTCATTTTTTATAATTGCACATCTTCCAAGGAACCTGTTGCAAGAATAATTGTGGATGTGGACTATATAGAGCCATAACTAAAGCATGCTTGAGAGTAAATATGAAAAGGAACTTCTCTTACCGAAATTGATCCGTGCGGGAAACCTTGGAATTCATAGCATTCGCTCGCTCATAGTTGAAAAGGCAATGATCTGATTGGTCAAGCAGACTCAATCTTCTTTTTCTGATAGAAGCAACAAATACTTGTGCTATATTTGTTAAAGTGCTTCCCTCAGGTTTTATTATTACATAAAGCTTCGTTCCCACAAAGAAAACAAAGCAGGACAAGAACATTAAGCCAGTAGGGATAGCCAGACCAATAGACCAGCCTATCTCAGATTGCACGTAGGCAATTAAAGTAAAAGATATCATCACAGCGAAAGTGAAGGTAAAGAAGTACCAATTGAAGAAGCTTTTGATAGCTCACTTGCCTGATTCAGTGTTAGGAGTGAACTGGTCTAGTCCAAATGGTAAGGCACAAGGTCTGACAACTCCTGCTCCGATCACTATAAATCCAAAACCACTTAATAGAAAAAACAACTGGCAAATTGTTGGTTCTGTGCATTTGCTGATATCACTTTCTCCACATATTGAAGGGTGCAAATTGGGGACAAGAGCGATCATTGTTATCATTGCCATTCCCTTGAAAAAAGAAATGAGGAAAAATTTTGAAGAATCTGATACTATTGTTCTCAGGAATAAGGCCAAGTCTCTTGCTGTAAATTTCAGCCATATATAGAATAAATATCTTAATAGATTGGTAGCGCTCTAACTCTTACCTAACGACTCTAACTCTATATACATAAGTCGTTTAGAGTTAGAGTCGTTAGGTAAGAGTAAGAGTGCTACCAATCTGTTAAGATATTTATTCTATATATGGCTGAACCATATACATAAATAATAAAAATGACGGATGAAGAAAATATGAAATAATTAGTAGACATTTGATATGATAAGGAATTTGTTGATAGAAAGTACCAAAAAGAGCAGATCGAAGCAAAACCCAGCACATTATATCGTCCAAAATAAGTATCAGATAGGAAAGCACCGACTAGAGGTGCTATGTTTGTGATGCCATTGAAGACATTAATAATTAGTGTGGCTCTCACACTCTTCAAGTTGAAGATGCTTGTGAGATAGACAACCATGTTTACGAGAGTTCTTGTAGTCCCAAGTTTCTCAAAGGTCTCATTTCCTGTCACAAAATTTATTAGATATTAGCTCAAAAGAACAAGGAGATGACCATGTGTAAATAAATATATACCGTACCAATAATGAATGGCAAGATTTGATTCCTCGGTATTTGATGGCTGTCTTATCAACTAATGGCGCCTCTACCTCCTTGCTTTCTATGGATGTTCAAAGGGAATATTTATTCAATTAATATAAACAATATTTGGTTGGGGACGATGATTGAACAGAAGGAACAGTGACAAGTTCTGTATGTAAGATGTTTAGCTATTTTTTGCTTGTATATAGAATAACGTGAGGCACTAAAAAATACTAGCATTTAAGACATTACTAATTTCTCTTTTTAGCTACTGCTATGGGATGGAGAGTCCATATTTATACCACCAAACTTTTAATGTGGGTTTAAAACGTTCTCTCAAATTTTTAACTATGCACTTTTTACATTAAAAGATTAATAATTATACCGCATCTTGTATGTACAATATAACTTGTAAGAATTTGTCCTTAATCTTGTACGTAGCATTAGAAAACATATCTTAAATAACTCCATTATTGTATCTATAATTTTATTTTCTTCCCATCCATAATGTATGCCATCCTATAAGAAATTGGTTTGACTTTTCTTTAAAACTCCTTTATTTTAATACTCAATTTGTCGGTCAACTTTTTTATTAATTTCATGTTGAGATTTTACCTTTTAATTAAAATTAAGATTTGGAAATAGATGAAAAAAGGTATTGTTAGATTTTTCCACTAACTTTTAGAGTCATTCTTAAGTTTTATTTTTTTTATAAATATAATTCTAAATAAGTGCCCCTCGAAGTTTCTTCTACTAATTTAAGTTTTATATTTAATATATAATTATAGAAATTAAATTTTTTCTTTTAATTTCTAACTGTTAACTCTTTTTACTAATTTATCCTAATATTTAAGTGGTTGTTCGGTCATTTGTATACTAGTGCATTTTCTAAAAGGACTATGCACGTTTTTTGACAAAATTTATGGAAGATTAATATTTTTGAGGACTTTTATAAATTCCTTAAATTTAAATTAGGTAGATTTTATCAAGAAATTCTGATGACCTATGTCATGTTTATAACTTAGTAGATGCAAAAAAGGAATTTATATTAAAATATATATTAGACCCTAACATTTGATAGTATTCAAAAAGGAATCTAACTCACACGTCCAATTTCAAATTGACAAAATTCCAAACTCTCGCCAGAGTTCCTTCAACTTGAGCTTACATATACAAATAAAGTTAACAATGGTGCCATCCCAATAACGAGAAGAAACCACATTTCTCCTCATCTCCTTCCCTTTTCTACGTCAAAATCCCTTATCGTGCGACCTAATTCGTTTGTCTATTCATTAAAAGAGGTAGAAATTGAAAAGTTAATAAATCTGCTTCAAGATATTTGTATATACCAAAAGGTTGCTTGACACTTTATCTTGTAAAAATTGCAAAGATAAAAATTGTAGTTGAATTTTTTATTCTAAATTTTGAGCTTTATTAGTAAATAAAAACCCACATGTCTATCGATCTATAACACCAACCTCTAATAAAAGGTTTTCCTCTAATTGTTCATCTTTTGAAAGAAGGAGATTATCATAATCCATCGAAGCTTGAGCATAGGAATTTTAGAAGACCTCTGATATCTTCCTTTTTATCCAAATCTATGTTTGCCTTCCCCAAAATCCCCAAGTATTTTTGTCTATTAAACAAAGAAACAAAAACAATTTTTTAGCTATAGGTATCTTCAGGTAATCTCATTCACTGTTTAGGCTAAACTAGCCTAAGAGTCTAATATAGTGCATGAACTTAAAAAGCACCAACATTGATTTAATGTTCTTTAATTGAAATGCTACCTGGGAAGAAGAAATGAGACACAAAGAGAGTGGGTTTATAACTAGCTAGGTGACAAACCTATCTCTTCTAAGAATTGAGAATAAAATTCATCTAGAGAAGTTTGATCACACATTTTAAGCTATCATAATACATGCCCACTTTGCTAAGTTTAGCAATGCAAACCCTTTTGAAGGGAAGAGGATGCCTAATTTTAATCTAGGAAAGGATGGAGAAATATGTCCTAATCTTTTTAAAATCGCTAATACTAGTCTTTCCGAGGTATACTCTTGGCTTATTATCATCCTATAACGAAGAACTATAACACCACGTTATCTCTCTTATACCTTTCCCATTAATTCACCATTTTTTAAAATCTCAGAATCCATAAAAGCCTTAGACTCATGCCCATAAAGATTATCACTAGAACCCAACGTCTCCATTAAAAAAAAAAGTAAAGAAAATAGCTAAAGGAAGGACTTATACCAAGAAATATAGGGCTTTGCTTGTAAGTAATGAGACTTGCAAAGCTTCAGACGACTCTTACTAACTACACGAGATTGGAAAATATGTGTTCTACTGAAGATAACGAGAAAGTATCTATAATGATATTGAATAGATTAGATTTGTTTAAGGGGAAAATCTCACAATGTGAGACCTTTTCATTTTTCATATGTGAAAAGTTCTATCAACATGGCATGTTGATGGAATTAGGGGGCAAATGATGAATACAAATTATTTTAGAATATTTTGACAATGAAATCCCATGAATTTTAGAGTCAAAGTTTTAAGTTTGACTATTTGATTATAAACCACGCATAGAAAAAAAATTATATTCTAAAAGCTAACGTTAAGTTGCAAGACCCATAAACAAATTTAAAATTCTAAAATCCAAGTAAATACATTAAAACCTGAAAATATGAACTTTTATTTCTCCTTAGTTCCATTCAGTAACTTAAATTTTAGACTTCCAAAACTTTTTTATAGGTCAAACTATTTTGAATCAGCAAATAAGAGAAAATGCACATGCCATAGTGAAACTCACATAGTATAATTCTAACAATAAGCCTTAAACTCCATGGCAGAGATTGTGATTGCCTCCCTCTCTACCAAGTTTTGGTAAGGGTTGCAAGCTAACCACAAAGACATAATTAGATAGGAAAGAATTTTATTAAAATTTTCTAAGAAATACAATCTGATCCAACATTTAATTTCTAAGTGAGTGACAAGAATCTTATATTGAAAAGTTATCTATAATTTTGTTAATACAAGAAATTACGGTCCTCTTAATTCAAAAAGGCAAAACAGATCATTACTCAAAAGTTAAAATTTTTGTAGTAGTAAACCTAACATATTTTAGGATTAAGGCATGCAGTGCAGAAAAATAATCTTTATATTTTTTGAGGTTGTTGACTTGTATGAAAAGAATAAAGGAAATTGGGCTTCTGGAATGGCTTTGAGCACAATGTATGCAGAGCCTTACATCAGCACCTTCTAACGTTGTGAGCAGCATATATACAATGTGTTGTCTAAGGAGTACTCCTTGCAGGTGGATCCACAAGATGCATAATATTCGATGCTCCTGTTAAATTTCGCAAACCAAATAATGGGTGAATATTCATTGCAACATCATATCTTTAAGTTTCAAAATGGAAAAATGCAAGACAAAGTTTTGCATTAATAGCATGACAAACAAGAACGAGGCTACTGGGAATGGCACAAGTGAATTGATCAATTTGAGAAGTATACGTCCTGCTATTCTGCTGTCGTAACAAAACTAGATTGAGAAAATTAACACGACCTCTGCATTGTAAGATTGGTTTTAGAGAAATTCTGAAAATTCACCATCCTTTAGCTTTCCAGGTAGTTCGAGAAATGATTCCAAAAGAACCAAGAAAGTAATTGGAAAGCTGAGTCTGAAGCCTGAAGCACAAGTGGCGACTTCTTGCACCTCTCAAAATGTTCTCTGTGGAATTGGCTTCTTACTCTTCATAGTATGTAGTTGCATTTTATTAACAGGCACAGTTAGACCATTAAGCAAAGCAGTGAGCTTCTTACTCTTCGTAATCTGTAGGATTTTTCAAGGAAAAATTCACGGCGAAAAGGCTAGATTCTTGTCCCTTATCCCACGACCTTTTGGTCCATCCAGTCACTATCTAATTCCTCATGGGCACTGAGTTTTTATTTTCACTTTATGGTTGCACAATTAAGAATCAATTAAGGAAATCTTCTTGTTTTGTATGGGGTATAAATGTTGAGGAATTTGATATTTCGACCTGTCAAACTACAAATCTGAACACAATATGCTTACCAACCAAAACTAGAAATCTCGCCTAAAACACACATCAGACAGAAAAAAGAAACAAAAATCCGTAAACAGAGTTTGACATTTGCCTAGAAGTTTATACCGAAAATAAATAAAGAATCTTTTAACTAATGAGAGATTCAGATAATAAGCATGGGACTATTTGGTCACAAGCATTGGAATTGAAAACGATCATGGCTTATCATCAGATTTTACAAGCACATCTAATGGGACAACTCCTTTCCAATTTACCAAAACAATGGGAAAACTAACCTCTCCCGGATGAAGGAACCACAACAACATGCATATTTGCATTGTTTGGAGGAAGATGAAGTCTGAGTGGATAGAGCTTCCCGTTCAACGGATTAAGAAAACACACAAGGGTATCATTCATCCCTGTCTCTTCCTCCAATTTTCGCTTCAATTCCTCAACCACACTTCCCTTAAAATTGAAGGAAAGTTCTTCATTTTCTTTAATATCACCATGTTCATTAGCCACCCTGTAATAGATTATTCTGCCTTCATTTTTCACAGGAACACCCACAAATGAATCGTCGGACTGCACGCGAATAAATCCCAATCCATCAGATCTCATTTTATTTCATTAAAAATGTGAATCTCCAAATGAGGAAGTCAAGAATTCTTACGTCTATTCTAGAAAATTTAGGCGAGGATACTGTTGAGCTTGACACTGACGACCTAGGCGAATTGGGCTCAGAAGTTGAAGCCTCAAACTGACGAGTTGGTGGCCGTGGTTGTGGTGGGGGTGGAGATGGAGATGGGTCTTCGTTTCGAATCTCGATGACATCAACGTCCCAAAGAACCCAATCCTGCGTCGAAGTTCTATAAGGAATGTCATGTGTAATGCTGTTTCTCCACGGTGGTATGCCTCCATTTGCACGTAAATATTGTCCATAGCGTGTTTTGAGCCTGACCTGCACACCTTCTCTGCTGGGTTCCCATTCAACAGACGAATCCAATCGTCTGGGCAAAGTTTGTGTCACCTTCTTGCCTTGCATGCCTAACAGGAATGGCATGTTTGAAGCTGTCAAGTACTTGCCGTAACAACTCTTCAAACGTACGACATTGGCTTTATCCACTATCTCCACCGTCCATTTCGCATTCCTGATTGTGCCATGCCGATCCTGGCTCACATTTTCTTGATCTTCGTCTGCTAACAGGTACTTGTCATGGTGGCTTCGAAGGCGGACCGATTTGGCTCTCTGGAAAAATTCCATGGCACTCTGAACAAATGCAATAGACAATTCATCAATATGAAAGGTTTAAATCAACAAAAGAATTGAGATATCTAATTGATCAGGAGTGAAATAACAAGAGATATATGTTTTGGAAAAGATATGATAAATACAAATCAATAATATCAAAAAGAAAAACAAAAAGATAACTGGGAGAATGGATCAACTTTAAAACTACCTGAAGATTTAAGGTCTAATCATGTGTGTTTGATGGGAAAATCTTTGCCTTCAGGTTATAAAATTAGTGAAGCAAGGATTCAGGAGTTTCGAAACAACCCTTGACGGTCCTTAAGCTAAGAAATGAACGGTTATTATAGCAACGATTTTATCTAAATTCACCAATAGCACCGTTACTTCCTCAGGCAGTGTACTATTGGAGAAAATATGCCCGACGGCTTTAATTTATTGGCCTCGACGTGGGTGGAATTAATATTCATCTCTAATTTCTGAAATTTTGAATCCTAGCTTGACGATGTGATCTTTTGAAGGTAAAGAGCCCATGAATGCTCATCCACATATAAACAGAAAATTTAAAAGAAAAGATGTAATTGGCATTATCTTTACTGATTTAGAAAGTCAAGGAGCTAGGAAAAGCCTATATATCAAACTGATACAGAATTATTCACAACAACTGTCTTAATGGTCCTTAAAACAGTACACCCTGACCCTATGCAAAGAGGAAGCGGTCTGAATTAATGATCCCTAATCATTACGAAATCAGATCCTCTGTTCAGTTTTATTCTGTCTCATAGAATCTCAGTCATTTATTCTGCGAGACCCACGCGGGCCTCACATAAATAAATAGGTGAGATTTATTGAACATAATAAGACACCATAATATTGGACAGGAGATCTGGACTGAATCATTACACCCTTTATTAGTGAATTAATATTATTAAAATGTAACTGACTCCGAACTCAAAATAATTAATACCAATAGGCCCCTTTTAAATGCGGATGGTAAAATGCACTTCAGTTAGTTTGATCACCTCCTCATTTAACGCCAAATTAATGAACCCTACATATCTCTTTGTTAATCATTGTAACTAAACAAGAAATGTTCCAGTATATATACAGCTAGCTAGGTTACCCTCAAATGTTCTCAAGAATAATATATAAAGTTAAGCCAAATCTAGAAGTTTGGAGACTTCACTTGTTTACACTGTGTTGAAGGACAAGGATTTTTTTGGGAAGATAACGTTTTCAATGACATTAGTTTTTATTTAACCTTTTGTCTATAGTTATACTCCAAATTATTAACATCGAATACGTGCATGCTCTATTGGTTTACTCATTACTGACATAAATTCCCCATTAACTAAGTCGAGATGAATGACTAGTTAATCATAGTATTAAATAGTTTAGTTCTTCACCTTAATGATCCTTAAACAATATTACACCCTCTTCAAAGAGGAAGCATTCTGAATTAATCATAAAACGGCCCAGAAAACTAAGGAAAAGGAAGAGTTTGCACCTGTTGAGTGACATTTTCTTGGGTAGATAGAACAGAGGCGAATGAGAAGCTTGAATTCCAACTTTCTGAACCCCCAAAATTATAAGAAAACGAGGAAGAAAAGCTTGTTGCAGATGATATATAGTCGGGTATTGAGTCAAATTCTAGGATGTCCAACACATCGACGTCCCAGAGCACCCAATCTTGAGTGGAAGTCCTATGAGGAACATCATGTGTAACGGAGTTCCTCCACGGCGGCGTGCCTCCGTTGGCCCTCAAGAACTTACCACCTCGTGTTCGTAACATCACCTGGTACCCTGTTGTCAGTGGCTCCCACTCAGTTGTCTTGTTCTTCTTCGATGTTGACATGGTCTGTACCACTTTTTTTCCCGTCATGCCCAGTAAGAATGGCTCCTCAGAGGCTGTAAGGTAAGTACCGTAGCAACTCTTGAGCAGGATAAGATGGCTGTGACCCGGAATAAACTCCACGGTCCACCGGGCACAACGTGAGGTACCATTTCTACTTTGCCTGACGGTTTCTTCGTTTTCATCAGCGACTAGGTATTTGTCGTGGTAGCTCCTGAGTCTCACTGCCTTGGCCTTGTTGAAGAACTCCATTGATAAGTTGTTAAGGATTTGATAAGTTTATGTTCGAAGGGCAAATGCGTGTTCCTCATAAATAGTATATGTACGTGTTATTTATTAGACAAGATCAAGTAAGAGCTTACTACAGTAGGCCGTAGCCAAAGTTGACCCAAAGAAACGTTTGTTGACTTGATTATTGTGAACTTTACGAGACGAGTTCAATTAATATTATACTTACTTGCAAAACGTAGAAGTTGGCGAAGAAGTTAGACACAAAATCTTCTGCCTAATTTTATATAGTATCTTATTTTGTTATATAAATTTTAATCATTTATTTATGTGAGTTTCACGTAGATCTTGTATAAATAAACGTGAGACTTACATAAATAAATGGTTGAGATTCATATAATAGAATAAAATATTATAAAATTGAACAGAAAATTTGAACTCCAAAAAATTGACGTCAACTATGTAGGAAATGCTAAAAGTCAACACAAATATGGGCATAGAATTAGATTCATTTATACTTTCAGTGTTTCTTTTTCCTTAAAAACTAAATTACGAATATTTATCTCGTACTCTAATATTAAGAAAAAAAGAAAAGAACTTCTAGACTCCTTTGATAAGGAATAAAGGGGGTAATCCCTCATCACTACTGTGTTCATTAGCATTATCAAAAACAAACAAGTGAAAGTGTTTGGTAATTAAGAGGAAGGTAGTTTGATAATGGGTCGAATCCGCCGGCGAAACGACTTAGTCAACCTTGTGTGCGCAATCATTACTATATTAGGCCCAAGGAAGTTAATATTGTGGATCACATAGTTCCAATAAAAGCATGATCGAACGATTTTGACAAAAAATAATTGGAAAAAAGAGTTTTTGCGCTGCAGTCTTCTACTGTTCAAACGTGATCGTAATATTACAGATCCACTACTATCATCGGGCTTAACTTCTCTTTCGCCATAATTGGAAGAATGGTATAAAATTTTTTTATGATAATTCGAATCACAAAAACACATATTCTGTAACAGATTTCCTACTGCAATAAGAGATTGCTTTTAAGAATAAGTTGGTTATTCATCCTAACAGAAAAAGAACTGAAAAGGGCAAATGGGTAGAAAGCTGGAAGGATAACACAACAAACAGGCTTCCGACATACTTTACCATTAAATTGTTTGGATTCTTGCTTCTTTAATTACTATTTTTCAAATTAAATTTTAATTTAATATAAAATAATAGAAGATTTAATTAAAGCCCAATAAAAAACTCGAATTAAGTACTTATTAGACTTGTCATATAAATACTCAATTAGAATGCTTAAATATTTTATCAATATCTAATTTTTAAGAAATATTTTCATTAGGCAAGGTAAATAAATATATTACTAAAGTCATTTTAAAAAACTTTTATAAACAAACATTAAAAATTCCACATCTTATTCAAAGTTCCACGAATTTATTCAACTTGCATTTATTTCTGTATCCCTTTGTTCTAAGCTAATTATCTGTTTTTCTTTGTCTTTTTCTCTAGTTTTATGATTTATCAATGATTCTAAATCAAGTGTTATTTGTTCACAATATCGTAGAATTCTCTATCCATAATAAATTATTGTTTTTGTATTTCAATTATCTCCTTATCCATCTTTAACGAATTTTCTTATTCTTTTAATACCTGAAATTCTTTATCCACAGGCTCTGATACTATATTAGAAAGGAAGGCTGTTTTCTATGGTTTCGTTTGCCTTAAAATCTATTAAGGGTATGTTTTCATATCGAGAATTTCTAATATATTCAAGAATCTGTATTTATTTTAACAGAAAATACATTATGAGCTTATAATCTGATCTTCTTGCTTCTCTATCTTTATATGTATGTATATATATATATATATATATATAAACTCCTACATTATTTTTGTTTTATACAAATTCACGATAAATCTTATATTATCCAATAAAATTTATGCAATATCTATTAGGCACCTCAGCCAATGATTTCATGGTCTTTCTATCAAAGAACTGCCTCATTTGTCTCATTTTTTAATTACGAATACTACAAAATTGATGGCTGCAGGAAATGTTGTATGTATCACACTAACAACCAATTAACTTGTAAAAAGCATAATGGACCAATTGGAACTGTTAGGTGATTTGGCTTCTGGTTCTTTGGAAGCTTCGGGTCTATTAGGATAACGTGTTCCGTCATGCTTTACCAGACAAGATCCTCTGTCCAATATTACTCTGTCTTATTATGTCTCATGAAATCTCAGCCATTTATTTTGCGAGACCCATTCGGGACTTATGCAGGACTCACATAAATAAATGACAGAGATTTATTGGACACAATAAGACACAATAATATTAAACAGAAGATCTGAACTCATGCTTTAAGCCTTTGATTATTGGAAAGTACCTGCACGTCGGAGGGCTCTAGCTTTCAAGAATTCCTTCAAAACCGGTACAATTCATAAGGAAAAGTAATTTGTAGGTGACATGGGTTAAAAGATTGCTTAGTTAGACCTGCCTAAAGGGGGACAAGAAAAACATAGTAAACATTTGCATAGACCAACCGTATGGTACAAAACTCAGATGCAACAAAACTTTCTAGCCGATACAGGAACACATGCAACCACTTCGCTTTATGGGGGACCTATTCAAAATTGAACCGTCAATGTCTCAGTATCATTAAAAAACAAAAATAATAAAACGAGGGTAGAAGGGGGGCTAGAAATAATACTTGTAGAACATTTGCTCAACAAGTACCAAAACTAATCTCATCACAACAGATCTGCGACATTTGATGGCAGCTCTTCAATCGTCACGTTATAAAACTTCTGAATATCAAATACCATTCGCTCATCATCCTTTGTCACAAAGTTAATAGCTACACCTTTTCTACCAAATTAAACCGTCTGCTTCGTCCGATTCGATGAAGGTAGTTTTCAGGTTGAGTTGGCAAATCATAGTTTATCACAAGCGACACTTGCTGCACATCAATACCACGAGCCAAGAGATCTGTGGTGATAAAAACACGAGAAGAACCAGATCTGAACTCACGCATAATGATATCACGAGTGTTCTGTGCTAGTACGTAGAGGGGACCTTATTACGTACCCCAAGGTCCCGTGAAAGGATCAAAAACGAAGGTAATGTGGAATACCTGGATTCGGTTCCATCTCTAATTCCGATGCCGATTCCGAGCTCAAAACGCCTCCGAATCTCCCGGGTCCTTTAGCAGAAAGTGCTCATCGACTCACGAGCAAGGCCTTTCTATAGTTTTCTCAAATCTCGAGCTTTCTTAACGGGTCAGGAACCTTATGCTCGAGAATCCTCTTCTCTTGAGTAACTGTAGGAGACCTTACCTTTATATAACTTCCATATCGGGCTTCCCCATGACAAGGCCGATATGGACCCGATCCACACTAATCGGAACTCATTTTTCACCCGAACTTTGACCCCTTGAACTAGATCATTTATTAGGTCACTTTAATATCTTTATCAGGATCAAATGGCATAGCTTAACCGGTAATTTACTTAAAAACCAAATTACAATTATGTTAGTCCAACTTTATGAGACATTGACAAAATTGCCCCTAAGGACAAAAATGTCTAACATTTCTGATCCATGTCTCTATAAGTAGCTGAGACTGTAGGGTCACGACTTCGCATCTTATCAGTTAGCCAGTCAACCTTGCGTCTTGTATTGACAAAAATGACACTTTTGGTTATGGCTAAGGTCTCATAGAGATCACAGAGTGTTTCCAGCTTCCAATCTTCTTTCTCCACGTTGACGTAAAATTGTTTGATACCTTCAAGTGTAAGTTCATCACGCTTAACCAGGATCCTAACTGGCTTGTCTATGAACTTCCTTGTGATTTCCAGAGCTTCAGGAGGCATAGTAGCAGAGAAAACACTCCAATATGAACTTTTGTTGGCAGCAACTGGAAAATATCGTAGATCTGGCAGCAAAATAACTGCAATTAGACGATGACAAATGGCACACTAACAGCTTTCATCGAAATTGGTTCAAAACCTGATCTTTAAAACCACGTGAAAGCTTCTCATCAGCCTCATCCAATACAAACATCTTAATATAATCTGGACGACATGACTGGTTTCTTAACATGTCAAATACACGACCAGGAGTACCAACAATGACATGCACACCAGCTTGAAGAATGCGCTGGTCCTCACGTACACTTGTCCCACCTACACAAGCATGAACTTTCACACCAAGGTAATCGCCAAGGGCTAGCATAACCTTCTCAATCTGCTGTGCAAGCACCCTAGTAGGAGCCAAAACCAGTGCTTGACATTGGACTAGACTGTAATCAAGTTGCTGAAGAGTCCCTGAGCAGAAAGTCACTGTTTTCCCAGTTCCGGATTGTGCCTACTGAATTACATCAAGACCCTTGCAAAAAGGAACAATTGACCTTTGCTGAATTGCAGAAGGCTTCTCAAAACCTGAAAGTTAATAAACAAGCAATCAGGAATTCAATATATCCCAGAAAAGGTTAAAAGTATGAGTCTAAAAGAGCATTTCCATTAACTAATGAGTAACAAATCCAGTAAAGAAAAGAAAAAACCACTATATAGTGCAACAATCTCTCCAATTTGGTGGCTATGAGATGAGGACCCCAATGTGCATATTACAAACTTTCTAGAGATTTATATATGATACCTTTAAGGTTAATGATGCCAATGACGACACCATTAGATTGAGAGTATTCCCATTTTCATTAATGAGTAGAGCAAAGTAATGGTTAACTCTTTACCTAAGTCATCCCTTACTACTTGAGACCAAGTAGCAATTAAGTTCCTTCTGAAGTACTTCCCACTAATTAAGACTATTAAACTGAGGAATGACATTTCCTTATACACTCAGGCTAATTCAGACACATTATAAAAATACATTTCATATTCATGCACAATATGCAAGTATGAGAGATTAGAAAATTGCATTTCATATTCATGCACAATATAACATTCATTTACGTGAATCTGAAATGCCCTTAAGAAGATTCTCTTGCAATCCCACTACATCAAAATTGTCATAAACTTCATCATATGAGGTGAAGAAGTCCTGCCCTTCAGTGGAAAGGATGCAAAGTAATTAACATGTAGTCAGTATCAAGTCCTGTAATATTAGCATTAGGTTGCTATCAAGAATCGGTAGCTGCAATCAAGTCATACAATTCACTCATTTTTGCATCAAATTGTTGAGTATCAAACTGCGACCGATCAGGTGCTAATCCTGCCATGACTGCACAAATGAAACCACATGTTAAATTATAATTTTTTAGCTAAATGAATGACATGGAATGGGTCACTATACAGGCTATAAAAGTAAATAGGTAGAAGCCTCTCTAGTTCCAGAATCAACTCAAAGCCTAAGCATCAATCAAATTATTGGCAGTTACACAACATGAACAACCACATATATAACTTCCGTCGGCTATGATTATTCTCACATAAAAAGGAGAATTAAAGGAGTGAAAAGATAACGTTGATTGCAATCACAAATAAGAACTCTCTTTATTCTTCCTTACATGAAACACACTATCAAGGCATAGAGTTTGGGGCGTGGATTAATGGTGACCCTAATAGCTAACCGTGAAACATGGATTAGCAAACAAAGAATCGACCAACCACTTCCGCATTAAGATCAGTCCTTATAAAGAAAATTCTACATTGGTATTAGAGCGAGGGTTATTGTGATTTCTGGAATTGCCTATTTTGGAATTGCGTTTCACCTCTGAGTATGTTATATGCTTCTTGCGTTTGTATTTTGTTTTATGGGTACTGGAATACTGAAAATCTAAACCCAAAAATTAGAGAAACCTAAAAATATGCGTCTGCTATGTTTGCTTGTGATTCATTAAGATGGGTTATGTGATTCTATGGGATGGGGTCGGTGTTGGCGGCGGTGACGTGCAAGGCAAAAGTGGGATGCTTCATGTTTTTCACTTATATGAATAGTAGTTTGGACCTTCTTCCTTATTTGTCACATCATAAATAGGAATAAGAAGGTTGCAATTCGAGGTAGAAATATGAAATTGTGTAGAGAAGTATTAACATGGGTTTAATATGTGTTTCTAATTGTTAAGGAAAATAAAAACATTTTTCAAAGGTTAGAGATAGGTTATGTCAGTGGGGTGTGTGTGTGTGTATTTATGGCAAAAAACATTAATTTTAAGTTTAGTAAATTTGTTTTTGCTAAATTGATTTGATGTGAATTTTTTTAAATGGTCTATGCACTTATTAATTTATTTTTTCTCTTCAAATTATGTAAATTATTTTTACATCTATTTAATTCATTAATGATATGTGAATGTGTTTTACATAAAATGAATTATTATAAGTTATATAAATTTGTTTTTATGTAAAATTAAAATTTAAAAAATGTTAATATGCTTTTTATAAGAATTGGTTATGTTAATTGGTTTAACACATGATATATATATATATATATATACACACACTCATTTTTTTGGAATATGTTTCATGTGAATAATTAATATAAAATTTCTAATTTATGTCATAAGTGATGATTATGAGCTTAGTGAAAATTTTCGATCTTATGATATGAATGATGATATTTTTGATAATTTAATTATTCGAATATATGCCTCATGCCATTTTTATATATGCTTGCAAATATGGCAACTAAAATCTTGATCAGTGATTTGTTCACCACTGAAAAATTGGACGGGTCCAATTATGATATGTGGCAAAGGAAGATTTATTATCTTCTAAATGAACGAGAATTGCTCGAACATTTGACCATAATTATGACTGCGTCTTCAGTCAAAGGCAAAGACGGAAAAGATATTGATACTATCAGTGAGCAATATCAAGCATCCTTAAAGGCTTATGCAGATTGGTCCAAAAAGGATTGTAAGACATGTTATACTATGTTGTATTTCATTCATGACGATCTAATTGGAGAGTTTAAGGATTGCGCCACTGTTGAGGACATATGGGACAAACATAAGATCACTTTCGGTCAAACATCTGCTTAAAGGCTTCATGCTTTGCACCTCAAATGGATGAACTATGAGATTAATACGACTCGTACTATGGCTGAACATTTACGAACCATGAGTGCTATGGTTCGTGATCTTAAGGCAGCTGGCCGGGCTATCTCTGAAGAGGAGCAAGTCCTGAATGTGATTCGGGCTCTTCCAGATCATACTGAGCACTGGAAGAATGTGAA
>JANZXV010000008.1:10810848-10823887 GCA_027576455.1 Erythroxylum roigii | reverse complement strand
GACCAACTTAAACCAAGGGACTTCTGGTGAAGGAGGCCGCAATATACGATAGGCTGAGGCAGTGGTATAATAATTGGTTGAACTGGCTAACCATTCCAGCCTATCTGGAGAGGAGCTATTAGGTGGATAAGTGGGGGGCCCAAGAGTTTGATAATGTCCAAAGATAACTCACTCTAGCTCCAGGAATCATTAGAGATCACTGCAGAAAATGTCAACTTACTAATGACGCTTAAAACATTTAATACTATCATACTTTATACTTTAAAAAATACATTGAACTTTATTTCATTCTATAATATTATTAAAATAGTACATCCTAATATCAACATTATGGGTAAATGTCAAATGAATTATAACTGAAAAATAAAGTGGCTCCCCATCTTTTTAATATATGGTACTAACATTTTAGAAGTCATATTAATTTTAATAAAAGTAACAACACTAGCATTTATAAATAATAAGGTTTAAAAATTTTATCAAAAGTGTAAAAAGAGGTTCAAAATAATATTATAAATATTGCATTGTACCGATTAAAAAATAGTATAAAAATTACTTTATATCATATCAGTTTATTGTCTCTAGTTTTACTAAAAAAAATGAGGCCAACACTAAATTATGAGAAGCATTGGATTAGAATTATAAATTAAAATTAAATTGAAAAATAGATTTTATATTTTTAATCATAAATATTTTAAAAATAATTATTATGTTTAAAATAAAAAATATTTTAAATGTTAAAAACATTTAATTTATTGAATCAAATTTTAAATTATATTATTAAATAAATATAATATATTGACTCTTTAATATTAAAACTAAAAAAATTAGAATTAATATAATTTAATTATTCAATTTGTTGTTAATATATTTTTTAACTAAAAAATATTGAATAAATCTCCAGCGAGGCTTTAATCAATACATTTAAGACACAGAGCAACCAGGATGGTTATCTGAGTGTCAGGTTTGGCATACAAATAGTCGTGCGTAGGTCATTGTGTTTTAATTCTAAGCAAAGACTCCTAACACGATCATTCAAACATCTAGGACTCCTGCATAAGGAAATGGCTCTCTAGCTAGCGTTAGCAACTCGACATTGAGCTGTAGCCTCTCATTTCTCAATTAGATCAATTTGTATGAATTTAGATATTCAATCTCCTAGTCGTATTGGCTTGAGAATTGATTTGAGGGTCTTGAGATTAATTCTTAAATATTATGACATTTCTCTCTCTTCAAATCAAACAAATAGAGTAGATGGTATGGTACATCCAAATACTATCTTAAAGACATTATAATCACCTTTCACACATATGGCAAGATTGCATTGCCCATTTGACTACCATCTCCTGGCAATAGTGATTACAAACATGTTGAGTCTTCAACTAGAGAGCTGTTGTATAATTGCAATTGAATAGCATGTCCTTGATCGATTTGGAGCATTATAAAAATGGAGTCTTGCTCTTACAAAATGCCGTGGATGCATACAAAACGGCAGGACATTATGTAAGTACTTTCCATGAGTTTCTAAACTTGTGACAAGTAGTTGATCCTTTTAATTTGTTACTATTCTGAAAAAGCACAAAATCATAACTTTTTAGAGAAATTTACTTTTGTACAGTACATGTCAATAGAAGAAAAGATTAAAGAAGACGTATTCTAACCCAAATTAGGTAGATCATGTATTTGCAATTCTTATCTTGTTATGCTCATCTTTTTTTATATATTTTGAGAATTATCACCATTTCTTATTTATAAAATTTACATTATTTATTTTTTGACAACTTTCAATATTTTTTTACAATGATATATATCATATTAATAAATCACAAAAAATGACTAATCATACTAAGTTGATTTAGAGCTAACGGATTTCATCCTTATTCATAATTTCCAAATAAAAATATATTCTCTATTTCATTATAATTTCCTCTTTTCTCTCCGTTCAAATATTTTATATCCAACTTTAATTAAGATAATTGTATACTTTTAAAAGGAATTGATTCATAAGTAATTCAAGACCTAAAAGTCCATGGTGTGTTTACAAATATTATTACAAAGTTATGCTTTTGAATTTAATAATTATTGGATATTATGTTTACAAATATTATAACAAAGTTATGCTTTTGAATTTAATAATTGTTGGGTATTATCAATCATACATACAACGTTAAAAACTTAAATTAGCTTCTCCTAAACTTACTTTTTAACTTTTTAAAGACTATTTGCAACAATATGAATTAATTCCAATAAATTATATAAAGGAAAACAAAAGAAAAGAAAATAGGTAAAGAAAAAATTGAAGGGAAAATCTTTATAAATTTATAAATTTGTTCAAACTTGTGGATACATATTTTAGTGGTAATTTTTGAATATGAAATTCAAATTTCATTGTATTGCCTTGACTTTATATTTTGTTATATATTACTGTAAATTCTGAGTTTAGTAAAGTGTACTTATGAGTTTTTTTTAAATTAAAATTTTGTATTACTTAGTTAATGTACATTACAATGAGGTTTCAATGCTAGTTAGTACAAAATATTAGATGTTACAAAAAAACTTGAAGAAAAGATCTTGCTCCTATCTACCCGAAAATACAAGATGATTCATTCCAATAACTATCTCTATCTCATATTGGTGGATAGATTGGTTGTTACCCCTCTAGCTATTAAATTCAGCTTGATCTGTAGAACAAGTTTTTGAGAAATCTCATCGATGCTTCTGCTTGCTTGTTTGAATATTCTACCATTCCTTTCCTTCCATATGTTGTAGACCAATTTGCTCCAGCTGATCTTAACAGCGGTATAGTCAGTTAGATTCTCCATTTTGATTCTCATCAACCAGTTAATAGTGTCCTCCCAAGTTGATGTTGAATTACTAATGTTTAGTTTCGACGGAATTCTTGCCTATACCTCCTTGGTGAATCTGCATCCGATCATTAGATGTTCCAAGCTTTCAATATCTGCTTCATATAGTTCGCATCTCAGAGTTGATTGGAAACTTCAATCTATCCTTAGTGAGTGATCCCCCATTCAATCCCAACCAAAGAATAAAGAAATGGACTGGTCTGATGTCTGGATCCTATACCAGGTTTGTCCATCTAACCGTATTGCTTTGACCCACCTATAGTACACCCTTGCATGCCTTAAAGTTAAAATTCCTCGAACTGTCAACAGTCCATAGAATGGTATCCTCTTCCTGCTCCTGGCATCTTGGCAATTGAGCCATTATATCTGCTAAGTTTCTACTGTTATGGTAAGGCCAGATCCATTGAGAACCTACTCATTTTGGTCTTTGCCCTCACAACCCTCCTTAGTAGCTGTAAATCTTCCACTTTGTAGAGGGGACCCCTGTTGTGCTAATTGTCGAACCAAAAGGATGTATTTTCACCATTCCCAATCTTATGAAACACCAAGTTTTGCATCCATTGCCTTATTCCTAAAATATCTCTTAGAGTCCTTGACATGTCGTTCCTCAGTTTCATGACCCAAATTCTGTTGTTTTTGATAATGATACTTTGAGTCCATTTCACCCATAGATCCTTCTTTTTGCTACAAAACCATCACAATCTTTTCCTTAAGCTGACTTTGCTTGTCAATCTTGCAAAACAAGTACCCAACCCTCCTTAGTCTTTGGGTCTACATACTTTGCTCCAGCTTAACTTTGCTTTACTCCTACCTCGACTGGACCCATTCCATAAGAACTCCCTTAGCTTTATGTTAATTTCCTTTAGAATGCTCTTTGGAAAGGAAAGAAGACTAATCCAATAATTGGCAAGATTATTCAAAACATAATGAATGAGTAAGCCTTCCCACATAGCTTAAGAACCTATTGTTCCATTAGTTTATCCTTCCACTTATGATGTCCAACAATAGTTTGCAATCACCTGCTTTGATCTTCCTCTGGGATATTGGCACTCCTAGGTATTTGAAAGGTAGATTCCCTTGTTTCAACCACATTTCGATAGACTTTGAAGCTTCATCTCCATTAGAATTATAAGATAAATAGAAGGAACTCTTTGAGGGGTTGCTTCTTAGCCCAGAAAACTCCTAAAACTCCTTCATTGTCTGCTTAAGTATTTTAATAGAGTTCTTATTAGCCTTATAAAACAATAAGAGGTCATCATAAAGAGCAAGGTGAGTGATTCTCATTCCCTTGCATCTATGGTGATATTTGAATTATGTTTGGGTACTTTATCCCAGAAAGAAGAGTGGATAATGCTTCCATGCACAATTTAATTAGGTAAGGGGATAGGGGATTCCCCTGCCTTATTCCCCTTTTAGCTCGGATTAGCCTGGTCGGTTCCCCATTAACTAGAACTCCTAATGTTGTAGTAGTTACACATTCCTCTATCCACTCCCTAAATAATGTAGGATAGCTAGCTACTTTTAGAATGTTAAAAAGAAAACTTCAGTTGATAGAATCATAAGCTTTAGCTAAATCCATCTTGATTTTGCAATTCTTCCTCTTTCTTGGAGAATGATAACCTTCCATCAGCAATGATATAACTCACAACTTCTTTTGTCTAAGGACGCCTCAATAAAATGGATTTGCAGAGAGAAAGAACAAAACTAATGCTATGTGAAAGTGACCTACCTTATAGATACTGGGTAGAAGCGGTATCCACGGTATGTTATGTACTTAATAGATGGCTTATAAAACCTATTTTGAAAAAGACCCCTTATGAGTTGTGGAAAGGAAGAAAACCAAATATTGCTTACTTTTGAGCATTTGGCCGCAAGTGTTTCATGCTAAAAAATGGAAAAGTCAACCTTGGAAAGTTTGATGTGAGATCAAACGAAGCTATTTTCTTGGGCTACAGTACTGCTAGTAAAGGATTCATAGTTTACAATAAAAGAACAAAGAAGATAGAAGAATCGATACATGTAGTATTTGATGAAGCACTACCTTCGACAACAGCAACTAACTCAGATGATGAAGAGCATCCTTTCATTCCTAACAAGTACATTAGAGAATCAAATAACACATATAATACCTTCAGAACCACAAAATCAAGAAGACTCCTCTGAAACTAGAACAGAGCAAGCTCTTTCATCGTAGCAAGAGCCTATACAACGCAAAACATCGAGGGAATGGAGAGGTCTTGATACACATCAATATATTCTTGGAGATCCCCCTGAAAGTCTAAAACAACTAGAACCAAAGTCCAAAAGAATAACTTTGTGGCTCTCATCTCACAACTAGAATCAAAGTCTGTTGAAGAAGATCTTACTTACGATAAACGAGGTCAGTTTGACAAGAACCAAGTATGGAATCTAGTGTCTCATTTACAAAACAAAACAGTTATTGAAACTTATTGGGTATTTCAAAACAAACTTGACGAAAATAGTAAGGTGGTAAGAAACAAAGGTAGACTTTTAGCTCAAAGTCACAATCAACAGGAAGGTATTGATTTTGATTAAATTTATGCACCTGTTGCTAGATTGGAATTGATTAGAATTTTACTTGTCTTTGCATGCTATAGAAACTTCAAGTTGTTCCAAATGGATGTTAAAAGTACATTCTTAAATGGTTACATTAATAAAGAAGTATTTAATAAGCAACCCTCAGTTTTTGAAGATGAAAACTATCCGGATTACGTGTTAAAGTTATCCAAAACTCTGTATGGTTTAAAACAGGCTTTTTGAGCATGGTATGAGAGGTTAAGTAACTTTCTACTTGAGAATAACTTTGAAGGAGGGAAGGTCGATAAAACCTTGTTTATTTAGAGAAAGGAGAATGATTTACTCAAAGTGCAAATATATGTTGATGACATAATATTTGGTGCTACTAATCCATTCTTCTGTGAAAATTCTCAGCATTAAAGTAGAGGGAGTTTGAAATGAGCATGATGGGAGAATTATCTTTCTATCTTGAATTACAAATCAGACAAACAAAAAAAGAAATCTTCATTAGCCAAGACAAATACACAAAGGAACTCCTCAAAAAATATCATTTTGAGAATGCCAAACCGATGGGTACTCCTATGTACATTGGAACTAAACTTGATAAAAACGAAGAAGGAAAAGCTACAGATGAGATAAAATATAGAGGAATGATTAGATCACTACTATATCTTATAAGCTCAAGACCAGGTGTTATGCTTAATGTGTGTCTTTATGCACGCTTTCAATCAAATATAAAAGAAAGTCATCTTTAAATAGTCAAAAGAATCTTTCGATATCTCCACGAAACTATAAATTTTAGACTATAGTATCCAAAAACTAATTCATTTGACATATTGGGATATTGTGTTGTAGATTATGTAGGTGATAAAGTCAATCAAAAAAGCACAAGTAGCAAAATTGCACAGCGCTTTTGAGGCCTGAAGCGGAATACATAGCAGTTTCCAGTTATTGTGCTCAAATCTTATAGAGGAAGCATCAACTACATGATTTTTCTCTAAACTTTTCTCATATTCCTATATTATGTGATAATACAAGTGCTATAAATCTTTCTAAAAATCCTATGCGTCATTCTAGGACTAAGAATATCCAAATCAAACATCATTTTCGTAGAGATCATGTTTTAGAATGAACCATTGATTGTTTGCATGTTAATACTAAGAATTAAGTAGCTAACATTTTCATCAAGCCACTCTTTGAAGATAGATTTTGTGTATTAAGAAAAGAGCTTACATTTAAAGATGCGTGCGAAGTTCTAACAAACGGTTGTACGGATTTGTCAGAAGATACGCAAACGATCACACTTCCTGTATTAGCATACGATCATTCATTTTCACATAAGATCAACGCTCAAAAAATGCCAATATACCATAAACATACTTCTCTCCTCTACTCACCTTCATTGTTATTTAAAGTTCCGCTCTTGACTCTCTATGCTCCAAATCTTTGTTTTCATCTCAAATCTTCTAAATCTCATCCATCGCTCTTACTATGGCATGAAACAGATTAAAATGATAAAAGAAAACTCAAAGTTCTACTGATAGTTAGAGTGAAGCTCATATTACTGAACCAATCTCTAGAGACGTCAGTTTTGGCCAAGGCCATAGGGAGGGCACGGGCCAAAAGTGGTCAACCAGACCAAGCCATGGATTGAGGTCGAGCTTGCTCATGGCTCGACAGTTACTTCAAAAATGACGTCGCTTTTTACTTTTTTAAAAAAAGTTATAAAATGAGCTGGGTTGGCCCGGCCCCCTAGGCCCATCAGGCCATAGGCCGGACCACAGACTGACTTATCCCGACCTGTCAGGCCATAGGTGTAACACCCCACTCCCGTGTGACCCGAACCCGACATCGATGGTGATATCCGAGTCCGTGCCCCGTGAGGGTGGCGTGCTACATCACTCAGTCAAAACTCAGTATAAAATTTTTTCTGTAAATACAAACATACTCTATGCGGAAAAATCATGAACATACATAATCACCGGTAAATACAATGACCACGGGGGCCCTTTTCATAAATACAAATTACTACAGTCCGTTGACTTTACAAATTTGACCTAATCATTTGTACAAAAATTCAAAAAATACAATTTTATTAGACCCTAATGCAGACGCGAACTGATCCCAACCTCTTCTCTTACTCGCAAGCGGTTGTTATACGCCCGTGGCTTAACGGGGTATTCTTCTCGGTCCTGAAAAATATGTTGCAATTTTGGGTGAGTTTGCGAATTCATTGAGGAACCATCATCGATAGTTCACCCAATTCATGCAGCACACAAACAATTCATAGATTATTTCTCAATAGCACATTCAGTAGTACCAAATGATTGTACTCAAGCAATTCACAGATTATTTCACAATAGCACATTCAGAAGTACCACATGATTGTACTCAAGTAATTCACACAAGTACACGGCATTCCGCCTTTCACCCAATCCAAATATTCAAACAAATGCGTATGAAATACGTATGTGGCACTTTCCCATTTTATTACGGTGTTGTGACCGAGCGCCTGAACTGTCCCATTACGGGCGCATTAATCGGTGAGCCTGTGGCTCTGAATCACTATGGGCTCGAGGCCCTAATACGTTGAGCTTTTAGCTCTCGGTGGCTGCTCCGGTCACAACTGTCATTATCTGATCATGCACTCATGCATGGAATGCACACGTGACAATGATTCAGTATATATGTCAAAATCAATACATATGTCACAAAAGCTCACATCTTAAGCAAGTAGTTCACAGAATCACATAGAATCACAAACAAGAAACACTTCTATGTCGCCGCTTCCCAATACATCGGACCTTCTGTCCGGAACCCATAATCAGAACACAATTCACTAACCCACCATTATTCACCACAGTTTTCTAAGAAAATAATAATTGAGGAACCGTCTAGGTCACTCACCAATAGCTTCTGAGTCAATGCCTGGAAGTCTCGGCAACGTCGGTGGGTTGACGTTCCAAAAGCGCCTCTATAACAGTCAAAAAATATAAACATTACCAAATGTACAATTAAAGATATTTCATAATGCACATGTAGCGATTAAAGTGTGTACAATGCATGTTTGTGACATTCCCGGCATTATTCCCAAAAATTTTCACCACAAAAATTCCCTCTAAAAATTAGAAATCTAACGACGCCAAAATTACTCCATTCGGACTTCTATAGGTCCAAATATTAATAAAACATGGACCAGAAAAATAATTACCTGGTTGCCTCACTTTAATCTAACAAATCCACGTCAATTCCATCTCTAAAAATTCCCAATTTAACATAGAAATGAAATTAAATATTTCACGAATCCGATGCCTCAAGAATCAGGTCAATCGGATATCGGACTACTCTCGACAGAAATAAAATTAATCAAAAACTGCTCTACTCTCGATCGGTGACCAAATGACCTCTGATCTAGATGAAATTCTAATTTGTTGTTCCTGGGTCTTGCTTCTAAACATCATTCGGTTAGAATCTGATTTGGAGCTCTTTAACTTAGTATTTTCTGTCTAGCTTTACTTGTATACGAGTTTTTATTATGTCATATATTAGCGATGATTATTAGTTTTTTTTGTGCTAAAGAGAAAAGTACCAATAACGGAGAGAAAGTTCCTATCAAAATTTGCTCTAGTCTCGATTGAAGATCAAACGGCCTTTGATCGGGATGAAATTTTAGTATGTTGTTCCTGAGTCTTGCCTCTTAACATCCAACGGTTAGAATCTGACTTGGAGCTTTCTAACTTAGTATTTTTTGTATATCCCTACTTGTGTACGAGTTTGTATTATGACATATATCGGGCATCATTATTAGATTTTTTTTGTGCCAAAGAGAAAAGCGCCCAGAATGGAGAGAAAGTTCACATCAAAATTTGCTCTAGTCTCGATCGATGACCAAACGACCTCTGATCTGGATGAAATTTTTGTTTGTTGTTCCTGAGTCGTGCCTCTTAACATCCAACGGTTAGAATCTGATTTGGAACTCTCTAACATAGTATTTTCTGTATAGCTCTACTTGTACACGAGTTTGTATTATGACATATATCGGGCAAGATTATTAGATTTTTTTGTGCCAAAGAGAAAAATGCCAGAAGGGAGAGAAAGTTCATATCAGAATCTGCTTTAGTCTCGATCGATGATCAAACGACCTCTGATCGGGATGAAATTTTTGTATGTTGTTCCTGGGTCTTGCCGCTTCAATCCAACGGTTAGAATCTTATTTGGAGATCTCTAACTTTGTATATTTTGTCTAGCCCTACTAATATACGAGTTTGTATTATGTCATCTATTAGGGATGATTATTAAATTTTTTTTTCCAATGAGGAAAGTGCCAAGAAGGGAGAGAAAGCTCATATCAAAATTTTCTCTAGTCTCAATCGATGAACAAACGACCTTTGATTTGGAGGAAATTTTAGTATGTTGTTCCTGAGGCTTGCCTCTTGACATTCAACGGTTAGAATTTGATTTGGAGCTCTCTAACTTAGTATTTTCTTTCTAGCCCTCTTTGTATATTTTGTACTATGTCATAAATTAGGGATGCTTATTAGATTTTTTTTTTCCGATGAGGAAAGTGCCCAAAGAGAGAAAGTTCATATCAAAATTTACTATAGCTTCGATCGATGTTCAAACGACCTCTGATTGGGATAAAATTTTATTATGTTGTTCCTGAGTCTTTCCTTTTGACATCCAATGGTTAGAATCCAATTTAGAGCTCTCTAACTTAGTATTTTCTATCTAGCCCTACTTGTATATGAGTTTGTATTATGTCATATATTAGGGATGATTATTAGTTTTTTTGTGCAAAAGAGAAAAGTGCCTAGAAGGGAGAGAAAGTTCATATCAAAATTTGCTCTAGTCCTGATCGATGATCAAATGACCTGTGATCGGGATGGAATTTTTGTATGTTGTTCCTTAGTCTTACCTCTTGACATCCAACAGTTAAAATCTGATTTGGAGCTTTCTAACTTAGAGTTCTCTTTCTAGCTCTCTTTGTATACGAATTTATATTATGTCATATATTAGGGATGATTATTAGATTCTTTGGTGCCAAAGAGAAGAGTGCTCAAAAAAGAGAAAAAGTTAAATCAAAAATTGCTATATTCTCGACCGATGATCAAACGACCTCTGACCGGGATGAAATTTTAGTATGTTATTCCTGAGTCTTGCCTCTTGATAGCCAAAGGTTAGAATCTGATTTGGAGTTATCTAAATTAGTATTTTCTGTCTACCCTTACTTGTATAAGAGTTTGTATTATGTCATATATTAAGGATGATTATTAGTTTTTTTGGTGCCAAAAAGAAAAGTGCCCAGAAGGGAGAGAAAGTTCATATCAAAATTTGCTCTAGTCTCGATCGATGACCAAACGGCCTCTAATCTGGATGAAATTTTAGTTTGTTGTTCCTGAGCCTTGCCTCTTAACATCCAACGATTAGAATCTGATTTGGGGCTCCCTAACTTAGTATTTTCTGTCTAGCCCTACTTCTATACGAGTTTGTATTATGACATATATCGGCGATGATTGCTAGATTATTTTTTGTGCCAAAGAAAAAAGTGCCCAGAAGGGAGAGAAAGTTCATATCAAAATCTCCTCTAGTCTCTTTCGGTGACCAAACAACCTCTGAACTGGATGAAATTCTAGTTTGTTGTTTCGGAGTCTTGCCTCTTAACATCCAACGGTTAGAATCTATTTTGGAGCTCTCTAACTTAGTATTTTCTATCTAGCCCTACTTGTATAAGAGTTTGTATTATGTCTTACATTTGGGATGATTATTAGTTTTTTTGTGCCAAAGAGAAAAGTACCTAGAAGGGAGAGAAAGTTCATATCAAAATTTTCTCTAGTCTCGAACGATGATCAAATGGCCACTGATCAAGATGAAATTTTTGTATGTTGTTCTTGAGTCTTGCCTCTTGACATCCAACGGATAAAATCTGATTTGGAGCTCGATAACTTAGTATTTTCTTTCCAGCTCTCTTTGTATACTAGTGTGTATTGTGTCATTTATTAGGGATGATTATTAGATATTTTTGTACCAAAGAGAAAAGTGCCCAAAAAAGAGAGAAAGTTCAAATCAAAATTTGCTATAGTGTCAATCGATGATCAAACGGCCTCTGATCTAGATGAAATTTTAGTTTGTTGTTCCTGAGTCTTGGCTCCTAACATCCAACGGTTAGAATCTGGAGCTCTCTAACTTAGTATTTTTTGTCTAGCCCTACTTGTATCCGAGTTTGTATTATGTCATATATTGAAGTTGATTATTAGACTTTTTGTGCCAAAGCAAAATGTGCCCAGAAGGGAGAGAAAGTTCATATCAAAATTTGCTCTATTCTCGATCGATCACCAAATGACCTCTGATCTGGATGAAATTTTAGCATGATGTTCCTAAGTCTTGCCTCTTGGCATCCAATGGCTAGAATCTGAATTGGGGCTCTCTAACTTAGTATTTTCGGTCTAGCCCTTCTTATACACGAGTTTGTATTATGTCATATATTGGGGATGATTATTAGTTTTTTTTATGCCAAAGAGAAAAGTGCCTAGAAGGGAGAGAAAGTTCATATCAAAATTTGCTCTAGTCTCGATCAATGATCAAACGACCTCTGATCAGGATGAAATTTTTGTATGCTGTTCCTGAGTCTTGCTTCTTGACATCCAACGGTTAAAATCTGATTTGGAGCTCTCTAACTTAGTATTTTCTTTCTAGCTCTCCTTGTATACGAGCTTGTATTATGTCATAAATTAGGGATGATTATTAGATTTTTTTGTGCCAAAAAGAAAAGTGCCCAAAAAAAGGAGAAATTTCATATCAAAATTTGCTCTAGTCTCGATCGATGATCAAACGACCTCTGATCAGGATGAAATTTTAGCGAATTGTTCCTCAGTTTTGCCTCTTGACATCCAACGGTTAAAATCTGATTTGGGGCTCTCTAACTTAGTATTTTCTTGTTAGCTCTCTTTGGATACGAATTTGTATTATGTCATATATTAGGGATGATTATTAGATTTTTTTCTAGCTCTCTTTGTAAATGAGTTTGCATTATGTCACATATTAGGGATGATTATTAGATTTTTTTTGCAAGAGAGAAAAGTGCCCAAAAAATAGAGAAAGTTCGTATCAAAATTTGATATAGTCTTGATCGATGATCAAACGACTTCTGATCGGGTTAAAATCGTAGTATGTTCTTCCTGAGTCTTGCCTATTGACATCTAACGGTTAGAATATGATTTGGAGCTCTCTAACTTGGTATTTTTTGTTTAGCCCTACCTGTATACCAATTTGTACTATGTCATATATTGGGGATGATTATTAGATTTTTTTATGCCAAAGAGAAAAGTCCCAGAATGGAGAGAAAGTCCATATCAAAATTTGCTCTAGTCTCGATCGATGACCAAACGAATACTGACCTGGATGAAATTTTTGTATGTTGTTCATGGGTCTTGCCTCTTGACATTCAACGATTAAAATCTTATTTGGAGCTCTCTATCTTAGTATTTTTTTCTAGCCCTACTTGTATACGAGTTTGTGTTATGTCATATGTTGGGGATGATTATTAGATTTTTTTGTGTCAAAGAAAAAAGGACAAAATTGCTGTAGCGACCCCTGTGTTATACGAAAGTAGCTAATTAAACCCTGAGATATAAAATGTTACT
>JANZXV010000008.1:10792969-10810748 GCA_027576455.1 Erythroxylum roigii | reverse complement strand
AGTCTACTCTCGGTCCTGAAAAATATGTTGCAATTTTGGGTGAGTTTGCGAACTCAGTGAGGAACCATCATCGATGGCTCATCCAATTCATGTAACACTTAAGAAAATGATAATTATTCCACAATTTCACATTCAGAAGTACCACATGATTGCACTCAAGCAAGTCACAGTCAGTTCACAATTGCACATTTAGAAGTACCACTTGATTGTTTTCACACAACTATAAGGCATTTTTGCCTTTCACCCAATCAAGCATATCCAATAAAATGCATATGAAATGCGTAAGTGACACTTTTACCATTTATTACGGTGTTGTGACCGAGCGCCTAAACTGTCCCAATATGGATGCATTAATTGTTGAGCCTGAGGCTCTGAATCACTGTAGGCTCGAGGCCCAGATACGTTGAGCTTTTACTTCTCGGTAGCTGCTCCGGTCACAACTGTCATTATCCAATCATGCATTCATGTATGAAATGCATATGTCACAATTAAGTAGTAAATGTATCACAATTGATCCACGTGTCACAATGTATCACATCATAGACAAGTAGTTCACAGATTCACAAACAAGTAACACTTCTATGTCATAGCTCCCAATATATCGGACCTTCTGTCCGGAATCCACAGTCATATCCAATCACAAAACCACCATTATCTCCACAGTAAACATATAATAATCGAGAGAACTATCTAGGTTACTCACCAATAGCTTCGGAAGCTAGTGCCTGGAAGTATCGGCAACGTCTGTAGATCGACGTTCTAAATGCGCCTCTATAACAGTCCAAAATATACAAACATTACCAAATGTACAATCAGAAATATTTAATAATGCACATGTAGCGATTAAAATGTGTACAATGCATGTTCGTGACATTCCCGGTATTATCCCGTAATTCACATCACAAAATGTTCCCCTATGTCTTAGGAAACCATAGACACCGAAATTACTCAATTTGGACCTCTATAGGTCCAAATATTGATAAAACAATGACCAGAAAAACAATTACCCGATCTCCTTACTTTGACCTAATCAATCAACGTCAATTCCATCTCTAAAAATTCCCAATTTCACATAGAAATGAAATTAAATAATTCACGAATCCGATGCCTCAAGAATCAGGTCAATCGGATGTCGGACGAAAAAGTTATAAGCAAAAGAGTGGAGAGAGGTCAGTTCAGGGAAATACATGTCTTAGCCGACTAGTCGGAGACTGCTAGTCGACTAAGTCGACTACAGTGCCGACTGGAAAACTCTAGTCTTTCTTTTTCCGACATCCCAACTTCCACAACTCATAACTTCTTACTTAGAACTCCAAATTGTACAAATTTGATATCAATTTAAAGATAAAAGAGAGCTCTACAAGATTCATGAAGGACACAAAAACCAATTTCACCTCTAAGGGTGTCAAAAATGCAACCAAAGTTACTGCCTTCACAAAATGTCCCAAAACAGTATACCATTGTTCCAAAGAGCATAACTTCCCATGCCCTTTGCCAAAAATTCCAAGTTTTATGTCAAAAGAAAGATCAAAACATGTTCTACAACTTTCATGAACCAGTTAAAAGCAAATTCGACCTCTAAATAGGTCCAATTCTCAATCAACGTTTCTGCCCATATGAGTTACCCTGAACAGTAACACAATCTTCCAAAAATCATAACTCCCTACCCAAATGTCAAAAAATTCCATACCTTATAGCAATGAAAAGATCAGAAAACATACTACAATTCTCATGAAGGACTTAGAAGCAAATTTCATCTCTAACTAAGTCAAATCCTCCCATTATTGTGGCTGCCCTGTTTAAGAGGGTTACCGTCAGCATATAACCTAAACCTTAACCATACTTTACAACTCCATAACTCACAATTCTTACATCCAAAATTAGCATATTATACCTCATTTCAAAGCTAACACATTCCTCTACAATTTTCCATAAAACCATTTGAGCTAATTAAAATTACAACAGTCCAGAATTTGGCTTCAATGCACAATCACCACCAACCTACACTTAGCACATTTTTCCAGCACCAATCACATTAACATCTAAAAGTTAACAGGTCAGTACTTTCAACCTAGATATCGAAAAATTCCATACTCAGTGGAGATAGAAAAATGACAAGAAAATCTTCAAGTTTCATGAAGACCAAATTCGCAAATTCAATCCAAATCAACCTAAAAAAATTCATCAAAATTTCAGGTCATAAGGTTCGGATTACTGTTCATACAGCACCTACAACTCACTTTCAAGACCAAATTCAAACCTCTTCAAGGCACAATTTAGCATCACTTCCTTCATATAAAATGTAACCAAACTTCTCAAGTTTAATTCCAGCTAACAATCACTTCAATTGCTCAACTATAGAAGAAGTTATGACCTAAACATTGAAATCTATACAAAATCAAATTTTCAGCTTTTATACCTAAACCAATTCCTATCACTTCCATACCCTTTCTAAACCATTTCCCACCCAATTCACTTCACATATCTACCATAACTCACTTACATCCTATCCTTGGACATAAGTCCACAAATTTCAACACACACACACACCCCATCATCCATCTTGTTCTATACTAATCTTTAATCACAATTTTCACTTCCAATCATCTTAAATATCTCTACTTACATTCATTAGGTTTTACCTCATCAATCATCAATCATTCATCAATTAAACAACCAAATTACATACACACATACAACAACATAGTTCTCATACAATTTAATGCATAGACATCACAATTCATGCACTTAACAACAAAACAAGGCAAAACATAATTCTTACCTAATCAAGCCTCAAATCTTCTCAATCTTCCAACTTATCACAACTTCCTAATTTCTCCTCACCATACATGACATCACCATCCTAAGGAAGAAAGTTTATGCTAGACCCTTTTTAGGCAAGCCAAAGGAAGAGAAGCAAGGTGGAAGAAAGATAGAAAAAGTGAGCAAGAAAAATCACAAGGAAGAAAGAAGAGGAGAACATACGAAAATGGAGAGAAAACCAAAAGAGCACCAAAACTCTTTTTTTTTTCAAGGAAGAAGAGTCGTGAATGTAACACAAAGGCAAGAACATTAAATGAATTTAGGAGTGTCATGACACTTGGCATTTAATGAAAAATACAAGAATCCAATTAATGAATTTTTTTATAAAAGACGCTAATAAAATGAATCTTTAATCCATCCAATTCCAATAGCTCTAATTACAATCTAAAGATCATGTATCCAATATTCCAGTGCCATTGGGCAGTAATTTCCAGTACTGAAAATCAATCGGTCCGCCACTTGGCGATTTTTCCGATCCGGAAAGTTTCCCCGAAAACTTCCAAAAAAATTCCTAAATTTTTCCAAAAATATAAAACACATAACAATCCACTCCAAATACATTTTCAAGCATAAAATCATATTTTTCCACAAAAAATTACATTTAAGCTCATATACCGGGAAATGTCATGAATGCATGTACAGTTATTTTCATGTGCAAATTTTACTATTCACGTGTAAGGGTATGCATGAATATTTCGAAACAATCCCAAACACTCTCAGCCCTTTCCAAATTACTATTTTACCCTTTCCATCGGGGCTGGGATGTTACAATAGGTCACCCTAGCCCATGGTTGGGCCGGGCTAGGAGTAGCCTGGGCTTGGCCCAACCCATTGACATCCTCCTACCTATCTCCTCTAAGCCCCAAGTATTATAAGTGCACTGGGTTATAAATGAGGATGATTTAGATGAAGAACATTCTTGGTTGATTAGATAGCCACGGACCAGAGGAAGTCTTGCAAAGCAAGCTGAGAAAATTTCTGAATAAAAAGAAAACCCTTGTGCTGAAAAGAAAGAGGAAGAAGAATCCAGAAAAAGAAAAAGAAAAAGGAAGAAATAAAAAAGGAACAAGCACATGTGACTGAAGAAACTATTAATATAAATAAGTTGTTTCATGAAGAGATGAATATTAAAGAAAAAAACACCAAGAAGATATAAATACCTGCATAAAAAGGAAAGACATCAATACCAAAAAAAATGTTTCAATCAACAAAAACTGAAGTTCTCTATAAAATGTAGTATAAGAAAAGAAAGGTGGTTGCTGGGTAGATCTTGCCTCCCATGATGTTTGATGACATAGGTATACCTATCTCTCCTTACTTTGTTGCCATTGGTTGGGAAAATTTTTTGAAATTAAATGAGATAGTATGTGATGAGCTATTCAGGATATTCTATACACATATGAAAAATGAAGAAATTAATAGAAAACTAGCCATTATCTCATGGGTGCATGAATGTGAAAATTTAATTTATGAGAAAATCTTAGGAGATATACTGGAAGTAGCTCTTATGGGAAGAACTAATTTTCCCTGTCATAAGTGAGATGTTGATGATCTAAAGTTAATCGAAGTTGCCAAATCCATCCACCTTCGTGCTAAAAACACCCAAGATAGGAAACCCTGGAGCAGGTAATTATACTTGATACCATGATGCCTTGCATTGCTTTCAGCTACATCAATTTTCCCCAAGAGTAGCTCAGTTGAAAGGTATAACCTGCTGGACACTTATGTGGTGTATAATTTGCTAAAAGGGAACATAATGAATCTTCCAACTATGATCTTGAGGTTCATGGTAAATAAGGGGAATTAAAAAATACCACTAGATGCCTAGCTTATGGAATCTTGCTCACCATGATTTTCAACCATTATTGAGTTCCTTCTGCAAATCTGAATTGTTATGCATCGACTAAGTTTTACCCTTCCATTCCCTATCAATTTGGATATAGATTGCAAAACAATGTTTGGGTAGATAAAAGATCTGAAAGAGTAGCATAAAACTTAGATTTTGCTCCAGACCAACAAGCTCCTGTCTCTCCTTGGGATGAAAATAGTGCAAATCTTCAACAACAATTGAAGGATATTCAAGCCAATCAAGAATAAATGCAAGAACAAATAGATAACATGCAGAATCAACTTCTTGACATGCAGATTTTGCTTAGAAGAATTCTTGAACCTTTAATAACTTTGTTGCTATTTGCTTTCTGCTTGACTTATTTATACTAATGATTTTGTTTGATGCATTATTTACTCTTTCCCTCTATTTCATTATGATTTATTTTACTTCCTCCCCATACTTTAGTATTTTTTAATAATGACAAAGGGGGAGAGTTTCTGTGTTATGTGGTTTTTTGTGTGTGCATATTTTTACATATATGGTGATATATTTCTCATTGTTGTCTCAATTATATCTGTGATTGATTATGCTATTGAACTCGTGAAAATCTATGATATATAAACGATGGTTCCCCTCTTAAGAGACAGGTTACTTCTAATTGTGTCTGAACAAATAAAAGTCACATGAATCTTTCAAAATCATCTATTATTTTTTTTAATTTTGAAAAATATATCTATTATTTCTTGTCATTATCAAAAAGGGGGAGATTTTTAGCTCAAAGATTATGACTAACGATTTTGATGATAATTGTATAATATTTCAAAATTCAAATTATATTTTTTTCTTTGTATAATTAACGGTCTTATTCTTGAAAGAAAATAAAATCATAAGAAATATGCTTTTTTTTTCTTGCGGGAACTTTCATTATGAATTTACCTTATTAGAAATGGTGCAGTTATTTGTGATAGCAAGTAAAACTCTTTTCTTACTAAATTTGAGGCTGTTAAGATAACATACTATTTTTATAAAAGTTCCTATGTTAAATAGTTAAAGAAATACATATCCAATTGCATTTTAAATTCAATTAGTTATTAAGAAAAAATTGTTTAACAAGAGCAATAGTTTATAACCGTTCAATGCATTTTTGTCTCAATCAATTGCAGTTATACAGTGTTTTGGATGAGTCACGATGTTATGAATCTTTTAGAGAGAAATGGACCACCACCTACTGGCCATGGTGTCCAATTTAGTTAATATATTTAAGCGTTATATCATAGACTTTATAGGACATAAGGTATGTTACACAATACTTTTACAGCATTATTGGGTGTCTGGATAAATCAGCGCAAAAGGTTATCAACCACCCTGGATAATGTATCAATCCAAATAGGCATGCACTGAACAATTTTACAACATTAGTGAGTTCTCAACACCCTGGATAGTGTGTGTATCAATCAATCCAAATTGACAAATGTATATTTCTGCATAATTAATTAGCCATAATCATGCATCCAATCCCTATTTGACTATTATCATGCCAATTCACAAGTACCCTTCCATCACATAAGCAAACACAACCACCTATAAGCTGGAAAAGTAGTATCAGGAAAACATGAAAACAGAGGAAAGTTCAGCTCATTCTCAGATATTTAATACAAAACAGCATCCAATTCATCATTTAACACAAGTTTAGCATGTACTTTGTTAACTCGGAAGCAAGATTGTTACCCATCAAAGTAAATTCCTCGTGGAAGCAAGACAAGACCAAGTCTCCTTACATGTATTTAACACCCGCTTCGTCACCAATAAAAAAAACCCAATATAAACCCAACAAACTACCACATATATAATTGTCCGCACTCAAGAACATAAAGATGTAGCCTTGCACTCAATCTCAGGTCCCTACTCGATGTCACTGTCTTCGAATCAAAACATCAGCCAATTCTTACACTAACCCGATTGTAGCCACCCACCAAGTTTTTCCCCCTTCTATCGCGGCGATAGATAGAGCTTAACCCCCAAAAGAGGTTTTTATTTCTATCTACGTCGCTTTCACACCCTCTCCGCCTCGACCCACCTCACCTACATGTATAATCTACTCTCCAAACTCACCTTTTCTGCGAACTAACCACATTTCCTCTTCTGGGTAGTGGCGTTTTCGTCGTTAGCATGAAGAGATTGAAGAGTTACTATATGCACTTGCGCCATCAGCAAACAACCGAACGCCGCCGTTGGATTTTTCCCCTTGCAATTGGGTCCGTGGTCTCTCTGTTTCTGCTCTTCCTCACTACTCTCACTTCGTCAGATGGCTCGCCTTTTGTCCCATTTTCAAGATCATTCTCTGTTTTGGGTTCTAAATTTGTTGAAACAAAGCTACATCCAATACCTGTCTCTACTCTTCCTCCTCCTCCTCGATTCGCGTTCCTGATCTCTGGGTCAACTGGAGATGGGAACATGTTGAAGAGGACGTTAATGGCGTTGTATCATCCGAGAAATCAGTATGTGGTGCATTTGGACAGAGCATCTTCGACTGAGGAAAGGCTGGATCTTGGCGAATTCGTGAAGCACCATCCCGTTTTCGTTAAATTTGGAAATGTGAAAATGATCGCGAAAGCGAATCTTGTCACTTACAGAGGACCCACTATGGTCGCCAATACACTGCATGCTGCGGCGATTCTGTTGAAGGAAAGCGGCGATTGGGATTGGTTTATTAATCTGAGTGCATCTGATTATCCACTAGTAACTCAGGACGGTAAGCGAAGTACTACATTTGACGGATTCTATATTTGGTTGATCTTTGATGTGACTTCTGTAGTAATGAGTTGTGTTTTTTAATTGGTTGGATTAGATCTGCTTCACACCTTTTTGCATCTGCCGCGGGATCTTAACTTCATTGATCATACGAGTAATATTGGTTGGAAAGAGTGAGTGGGAACTTTGATTCTGTTGAGGCTTTGTTCTTGTTGTGTTGGTTTTGTCAAGTTGCGGGATTGATTGGGTATAATGGTACTTTTATGTAGGTTTCAAAGAGCAAAACCAATCATCATTGATCCCGGTTTGTATATGACAAAGAAAGCTGATGTCTTTTGGGTTACTCAGAGGAGGAGTGTCCCAACCGCATTCAAACTCTTTACAGGTGCGAATTTTAATTATGGTTGAAGAAGATATGCTTGCTTTCACTTCCATTTGTTTTTCTGGCCTATTTGGTACTAGTTTCATCATTTTGTTTGTTTATAGAAAAGCCTTAATGAATCAATTATTCTTCTTTATATCGATAATGAGTTAATTCAGCTTGATATTCTCTTTTCAATGGATTTCAAAAAATAAAAAATAATATGCAAAGAGGCCGGGCCAAGTTTTGGTGGTGCGCAATGGTGTGATTCTTTGCTGAAAAATGAAAACTTACGACATAGAACAGAGATCCAATATCTATTTTTTATTCTCAATTTTCGGTGAAGGGAAAATTATCTAAGAAAACCGGTCTTGGTCTTTTCTTTGGATTGAATGTAAGTAAAGGATTAAAATTGATGTCAAATTGCATTGGGGTTTTTTGACACACTCAATGTTAGGAAGTTTAGCTGAGTTCTGATTTTTTTTTTTCTCGTCTCTGTTCTTCTTTTCCCCACATTCAAAATCTTTTTTTTTCTTTGGTGAAATCATCCTCGGATTTCTCTGTTGATATGTATACAGTAGTTAGTAAGTGACTTCGAGAAGACTTCTTTTTTCTGAGAATTTACATTCAGGTTTCTAGATGATTGCTTTAGCATGTTTTGAACTAGAAAATAAAGAGAAGAGTACCATGGGGATAAGCAAAACTAGCTTATCCAGCCTTGTCACTTAACTGTGGATTGATTTTAGGAGGGAATGAGAACTAGCGGAGGAAGTTGGTTCTAAGAATTAATGTTTCACTCTTCATTGATGTACTGCACAGATTTGTTTGAACGGTTAGAGCTTTTCTAGTTAGACCTATTGTTTCTTCACTACGAATAATGTCATTTTACTGATGATAATCAACATGATGCTTAATGTTGATTGAAAATGTCATATATTGAAAAAGTTGATGAATCTCAAGTTGAAAGTTGTGAATTTCTGGAAGTGAAATAACAACAACAACAATATCGTCCCACTATGAACCCTGTTGACATGTGGGGTTTAGGGAGGTCCAAAAGCAGCCCTATCTATAACTAGTAGAGAGACTATTTTCGATAGAATCATAGGGAAAAAAATGTATTTGAAAATGGTTAGAAGAAAACAATAGACAAACACACTAACAAATAACTGTATAAAAAAATAAAAAATAAAACTAAGTATATAAATAAGCAAACAAGAAAGAAAAAGTTGATGAACCTCAAGTTGAAATGCTGCTGCTTATTATTAGGCTAATGATCACAGGCATATGGTAGCTCTGTATTAAACTGAGCTGTACTGGAGATTCCTGAAAAATGGCATGTTATTTTGAATGTGTTCAAGAGTTGGTTTAGTTTCCATTTGTCTCCTTTCTCCTCATGTCTAGAAATCTTAATTTGAACGTTGTTATTAGTTACATGCAATTTCTCATCACATCTTGTATAAGTAGCTTCTCAAGTGAGACATTGTGAAAATCTTTCCGAGTCGTAAAAGGGAAACCTTTCATGGAGTGTCTATGTTACTGGTAATCATGTATAATCTACAGGGTTAATCATTTTTCTGGAAGATCAAACAAGTAGGGTTTGCACATTTTAGGCTTTTTTACATGGAATTCCTGATCCTTGTTGCTTAAGTTAATGAGGTAATAAACTGCTTCAATATGTGGGTAACCTTTCTTTTAAGAAATAGTTAATATTGCTCGACTTAGCATGCATGGCAGTAAATTATTGGGTGGTAAGAAGAGTTCACCTGAAAAGCAGGGTATGTAAGCACTGTTCTCTCTTTCTTAGAATGTTTGCTAAATGTAATCAATAGCAACTGTTTCTCGAGAACACCTTATTTTCTGTCGAATGATTTATGCTTTTCTCAAAGTTAGTCTTGGACTATGCTTATTTTTTAGATCATATAATCAAAATTTATCTATTCAGGTTCTGCCTGGATGCTACTGTCTCGACCGTTTATTGATTACACCATATGGGGATGGGACAATTTACCTCGAACTGTACTCATGTACTATGCCAATTTTTTATCTTCACCTGAAGGTTACTTCCACACAGTCATTTGTAACGCTCAAGAGTTTCAAAACACAACTGTGAATAGTGATCTGCATTTCATATCGTGGGACAACCCTCCTAAGCAGCATCCACACTTTCTCAACCTTTCTGACATGCAAAAGATGATTGACAGTAATGCTCCTTTTGCGCGGAAGTTTCACCAAGATGATCCCGTGCTTGACAAAATTGATTCTGAGCTCTTATCTCGTGGTCCTGGCATGTTTACACCCGGTGGTTGGTGCACAGGTAGCAGGGAAAATGGTACTGATCCATGCTCTACTATTGGTGATATCTCAATCCTTAGACCTGGTCCCGGAGAAAAAAGGCTGGGGACCTTGATCAGCTCTCTCTTGTCAAATGAAAATTTCCGACCTAGGCAATGCAAGTAATACGCATGAAAAGCAAGAAGTTATCTGTTAATCATTGCTTTAGTTAATTGCAGAAGAAGAGAGATTGCTGGCAATCAACAATTCATTTTGTATCAAGGCGGGATAGAGCTGAATCTTTACAAGACCAGTTTGTTTAGAGTGACATTGGTGTACAAATTTCACGGTTGATATCCATTATTACATGGCTCGGACAGGTTTCACTGTATTCTCTTGGTAATGGTATAGATCAATGTGACTAGGCAGCCAAAGTTGTTACACCTAGTTTATCGTTGTATATTTGGTGATTGACTCCTTCCTCGTCTACCCCAAAGATGTTTTTACTGGAATGATGACGTTGGACAACATTTGCTTATGCTGATGTTAAAGAAAGAAAGAAGGAAGGAAAATGTTAATGGAACTATGTACTACTGATGTTAAAGAAAAAAGGAAGGAAAATGATAATGAAACTATCACGCCGTGTACCGGACTGCTTTTATGTTCATAGCAGAAAGTGATCCAAGATTAAAGTTCATCTTTGGTCTAGTGAGTGATAACGAAGATGTATACTCTTCACTGAAAATGAGCCTTGTCAGCACAACTAGGCTGCTATTTTTTTTTTGTCCTTTTATTAATCTTTGAATCTTTCGTAAACATTAATGTGTTTTCGTTTGAGTAGGCAGCCATTATGATTCCGATATAGCGAGTGGGGTCACATCTATCCTATCCAACAATTTTGCCCACGTCTACTGCTACAGGTAGAAAATTGGTGTACAGAGAAACTTGTGGGATGGGATGTTGTTATTTACTTGCTATTGATTGACACGAGGACCAATAGCAACTAGCAAGTGTTTATCCTTTTACCTTCTAAAGAACAGCAGGAGGGGTCTAAACCTAATGGGTTTGATAAAATCTCCTTCATAACTTGAATTTAAATGAATATCAATTGCATCTTATGCCAATGATCTCACAGATTTCATCATCCTTTACTTGCAAAAATCCCCGGCTCAGACTACTTCAACAAGTCAACTGCAATAAAAACACGAAAGTGATGGACTCCATTGATAAGTCCAGAGTCTATTTCAAAGTATAATTTTCCAGATTGACAATGTCAAATAGAAACAGATTATTGGTTCTTTTCTTAATTGGTGATGCAGAGGTTGGCATTTCCCATAATCAGTTGGGCTCGAGATCTTTTTTTAACAATGACTGAAAAAAACAGCTCTTTTAAGAGAGACCGAAAATCAAAATGGTCTGCGCAGACAGCAAAAATACTCGAGTTTTGATTTTTCTTTTTGGTTGATAGATATCCACGTCACTCAATATGTATCAGATTTAAACTCCTAATGATTCAACTGTTTAATATTCGAAAATGCCTCTTTGACTTATTTTTTTTTACCATTTTTAAAGATTGTCTACCACCAACTTTAAGATATTCCTGAAGAAGAAACACACCGACCTATTTCTCTATCTCCTCCCTTATTCTTCAACCATCTTAGCCTAATTTATATTTTATATTTGATACTGAAAATCTCCTTTTGTTTCGCTTGTCCTACTTGATATGCAAAAGGTGAACTCCTTTTTGATTGCTATACCCATAAAGCTGCAAGTGTTTGTGTTGGGTAATTCCAAGCGTAAAAGGCCCAATACTTGAGGCTAAACTTGTAGAGTAACCAAGCGTGGGGAGATGTATTGGGTATCTAAAGCAAATGTTAATTAAGTTTGGAGTTTAGTACAAGATATATTACTAATATCTCTGTCATGTCAATTAATCTTTGTAGGATTTCCAGGAGTTGTTTATGCAAGTTTCAGTCACTGCACAGTCGGAAGCGATGTTAAAACTTAAATCATTCTCATATATTACTCTTATATCATTCATTGACGTCACTTGGATGATGAATGACACGAAACGCTCCCTACTGATAATTATTTTTATAACTACAAGTAGGTGAAGTCGTCTATTCCCATATATTTACTCACGAATTTGTCCTCAAGTTGGATTAACAGGTGAATGCATGATCTGTAAATGTAATCCGAGCCTAGCTATCTTCCTTAATAACTTTGACGAAGCGAATAAGACTGCTGGAATATTCATTCTGACCTCTATAGCCGACGGATCGCAAACTTGTGAAAGAAAATCCTGAAACTTCTTGCAATTCCTGACCAAGTCCACAAATCACAACGTCATTGTAAAACGTATAAGAAAAGAATATGACAATGGAAAAGGTGAAAAAGGATTAAGAACATGTTTCCCTTTGTTTATTATTAATTGTCCACTAGAAAAACAGTGATAGGTGTGATAATGCAGAAATGAGAAGTACCTGGTAAAACGTTAAATCCTTCTCCAGCTCTATCAAGCGAACACTTTTCAAACTTGAAGGCGTTTAACGATACTCCATAATTAACTTAACGAAGATGAATTCATTTACAAACAAAAGCGGTAACAACAAGAAGGATAATTATTGAACCATGCCAAGAAGAAGACACAAAAAGACATAACTATTCGGCAGATTAGTGCAATCGAGGAAAGAAGTTAAAAGGTATCTTGTCATAGGGTGGTGGCACTTGCCGGAACTTTACAAGATGATGAAGGGAACAGGCAGATGCCACCACTCCTGCGACAAGATTCCCCAAACCTCTAATTACGATGTTCCTACATTACTTGAGCATCAGTATATGTATATGTGGACTTGGATATATAGACAGAACCAAGATAGCTCAGATATTTTTATTAAATCTTTTTCTCCAATGTGCAGCTATATGTACAGAGATTGATAATGGTTCTTTGACAACTGGGTTAATAAAGGTCAACGAAATAGGGTTTTACATCATATTTCCGGGGCCCAGCCTTCAAATTAGCTACTGATAGTCTATCAAAGTTCTTGTCCTCGGGGGTTTTCAGGTTTTGTAATGCAAATAGTCCTGGTGGTCCGTTTAATTTGGCTCATTTGCTTGTACAACTTGTAATTGCCTGCTTATCGACATGTCTATTCATCCTCGGATTATTAAATTGTTTTGATTCATGTGGTCTCTCAGGAATTGAGGATTAGATGATCATATATACTAAATTGACTCGGAAATACCGACCAAAGGACAGTTGTGTAGAAGCTGTGGGGGTACCCTGTCAGTGAACATATGGCTAGTTGATACTCCCACAATGTAACCCAATACTCTGGGGTTTGTGTGGTCGCCCCGGCCCTCACTGTTAAGACTTTAAGAGCATTCTATGACAGATTGGTTTCCTTACAAAGCATACCATATCTAAAGGGCGCCTCTTCTGAAAATCTCATCTTAGTTATTCGATTCCCCGTGTAATATGGGGCTCAAAATTAAGATACAAAAAAGAAAATAATCATTCACTAGCTTCACTCTCAACACATTCTGGAATAAACAATAAAAAGATAAAAAATAAACACATTTAAACATTAATCAATTTTAAGGTTATTTTAAGTTTCTCTCAAATTTTTTTTATTAAAAATTAACTTAGATATTATCGTATTTATGTTGGACAGCCGCCTTAATTTGTAAAAATAGGACGAACAAATCTTGATACTCTTGCATGTCACACGAGACAAAAGATGTAAAGGACATGTTTGCTCGTTATCACTTCTAAAATTCCATTCTATAAATGACAGGACATACTAATGAAAATTCCAAAATCTTATACAATTTTGATCTTTTGTTTACAAGTTGCAACAATCCCCATTGTTTAAGTGGCAATCTTCTGTTATGTGTTGCTATGTATTTTGTTTTGTTGTTTGCAAAACCTTGACAACTTAACTCTTTCTTTTGTAGAGAGTTGAACAACAACAAAGTTTTGTTAGCATTAGACCCTTAAGTTCTAATAGTGAAATTGTACAAGCAATGATGAGTCTAAATTAATATTTGATACTCGAGATAATGAAACAAAGCAAAGACTTACAAGTAGGTAAGGAAAACAGATATTGTCAATGAGTTGGTGTATGCATTAGTATATATTGGTAGAAATCTTCGATAAGATTTAAGATTCAAATATGAGACCAAAAGATAAACTTGAGATAGACTTTGAGTTAAAGGTTAGCTGGATCATATATTCGAGAGAGACATGTGAGAGCTCTGGACTTAATATGTGCGCAGATAGATAGATAGACCATGAATAATGGACTTAACAAAAGTAAGCATTGGATTAGACCAGTATGCTATGAAAAGCTTTTGTCTTGAATAACTCATCATCAATAGATAGAGATAAAGAGCAGATCTTGGATGATGTGGCAGATAAATCACATTAGATTTTTATCAACTTTAAAAGATAAAGATAATCATTACAACAGAATAAATTATTAGTTAAGTTTTTTTGGCAACAAATTGAAAATCGTTGCCAAATGTAGACTTTTGACGACAATGTTTCATTTCGTAGCCAAAAGTCTCAAATTTAGCAACGTTAAAGTAAATTGTCAGAAAAGCAGATTATTTAGCAATGATTTTCAGGAGTTGTTGCTAAAAGTGGCCAATTTTGCGACAATTTACTTATATCATCGCCAAAGATCGACCCTTTCACGACGACAACGTAAAATGTCTGGTAAGTATTCAAACTTTTTGAGACGAAATGTATAATTCGTTGCCAAATGTGGACTTTTGGCGACTAAACCTTTAAATCATTGCAAAAAGTGTAGATTAAAGAATTATGTATTAATAATGTTAATTTGTTAATGTTTTAATGGTAAGCGTGCTTAATAATCCTAAAGTTAATTATAATTGACATTTATATATGATTTTCATTTTTTAACTTAAGCCTTCTTTTAAATTTGTTTATATATATAGTTAATGCATGAAAACTCAATAAATTTTCTTTTTGGATATTAAAAGATAAACATACCTAAAATTTAACATATTAATAAGGTTAAATTTTAATAAATTTAAGTTGGCTATTATTCTTAATCATTAACATTTATTAACAATAAAATAATATTACATAAAAATTGAAAATTGTAAGCAATTAATATAATGATGTATGCAACTAATTAGTAAAAGATTGTAATTAGAAGTTTAACAATTCTTATAGACATAAAACAACATAAACAACGATAACAACATCAATACCTAGTATGAATCTCACTGATACGTGGGATATGGGGAAGTCTAATAGTACACAGCTTTACCCCTGACTAGTAGAGAGGTTGTTTCCAAAATTCTTACAAGCATAACAATAAATAAAGTTTCATTCTTATTCCATCGAAAAAGAAATGAAACGATTTTTTATTTATTCCAAGTGACATGAAAGTTGGTAAAGGTAAATGAGTTTGCTATGTCTGGATTCCCAAAAAGGGTCTTTACACGTTTGAAGGCATCAACTGAAAACGTCAAAGATCTTCCCTCAGATGTTAGGTTATTGACACCTTCTTCAAACAACTTATTGGCTATAGCTAAACTTGTAGAGGATATAGTGAACAAATCCCCAAATGCAGTATGGATTACTAAATTATATGAACTGTTGGATCCCGTTACCGGAACCCAACTCTCTTGCTTAAGATCGTGAAACTTGAGCGTGCGTGCAACTCTGAAGGGTTATAATTTTTTTTTTCGTTCTTAATCCCTTGAGCCCTTAAAGACATTATGAAATACATATTCAATCTTATGACATCTCAAAATTCACTCACCAATTGTTCACTAGTGCGCCCATACAAAAACAGTCACATGCTTGAACTCATTTCTCCTGCTTGCAAGTAGAATTCGGTAACCTAAAAACCCTAATTTCAATTTGACTTTTCTTGTAAATCGTAGCTTTATGACTCTTGTTTAATTTGGCTCAAGAATTACCTCAATCGGGGTTCTATAACTCAAGATATCCTCAAATTACCAACATGTGCTCATATTCTAGACTTGCGCTGTTAACTGATCTCTCGCTTGTTCAAATGTAAACTCTCTCAATACAACTCCAAATGATGCAAATTTTCATGGGTAGATACCTACATGTCTCATAAATCCATGGGCTCTAGAATCACCCCATTTGGAGTTTGTATGAGAGAGTTATGCCCAATACACTGGACCATACTCATTCCCAAAATTAATCTCAACCTCTCTTGGCGCGAATGCCATAACTTTCGCTACACATGTCCAAATGACTTCGTTCTTGCTCCATTTTAAAGATAAGATCCATATTTACAAATCGTATTAGAGACCTCAAAGTGAAATTCGCACTCTAACTATGTCGCGCCCGCGGATTATCACTGTCGCGCCCACGAGGAAGAGACGTGTAGAAAGGTGAGGTTCCATTGATTCTCTTCGGTCGCGCCCGCGAGGAAGAAACTTACAGAAAGTTGTCTCTTTTGATCTCTTCTGTCGCGCCCGCGAGGAAGGGGTTTACAAAAAGTTGAGATTTTTCCTATAGTCCCTTAAACCCTCATTCATTGCCTTCTAACTCAGTCCTAACTCCAAATACACTTGTGATCCTCTTAATTTCATTCCTTATCATGCAAAATCACTTCATACTAATTCCAAACATCAAACCTAATTCATCATACTATCAATTCTTGATCCGAATCGAAATCACCAATTCTTATCAACCATACATTCTTATACCTTAAATCCCAATTTGGAGTTCATCAATTCATCAACTTCAATTCATTTTCACTCTTTACATATAACCACAAATCATCATTCATAGCACTTCTAACTTTCCTTTCCATAAAGCCTCATTTATATATATATCAATAGGTCATTCATGTACCAATGTACATTCCCAATATACAATCATCCATACTTGATCTCACATTTCCAATTTCATAATCATTCATTCTTAAGCCTCAATTCAATTGTCTTTTCACATTTTTACTGCATTTCATCATTCAAAATTTCTGTGCTTGTATATGTATATACATATATTCCAACCATTGCTCAATATTCATTCATATACAATTGTACATTCAAAACCATATACAAGTCCATATTGCATTAATCATCATACATAAGAGTTTTATAACTTCATTGGCATTTCCTAGCCAAATTTCAATATCAATAACAATATCTCATTTACGTAACATACCAACCCAATGATCTCAAATTACATTATTCAATTGCTCATATGAATTACAGCTATACATTTACATGACCAAACTTCAAATACACAATAAAACAAGCAAAAGATGCCTTGATCCACTTCCACTTGATTTCTTGCTAAAAACCTGGAAATTGGGGAAAATAGTGGGGTGAGCTTGGGGAGCTCAGTAGGTACTATGCTTATAACCAAATAATGAACAAAACAGTTTTAAAAGTCCATTTCCATATAAATTTCCTTTGAATCATAAAACATAGTTTTCTTTCAAATCTCTTGTCATTTTCTTGAAATCACAAATCATGCATTTTTCAACTTGCTTATAAATCATGTATGCAATTCATACCCTTTTTCAAACGTTCATAAAATCATAATTGCAATTTATGCATTTTTCAAATGTTTATAAAGTCATGAATGCATTAAACTTGTCATTCAACACATAGCACATAATACCTAACATATCATAATGGTTGGGCAAGTCCACAATTCATGGGCACTACATAATTCCATTAAATGGCCTTATGTAGGCAAATTCGTGAGGAGTCCTAAA
>JANZXV010000008.1:10745438-10758703 GCA_027576455.1 Erythroxylum roigii | reverse complement strand
TTTGATGGACTAGCTACCCATCAAGTCTTAACACCAAGATGAGATCTTGTGTGTTAATCACCATATAAAGTAAAATGGGAGATCTAGAAGAAAAAACCAACATAAGGGCAAAATGGTAATTTTACCCTTTGTTGTGCGGATAGCTATAATAAGGTTCTAAATAGGGTTTGCAATTGGACATAAAATATGTGTTCTCATAATATTTAGTAATTCAAGAGTTCAACTAATTTTTTTTAGTGGAATGACATTTAGTTAATAAGTTAGAATTAATTCTAATGAGATTAAGTTAATTCTAGGCGTTATGGAATAATTTCATAATTAATTAACCACCTATCATTCATCTTATAAACTTAAGTGTAGAGAATTCTTTTCAGGAGCACCTATAGCCTATTAGTATTAGTTTTTGTAGACCTATTAATATAAGAACAATGCATAAACCTATTATAAATTTAATTTGCATTAGAACACTTCATAAATATTTCTAATTCATTTAATTTTTAAAAAAACTTACCTTAATAAAAGATTTATACATATATTGATGATGTGATCTTGAAAGTAATGCCTTAATTTTCTTGGTTTGGTGAGTTATCTGTATGCATCTTTTATAGCCCTAGATTTACCTCTAGTTTTCAATATCTTGATCATATAATATATCGGGATTTAGATGTTCTCTTCTCTAATAAAAATAGAGCTAAGAGCTACATTTGAAATAGTCAAAATAGAGTTGAGTGCTGCATTTAAATTAGGTATGTAGAAATATAGTAACTCTTTTAATTTTGGGTTTGATAATAACAGTTGATTATTATACTAATCCCTTAATTGTTTGAAGGCTTTTAGGTAATCTTAGGCCGGCTTGAAGAATGGAGAGTTTCAATTGACAAATCTTTAGAGTAACCTTAATAAGCTTTCTATCCTACCTTCCAACTTACTTCTTTCAAGTTTTTAGGTGCTTCTATGTGCATGATAACTTAAACTTTTTAGGGATCAACTTATAACCCTTCATAAGTGATCATAAATTTAAACAATTTGCATGCTCCACACTAAATATGCATTTTTTAGGGTTTAGTTTCGTATTGCATTTTTGTAGGGTTATAAAGTATTCTTCCAAGTTGATAATATGGTTTCCTTTGACGTTTGCTTTTACAACCATGTCAAGATTTATACTTCCATGTTTCTTCCTAGTTGTTTGTGAAAAACCAAAATTTCTAAACTTTGATAAGGTTCCAATACATTCTTCAAACTAAAGGCATGACTTTATAACACTAGATACCCTTGTGTGTGACAAAGAACGTTTTTCCTCTTCTACCTCATTTATCTTCATATTATTGTATCCTAAGTAGGCATCCATAAAACTAAGGTCTAGTGGCTTAAAGTAGTAACCACTAGCTAATCTATTTTTAACTAATGATAGTTATCTTCTGGGCATACCTTATTTATATCTATGAAGTTCATGCACATCTTCCACTTTTCATTTGATTTCTTGAGCATTACCACATCAACGAGCCATTTAGGGTAGTCAAATTTTTTAATGAAGCCTATGACTAATAGTTCTATCATATCCACTTCTATATGTTCTTGTTGTTCTATTACAAAATTTCTTTTATTCTATTTTTGAAAAAGGGTCGATATTTGGTTATGAGATATTACCTACCTGCTCACCCTTTTATATCGACTAAACTCTACATAAAAACGTTCAAGTGTTGTAGAAAGAATTTATCCACATCTTTTTTAATAGTTCTTATACGTTTATCCCCATTTTAAAATCTTCACATATTTTATAACCTACCTAATTTCTTCTCCTAACTCATCCTTGATCTCTTTCACCAAATACCTAACGTCTAATTCTTTAATGTTCATAATATATATGATGTTCTTTTCAATTAGGATTGTGGTATTACATTGTTTTATGAACATATATGATGTTCTTTTCATTTAGGATTGTTGTATTACGTTGTTTTAACATCTTCTGATTCCTATATATCTCACTTGCTCTATCTGGAGTTGAAATTTTCACTATCAATTAATAAGGTGATAAGATTATTTATTCTACACATAAGGATGGCTTGCTAATTATGATATTATATATAGAGGGTTTCCTTATTATGTAAAATTTTATCATATTATGACCCTTTCCTTCATTTCATGAGCAAAGATATCTTTCCTTTTGTTTATATTTGTTCTCCACCAAAACTAAGCATGGGCGACATAGCAAGTTTCAACTTATCTGTTAGGATATTCATATCTTTGAAGGCATCATAAAATAAAAAATATATATTATTTCCTAAATCGACCAATATTCTCTTGAATAAGGAATTGGATATTAAAAAATTAATAACTATAGCATCTTAGATTAAAGATCTATTGTTTGTTTCTATGGAAGGTAATCTTAGAGACCTATCCTTTTATCAGGTAGTTTGGCATGATTTTCTCTTTATGACACTTTCTTTAATTGGGATTTTATCTCTTTATGATCACCTCTAATGATCATATGAAATTACCCTTAAGGAGTGGTTCTTTATTGGGTTCCTTAGTTTTCAATCTTCGTGGAGGGGTTCCTTCTTCATTTATCCCTAACTAGGTCTTCCTTTTCATTCTCCTTTAAAGAAAACTTAAAACTTCCTTGTTTTACCAATTCGTTGGCTACCCTTTTGAGATTTTTGTAGTCCTTAGTGTCGTGTCTAATATCTCTATGAAAGCGAAAATATGTATTCTTATTCTCTTTAACAAGGTTAGTGGCTATTATTTTTTTGTTTCTTGGTTAGATAATTATTTAGGATGTAGTCAAGAACTCTATTAAGGGATATCTTCCTTAATCCTACCTTATTTTCAAGTTTTAATCATTCTATCTATAATTTCTTTTTCTTAGCTTCATTAATTGAGATCACATCCTTCATTTTATTTTAGTTATGTTTCTTAGGTTATGTTTGGGAACGTAAGGTTTTTAGTAGAATAGAATGAAATGATTTATAATGAAATGGAATATAAATAGATATAATCTTAGAAAATTGTTGTTTGGAAATGATGGAAGGATTTCTAATGTAATATAGTGAAATGTTGGATGAAGGGTTTATAATGTAATATAGTGAAAACTTATATATCATTTTACATTCCATCATAAAACCCCCAGATTTGAGGTTTTTCATTTTTACTGTTTAGAATGGATTGAGATGTAATATGAAACCCTCCTCTTTCATCTCATTTCATTCCATTCTATTATAAACCTTCCTTATAAACGTTTAAATAATATTTCACTTCGTTCCATTTCATTAATAAACCCCCAACTAAACATAGTCAACTTCTCACATTGCGTTCAACATCTTCCAAAACTATGTATTTATATACCCTTCTTTACACCTTCTCAAAATTTGAGATCACTTTTTTATAACGAGTTTTATAACGATTAGCAACACCTGATTACATTTGTGAGGGTTGTTTCTATCACCCTACATCAAGGCTGGGGATTTAGGTTACTTTAAAACTGAAGTGTTGTAAGTAAACCTTTAAGCTTTCTTCTAACCTTTTGGTTATTGATATTAAGTAGACAAAATCTTTAGGTCTATGCTTCTTGTTGACAAGGTGTGAAATGAATCTAGTGGTTAGGTTTTAAAAGGTAGTTATCGAGGCTAGAGGCAAGGTACAAAACCATTATAATGTCACACTTGTCAGGGTAAGAAGGATTCGCATTTTATGTTATCGGATGTGTCATATAGGTCTATATCTTTCATATATTGATGGATATCATTAATAAGGTCGTGTACATTGTCATAAGTGTCCAAGTTTGGCATCTTGAACCTCAGTAATGGATCTACTATGCCCCTAATATGCCTTGCTCCAATGGTATTGATTACAACAAAGTAGATAAGGCTCTTTCTAGGGATGTTCACGTGGTATGAGTTTGTTATCTGTAATGCTTTATTCTCTCCTGCAACAATTGTTTAACTTGCTATCCCAACATCTTAATTCCAACAGTTTGGCCCTCAAACTACTCAATGGCACAAGGACAGTCGAGGGTGTTGATTCTTTTAGTACGGCTTATGGAAGGATCACTTTCATGTGCTTTTTTTTTTAAGCATGATGATAATTCAGTTGATATCTTATGTGGAAATATTAGAAGATTTCAAAACATCTCTGCAGACGACGTTAAATTATGTACACTAAATTTAAATTAGGCTTATCATATTGGTTTCAGGTCTACAGACCTATAAAAAGAACTACCTGAAGTGTTGGAGGTGTTCCGTCACAAGCACTTTGATGTTCAAGTTAGTGAGTTGAGGATTACAAGTATACAAGTAAATTTCTAATTGAACTTAATGATAGTAGTTATGAGAACTGACTTTGGAGTTTTTCCGTTTTATAAGCAACCCTTCAAGAAATTTCTACTGAGACTCTTAGTTGGTCTTTGATTAGATTTCTATCTCCTTATTTGGATGTTTCTTATTTTTTAGTAAACTTACCATCTTTGGATCATTAGGCCTTTAACATAGGCCTGCATCTCAGACATATCAAAAAAGATGATGGAACAGGCGTAGACATAGACTGAAGAATAGGGTATTTGAAGAGAAGATAGAGATCATGATGTTTTTTGAAAAATTTAATAAAACGGCTTGTTTTATAATTAGTGTTCTCAAAACAACCTGATTCTCATTAAATCTTAATAGAATTAATACTTTAATATGAATAAAGTTTAATAAATTTCAACCAAAATGAATTCGCGAATTTCTATGGCTTTAGCCATGTCAAACAGATGCAAGAGATGATGGCAAGTTGTACCCCTTATGAATCTTACAGTAGCTTAAGACTTGAACACTAGATGATTAAGGGGTATATCACCGCGTTTGCAATACTTAATTTTGTTCTACTTTTGGTTCTTGCAAGTTATATCCTAGGATAGACTGAAAGCACGAGTGAGGAAATCCAAGCCAACGCCATTCGCCCATCTTGTTCAATTTTCAGTTTTGTTATGTATCATATTGTGCTTTTACACCTTCTGCAGCTATTATGTGCAGTTAATTCTTCTTAAAATCTATTTATTTCAGACAGATTCAGAACATCAAACAGTGGAAATATCAAATGGCAAGGTAAAGAATGTAAGCAGGAAAGGCTGGAAACAAATTAGTAACACAGAAAAAGATAACAAGGGACACATAACCTGAGAAATGGAACTGGTTCGAGAGCCAGATTGTAACATCAACAGATAACTAGCGGAATAGAACTTCCAAGACCCACAGAATTCCACAAAGATCCTTGAGTTTAGAATTGGAAGTGATTAGAGAACTTCAGTGCATTTTCAAAACAGACAAGTGGGTGGAGACATGTGGGGGAAAAAATGTTCAAACCTTCAAACAGATCAAAATGATTAAGCCCAAACAATAGGTACGAGTCATTTAGAATTTTACAAACCATCATTTGCCAGCATCCACGCAAATATGCAAGGCTACGAACGGACAGCACATCTTGGACCTTCTCAATAAGTGCTATTATGCTAAGCTTATTCTACATAAAAGACAAGGCAACAAATTGATATCTTGAAAGTCATGAAGCTGAGTTTAAGAAATGGCTTATTTTTTATCATACATGATTATATTACAAATGGGTAATGAAGCTAAAGATAGTGATCACACGATTTATAGCCAAAGTCTTTGATAGCTCACCATATAACTCCAAAGGCAAAAACCATATCATTTTGCAAGTTTCTCCCGTACTAGCCAACAGCTACAGTTGTTCAGTTTCTTGCTTCGCAAAAATCAACGGAAATTCATCATCTTGCTCTGAAAAGCCAGATCCAAGCTCATTGGCAGCAATCTTCAAGGATTCATAAACTTGGTACACAGAGCATCTGTCCTTGGGCCGAGGAACTACGCACTTGCAAGCAATTCTTAGGAACTGCAAAATTTCCTCATCTTGTCCCTTACCCCAAATAGCCTGATCAATTACCTCCTTGCTTCTACCAGAATTTGTGAGTTGATTTACCCAATCCACCAAGTTACCTTTGAATCCTTCTTCAGCAATATTGACCTCAAGAGGCTTTTTGCCTGTCACCAGCTCAAGTAGCACTACCCCAAATGCATAAACGTCCCCTTTCAGAGACGCAACCATAGTGCTTGAGTACTCTGGTGCCACATAACCCAATTCTCCTAGATCCCCAGTAACATAGTTGCCCTCGTTAGAGTCTGAGGAACTCATAAGCCCTGCTAGACCAAAATCCATAACTCTGGCATCAAAATCCTCGTCAACAAGAATCACATTGGAACATATATTCTGGTGCAGGAATGGGGGTTGGCATCCATGATGGAGCCAAGCTAGACCCCTAGCAGCACCCAAACCAATCCTGAACCTTGTTGGCCAATCCAAAGCAGCACCAGCTTCATGCAGCAAAGAATACAAAGTTCCATAAGACATATGTTTATAAACCAAAAGCTTTTCATCTTCCACAACACAAAACCCCAGAAGGGGTGCCAAATTCGGATGCCTGAATTGGCCTAATCTATTCATCTCAAACCGAAACTGCTTCTCACCAAGCTTACAAGTACTGAGACGCTTGACAGCAAGTGCAGATCCATCAGGAAGAACTGCCTTAAAAGTAGTACCAGTCCTAGTTGAAATTATTATATTTTCAGGACGAAAATTGTTTGTAGCCGCCATCAAATCAGCCAATCTAACCTTAACAAGGGGTTTTTGAAATAATGAAACTTGAACAAGTTTATAAGCTCTCAGCTTTTCGGCCCAACTGGTATCATCCCCTCTTCCAAAGCCATACCCTCTCTTTCTCCTTCTAGAGTACTTCAAATGATACCACCACCACACCCCAAATCCCAAAAACAGAGATGCTGCAGCGCCAAAAATCCCAGCAGCAATTATAATAGCAAGATTCTTTTTGGTTAACCCACCACACTTGGATCCTAAAGGTCCTCCACAAAGGTCATTCCCAGCGAAATCCAACGCATCATAATTACGGAAGAATAATGGAATTGTACCAGTCAAATCGTTATTAGCTACAGAAAACTTCTTAAGTCTACCCAAACTAGAAAACTCGTAAGGTATAGACCCATAAAGGCGGTTGTTCGAAAGTATTAAGTTATTTAAGTATGAGCAGTTCACAAGATCAGGTGGGATAGGCCCTGTAAGTTCATTATTGGACAGATCAAGAGTAACTAAATAAGGCAACCATGTGCATATTTGGGCAGGAATAGTACCAGAAAGAGAATTATCTGAAAGATCCAACGTCTGAAGGTTTTGACAGTACTGTAAGGAATCCGGAACTTGTCCTGAAAGCTTCATCTCACTCAATTCGAGCTTGATAATCCTGTTTTCCCGATCGTTCCAACAAGAGACACCCACGAAATTGCATATGAAGCCAACTGAAGAGTTCCCAAAGTTCCATAAGGTCAGCTTCCCTTGTGGATCAGTAAGTGTTGTCTTCACACCTCGCAAGCACTTCACATCATCTTCAACAATAGCAGAAGAAACCAAGCTTGCATGTGTTAGAACAATAATAACCAAAGCTGCAATCTTTCGACTGTAAACTAAGCCCTTCATATTTAACCAAGATCGAATCTTTTAACAAACCCTCATACTAGAAACCAATGAAGAGTATGAAGATTAGCATATAACGCTCTTTGCTTGAAGGGTTCAGCTCGAAGAATCAAAGACCAGGAGGGAAACGTGTCCGACGGGTTATGGTTACGGGAAAGACTTGAAAGACAGGCTCATAAAGGGAATATTGACTTTTATGTGTGTATATTTGTAAGCAATTATAAGAGAATTGTCAAGAGATAATATTTGGTTGTTAATTTTTCCCTCCGTGTGTGATACTGCCGTTGATTTGAAAGGTAGAAATGGGTGGTTTATAATAAAATAGATTATAAATAAATATAATATTAAAATATTGTTGTTAAAAAAAAGAAAAAATTTATAGTATAATATAATGAAATATTATTGAAAAAATAGTTTATAATATAATATACTGCACTGTTATTTATTATTTTATATTTTATTCTAAATTTTTAATTTTTAAATTGTTTATTTATATTATTTATTTAAAAATTAGATATTTATTTCATTTTATTTTATTATAAATTCTTTTTTATAGAATAAGATTATATTTTATTAATAAATCCCTAAATAAACATAAGCTGATAGTTTTTCAAATACATTAATGTGATTGACGATTACGCCTTCTTTGACTATAGATGGTGATGCTTTAAGTTGTTTAGGGGGTTTTTGACCGAAGAATGCTCCAGGAAAGTCCACTAAGACCACTCAAGTTGGATCCCGCGCTAATGATGTTTTTTTTTAATCATTTCTTTTCCTTTTAAAAAACTCCATTAAATTTACTATACCAACTGGGGAAATTCCTTTCAGGGCCAAGCCAACCAACAAGTTATGTTTGGGGATTTGTAACTCCACAATTTTACTATATATGTTATTGTTTATGGTTGGCACTAGAGAGTGTAGGTCTTGTCCACTGAGATGAACTGCCACCAGATGCTCACTTTAGCCAATAAGATTCTGCCATGTCAACCACCCCGTATAGTTAGTTCATCGGTCTAATTGCTCGATCAATTGATGTAAATTTCTCACCCGTCTAAGGAAAGGAATAATAAACATGAAATCCTTGCTAAGTGAACTAGTGCATGTTAATGAAGTTTTTAAGTCTTCAAGTTATCCCTTTAAGACGCACAGAAAATCCACTTATTCATTCAGAGTTAATGAAGCTTCAAAGGTTTAAACCGGTCTTAACAGACCACCTACTTAATTTAATTAGAGGAAATGTCAGCAACTTAATGCAGGAGAGCTAGCTGTCTCTACGACAATGGAGCACCAACCAAAAGAAGAACATAAGACCTGGAAGGTGCCATGTCGCAAATTAGTGCTTCTTACTATTTGAGATCAATTTTGTAGCCTAACCCAACATCAGAATCTTGTGTTCTGTTTGTCTTTTTTTTTTTTTTAATTTGCTGCTTGTTGATTTATGGCCAACCTGAGTTGCACCATGCGATGTCCATTTGAACAAAGAAAATATTTATGCCCATGGAAATCTAACTTTGTGTCATAAGAACACATAATTGGTCTTGAATCGAATGACTAGAAAAGATTTTGCAAACACAGTCTAACATTAAATGATATGTGAAAGGAATAATCGTTAACAATATGGAGTTATTCGATAATTTCAATGTAAGACGTGGAAAGGAAAAGTAAAGGAGAGAAAACTACAAATTCTTCCCGGACGGGACAATAATTGAAGACTTCAAAGTCACCCTTCGATCTCATAAATCGGTCTAAATTGGTGGGCTTTCCAATTCTGCAAGTCTTCGGGCTATTGCCGCTTTTCTCGGGTTTAAATTTCGGCTGTCAGTATAAGGGAATACCGAACACTATCCCACAGTCACTGACTTATCATGTTAGTTTAACTTGGGCTTCTTTAGCGTCCGAAAAGCATAAATGTACTTCAATGAATTGGGCTTTCTTATGCAGTGATGCTCTAAACTGGGTTGGATCCAACCAAATTTATTAAATTTAACTTATCAAGTGGAAGACCCGCACCTTAGCCCCTGTTTAGTTCCTTTTTTTTTAAGGTTTTTTGTTTTTGTTTTCATAAAATTAGAAATAGACGGCTGAAAATATGTTTGGTTAAAAAAATTTTCATTTTTCGTTTAAAAAAAAGAAAACGTCAACAATTTTATCGAAACGTAAAAATAAGATTTTCGTGTATTTCAAAAACATGTTTTTTTTGTTTCATGAAAACAAGTTTTGCTCTGTGCTGTCTTCTGCGTTTTTTGTAGTTTGCGATTTTTCCAAGTTTGTTTTCGTATTTGTTGCTTATCTGTGTTTTCTAATTTGTTGCTTGGTTTTTGTTTCATGAAAACAAGTTTCGCTCTGTGCTATCTTCTGCGTCTTTTGTAGTCTGCGAATTCTCCATGTTTGTTTTCGTATTTATTGCTTATCTGTGTTTTCCAATATGTTGATTGATTTGTTATTGTTGTTATTTGCTTTGAAAGCTACACATCCATTGCCTTCTCTTCCGATCATCTTCGTTTTCACATAAGAGAAGTGAAAGAAAGCAAGAAGGTTATACTACAATAGCATGTACATGTTACTGTAACATAATTAAAATTAATTCATCAACCACTATTTTCTTTAACCAAAGAGTCTCTTCTTGTCTTTCTCATCTTGTTGATAGTAAGCAGATAAAATTTAGATACAGAAAGTTAGTATTTAGAGAAAGATTGGAAGAGGAGATGTTTTGCTTCTATGCTTCAGAGAGAAAACTAAACCAGAAGGAACAAAAAGAAAAGAAAAGAGTGATTAAGGATATCTTTGGAACTACAAAGGTGCCAGAGTCTTCATTGTTGATCCACCCATACTTGGCCATGAATGGGTTAGCCAAAGAGTCTAGTGGTTACTCATTAATGCAGTCGTTCCACATATTATTACCCTCATTTAAGTCCCTCACCACCTACCACAAACGGCTCGCTAATGTGTTTCCATATCAATGCATTGTCATTCTTGTTGGTTTTAAGTCATATTTGCTGAGGTCTAAGTTCATTCCAATCCCATCTATCACTACTTTGCCACTAGTGTGAATACAAAAATGATCAACTCTTGTTTTGAAGTTGAGCACAGGTTTAGGACCCATCGATCCTCCTCCTTTTGTGGAGCTTTGGGTCCACTTTTTGATAAATGTTAGGACCATAAATAAGTAGCACTCTTGAGTTGGTGCATGTAGTCATGTATAGAAGTTGCCTAGGAAAAATGAGGGAGGAAGAAGTCTCGTGTACTAATGAGGGTGGTTAAGGTACAATATGTCATCACTAGGTTTATTTACATAAGTAGCACGTTTATAGTTACCTAATGCCTTGGTGTTTCTTTATGATGATTTTTCAAATTTTTACTCAACTGAAATTTGCGTGCATGTGCAATGGAGGGACAATGAATTAAAACCTCATTTCTAAGTTGTACATGTTGAGAGGTAGTGGTACAACTTTGAACAGATCCTTAGGGAATTCCTTACTTAATAATGCAGTGATAACTCACAAGTGGACTAGAACTGCGTTATAGGAAAAAGTATAGGCTCATTGGACAAAAAGATCACTTGTTGAGTAATGAACATGGAATTCAAGCTTCCTAAAATTGCATCTCAGTGGTCTCACATAAAAGACCAATTGATTACTCATGTTGGATTGATCCTTCTGGTGTACAAGTTTACGTTTGTAAAAGTGGAATATAACCTTATATTTTGAGGAGCGTGCATCTTTTTCCCTGTTGAATGAATTGTGAGCGCATAAACAACATGTAACGCGTAACGATACCTTAATTACGTATCTCGGATCAATCATGAAAGGGAAAAAATGAAGAAATGCGAAAAATACTTGTTTTTAGTTCCATAACTTCAAACGAGCTTTCCGAAACAAAAACGAGTGTGAATCTACCGTTATCTTCATGGGAACTCCTCACCAGAACGCGGTCAACGTCTTTATACAGTTTTCTCAAAACGTAAGCTCTCTTAACAGGTCCAATAATCCTTATGCTTACAATTGATATGAGCAACTACAGGAGACCTTAACCTTTATATATAGCTTCCATATTGGGCTTCCTCATCACAGGCCCGATATAAGTCCGATCCATACTGATTAGAATTCATTTTCCACCCAAACTTTGACCCACTAATTTAGATCATTTATTAGGCCACTTTATTATCTTCATCCGAATCAAATTACATAACTTAGCTGATAAATTATTTAAAAACTGTAAAATGCAATTAAATATTGTCCAACTTTATGGGAAATTACAAAAATGTCTAACAATCCCCCCTTGGACAACACTTAATTGCAGTGTTGACTCTAGTTTAAAAATAGTCCAAAAACTCGGTTAAGTCACGCTACTGTATTAGTCGACTAGGTTTTAAAAACAAAACATTTGATCCAAAGATAACGAAAGTTCATCATTCTATCCTGCAAGGTTTTTTATACTAAAAAATATCAAATGCATGTGTCATGTGCGACACAGATCCAATACAATCACGTATACCTAATACTTGTTGGACCCCGGTCTTTAAGTAAAATTTAGAAATATTGAATGAACTTAAATGAGTGTTTTTGTATATGAATTGTGTTATAGATGTTATTGTGCCTTAAGGAAATTGACGAGGAAAGAAATTGATTAGTTTTGATGACTTTGATATTTGAGTCGTTTTGCATGGGTTATGAAAGTTAAAGTGAATGAGTTGATCGAAATGAAAGTTAAAAATCAAGGAAAATAGAGAAAAAGTGTGAGAATTTGAAGAATTATGAAAGTTTAACTTTTTAGGGATGAATAGTTGACTTTTTTATTTAGGCAGAATTCGAGATAATGATCTTCATGAAACGTGTAGCTTCTGTTGAAAGCTTTCTGTCGCCATAAAGTATGATATTTTTCGATATCAGGATTGAAAGTTATGATCTTTCGAAGTTAAGGTTATTTTGCTTTGTTTTTGAAAAATGTCATTAAGGGTAAGTTTGTGTGTACTGTGTTTTGAGGAAAATTCTGGAGTGATGTGATTTAAATTGGATTAAGTGATCTACATAAAAGTTGAAGATTTTGTTTTGATCTTTACATTGATATAAAGTATAGAATTTTTGGATAATGAAATGAGAAGTTATGAATTTTAGAAATTGTGTTATTGTTCATGATGACTTTTATGTGGGCAGAAACTTTGACCGAGTTTTCGACCCTCTTAGAGTTTGAATTAGCTTGGAAGGTCTTCTTGAAGATTGTAGTTCATGTTTAGAGCTTTCCATTGGTGTATAATATGTCATTTTTGGGTCATTGAGTTGTAAGATATGATTTTTACAAGTTGCTATTTCTGTTTGGGAAGAGTGTTAGTGGACAGAAACTTTGAAGTGGTTTTTGACTCCCTTAGAGGAAAATTTGATTTTTCTGTCCTTCATGAAAGTTTTGGATTACTTTATGATCTTCGCATTGACATGAAATATGACATGTTTGGACTTTGGGGTTGAAAGATAGAAATTTTAGAAGTAATGCGATTGTTTAGGGAGACATTTTTGGGGCAGTGACTTTGAGTGGAAATTTGATCACATTAGAGGCTATTTTGGCTTTTGAGTTCTTCATGGAAATTGTAAAGCTTCCTTTAAAATTTCTATTGATACAAAATTTGCTAAATTTGGAGTTCGGGATCAAGAGTTATGAATTTTTGAAATTCTGTGTTTTTAAGAAAAAAGAAAAGGAAAATCGGAGCCAAATGGCTCGCGATCGCGAGCCGGCCCTTT
>JANZXV010000008.1:10730303-10741527 GCA_027576455.1 Erythroxylum roigii | reverse complement strand
AAATTATTGTTGACTGTTTGTAATAACTGAAACTGATTGTATTAACTGAAAATGTTTATTTATGCACGTGGGTGCAAATTGTCTACTGTTTTCCGCGCACATGAGTATAATGAAAAAGTAAATGGCTTTGATGGAATGAATCTTTTAAAGCAAAAAGTTTTTACTGAATTCTACTGACTGATGTAGTACGCCACCCTCACGGGGCACGGACTCGGATATCAGCAATGATGTCGGGTTCGGGTCACGCGGGAGTGGGGTGTTACATATCTTAGCCTCTCCAGGCTCTAGCCTTTCTTTCTCTCTCTAGGAAAGATATTTTTGAGCTACATGTTACAAATGTATTCGCTCTCTTCTTTCGCACTTTGAATACAGAATTTCTCTAAGTATTGTACAATCAAAATTTTCTCTTGTAAAAACATTATATAGTCTTTGACTAGAACTAGTATTTATAGCCTAAGTCTCTAACAGTCTTCTTTGAGAAACTGCTTCTTGAATCTTCTAGAAACCGTCATTAGCTGAGTCCTGTAACTAACTCTAACTAAGTAACTAACTGATGTTCTGGAGTATCTTCCTTTTGTATCGTTTGGAATAATACTTCTTCTGTTATCATGTTTCGTCTTATTTGGCGTTTCGTCTAGTGTTGCACTTTATCTGGTGTTGACGCATTGTCTGTTGTAGATATATCGTTTGTTGTTGACCACGCATCTTCTAGGTTTGACTAAGTGTTTCTTACATTTTTCTGTACACTTAACAAATTTGTCAAAACAATTCGTACATTTCTAAGATTATTGTTATTTGATTGTCATCAAAATTAATAGAAGTAAAGTCCTCTTGACTTAACGGCTTTTGCCTATGGTACACCATTAGGCTTTATATATGTTATTGTACTGGTATATTTATAGCGGATAAACTATTACAGGTAAGTAATGAAAAACCAGATTAATGACTTATTATGGGTAAGCGATGCAAAACCAACTTTGTGACTTCATGCCTAGGGTACAATATGATTATTTAAAAAGTAATTTGAGAGGCACCGTTTGGTACCAATTCTAGTTGATGGCTTATTTTCAGTATAAAAGTTTTCAAAAAACTTATTGCCACCACTATTTATTGTTTAAGGAGAAAGCAAAACGAAAAGTGGAAACTTTTATATTATGAGTTTATTTTTGGAAAGCATTTCGAAATAGTATTTTAGAAAAATTGAAATTGTGATTTACAAAATGTTATGTTAATAGCTGATTTGATGATGCACGAATAAATTGTTATGACAAATGCTTTACCATAAGCTTTATGATTGTATGGAATATTGTAGTTATATTGTTATGAAAATTTCAATTTTCTTGTAAATTGATTACACTTACTGAGGTCGGTTAGCTCACCCTTATTTTTATGGTTTTTAAACAAACCACGCTAGTTATATATAGAGGTGCTATAGTAATTGGGACTCTACCACAAGATTACACATATTGTTAGGTGCTGCTGTGTTTGTGTTATTTGTACTATGTATATGATATGTTTTAAATTATTTTTGAAAGAGTTCAAAAGAATCTTATGAATATTAGTGGAATCGTAAATATCTTTTACTTAATGAAAAATGGAGACTTTAATCCTCAAAGATGTTTTTAAAATGTTTATAATTATATGCTTTTGATTGCTTGTGCTGTGGACATGAGTTTCCATTCCAGAAGTTGAATGTTAGATGAAATACTAGAAGTTTTTAAAAATGTGTTATGTAGGTTTTTGAATTTTTAGGAAAGTCATATACAGTCGTTTTGCTGCCAAAATTTTAATGAAATGATTAAAAAATGGGTTTCCCATTATTTTTCGCACTTTTAACTTTTAAATTATAAAAAGTTTTTAACAATTGAACGGCTTGGCTTTACGGGAACCCTTAAATTGAGTTAGATATCGATTAAAGGGCAATCATGGGTCATCGGGATGGTTTCACTCTAGTTCCTAAAGGGGAACTCCAGGATGGGTCCTTTCATATGTAACTATTTGTTATCTTATATTTAAATGTTTTTCAAAACCTCCAGCACCCAGCATTTTTTGGGGAAGATTATAGACATGTTGAATCAGGATAAAATTTTGGTTGTTGATGCAAATTTTATGTAAAAATTAGTGATATACCATTCATTGATAAAACTTAGCACGGTGAGGAAAGAAAGGAAGGTTCAACCTCTGAAGAGTGAACATTGCTAGAGTCGAAAAACCCTTTTCTTAGATTCGCTAGAAGGATTCACTTTAAAAGCTATGAGTAACAAGAATAATTTATTGAAAATTATTTACAATTAAATTTTGTTAAAGGAGTAAGATAATTGGAAATAATTTCCAAATTGATTTGAAAATTTTTTCCAATTTAAATAAATTTCTATTTGGAATAGGAATTTGTTTTTTTAGGAATCAATGGGTTAAATCAAATTTAATTTTTTCGAAGAGTTGGAAATATTATTTAGAATATGAAGATCAATAACTTGAATCAAAAGAAGCTTGAAATTTATGCATATAATTTGATTATAAGTGCATAAGTTGCATGCTTTATTTATATGTTTGATATATATATATTGGGCGCATATTAAAATTGTATGTTTTATATGTGTGATATTTTACATGCATTTTTTTGTTTGAAGAGACGAATGAAATTAAATCCCTTATTAAAATATTAGGTAAATGTTGAGAACGTGATTGTTATCTTCCATTGTTATAAGAATAAACTAGAATTTTGTTTATTGTAGGCTTGTTGAGAAAACTCAAGGACTCTTTAACCCATATATGTTTAATCTTCAGAAATTGGATCCTACTAAACTAAATTTGAGTCATTTGGATCAGAAAACTCAGGACCACATGAATTTAGAGGCAAGGTTAGGAATAACAAATGAGATATGTTTTGGCAAACTCAAGATCAGTTTAAGTTTAGTTCGTTTGTTGAGCAAACTCAAGATTAACTATATTTGAAAAGGTTCCTAGCATACTAGAAAGATTAGAGTAATCTTTCTGAATTGTAGTGAAGGTTATTATCTCTAATAAAATAATGGGAGTAAACAAATATATTATTAAAGTCCTAATCTCATTTGGTAGTCGTGACATATAATTAATTACTTGCTTTTCTTACATTTATATTTTGTTCTGAGTAAAATTTACCTTGTGTAGTATAGTTGATACTAAGTTAGTAAACTAAATTTCTTTGAAATAAGTTATGCTTGAGAAGAGTTCCGAAAGCTAGAAAAGAAAACTTGCATGCCCATTATGTAATTTTGCTATAATCCATATTGAAAATGAAACTGACAAAGTTTTAAAGATATGTCAAAATCATATATATACAAAATGTAATGACATTTTGATTCATGTCTTAAACACTTTGATAACAACATGTAATATGTATGTCAACACCATGATAACAAGATTCCATAAATTGGATATAGTATAGTTGAAAACTATAGTACCTTATTGGAATTGTTCCACCTAATTTAGCCTACTAAAACCATAATTGTGGACTACAATTAAAGGATTTCTTATAGTATGATAAAAGTTGTCATAAGAAGAAAATGATTGCATGAATTTTCTTACCTATATGAGATATGATAGAGATCATATGTATTTCTAGTTCATGCTTATGAGTATTTGATGTTGAATTTAGATTCAACATTATTATAATGTTCAAAACATTATAATAAATAGAATGTTAAGTAAAATTAGTTAATCCAATTTTATTTGTATATGTTGGATCAAAAGGAGACTTATGCTTAACATATGTGGCAAGAACATAAAGTTTTCTAATTGAGACTATCCTTTTATGGCATGTTGGTTAAATCAACATAACGAGAATCATAAAATTACAAAAAAGGATATTTGTATCCTTTTGATCATGAATTGTATGAAATTTGTGAAACTTGTCAAGTTGAAGATTGACCAAATCAACCTTTGGTGAAAGGATGATAATGGTATTGAATTGTTAAATTTATACATATAATGTATTAGATAGAATAACAATTTATAAAAGGACAATACTTATATTTCATTATATTAATGATGAATTTATGTGATATAATCATATGTATTAAATGAAATGTTGATTTAAAATTTTGAAAAGTTTAATTATTTAAATCTAAGTAGAAATTAAGCATTGAGAATATTGAAGCACTTCGATGAGATTGTTATGGTGAGTTTTTCATTTTTGGTTATCTATAAGGAATGAGATTCTTTGTTGAATACCTTTACAACTAAATTCATAAGAGCATGGATTTACGTATGGAGGAAAATAAAATATAAGATATTATATGATGTAATATTATTATTTTCTATAGTTATGACTAGTACAATAGCTTACCTTTTATAGTTCCAGTTAAATCAACTAGTAAGATTTCATATCAGTTATGAAATGCTAAGTCTTTGAAAGAGTCAAAGTTAATCATTTAAGGATGTAATGCTTAGTTGAAGCATATATTATCTATTAAGTTTAGAACTATAAATAGAAGTTTATTATATATCTAATAAGTTGGATATAATTTTACAGATCTATTTAACAAATTATTTGTTTTAATGTACACTTATAGGAGAATGGTTCTCAAGATAATTAGTGGGAGTAAGATGAAATTAAAAAGTTCAAATCTCATAACAATACATCTAATTGTAACTAGTGCCTTTGTTTACATTTGATGTATAGTTGAAAGGCTACAATATATTGAAAGATTTACCTTCTTGATGAATTCAAAGAGTTTGTTTTGAAGATGATTGTGAATTTATCAAGTATGTAAGAAGGTCGGCGGGAGCATAGTTGTCCTCTTTAGTGGGAGTATATGGATATATATTGCTTATAAAGAACAACAATTCTAATATTCAATTTTTTAAAACATAATTGTCCAAGAACAACTCTTGTTAGATAGGATAAGTTAATAGCTTAATTCTGGGAATTAGATCTATAAAGATAGATTGGAAGTTGTTGACTTATTCTAAGTTCAAGTACATAGATAATGTACTAAAGGTGTTTAGTAATTGAGATATCAAATTCTCATGAAGTATTAAAGATATCCATTATTCTATATATAAGTTTGTTGAGAAAAAAATCCCTTGGATCAACAAACCTTCGTCAGTAGGTTACGTAGAGAAATAAATGGATAAAACAATCACACAAGTGCACATAATATTTCACGTGGTTCGGTTCAAATCTTGCCTACGTCCACGGGCCCAAGACAATCGGAGATATTTCATTATGAGAAAATAACAGGAGATTACAAAGTGTCACTCTAGAATTTTCTCTCTACCTAGTGAATCCCAAATGTAGCTAGTACAATTACAGAGCTCTCAAAAGTATTTCCCACACTCTTTCTCTCTACTATTTTCGATTCTCAAAAGATGCGGAGGATGCATCTATTTATAATGCTATCACATAAATCTTAGTCAAGAAAATAGGCTAACCATATGGCTTATTTTCAAACACACCTACATATAGCCCACAAGACTTGCCGAAATTTGATCAATTTTCAATTAGCAATATTTGACCTTCTTTGTATTCATGAATGGTGAGCTACGTGAATAGACTTCCAGCCACCAAGAATTCATATGCCACTTTTGAATAATTCAAGACATCCTTTTAATAATGTTGATATTTGAGTTTAAGGAGATACTAATATTTACTTTAAAAATAAATCATAATTAAGGTTTATTTTACGTAAAAACAATATCATTCTAAGATTGGAAAAGGTCCAATGTAGCATTGAATGCTAATTAAGCCATAATACATTTTTCATTTAGTGGAAATGATTAATTGGATCAATATGTTCTTTAGTAAACTTGATATAGTTCCTTTCATTGTTTATGACATTAATGTACTGTGGAATGTTAGAGTCATTGGACATGCAAAAGGAGCTAAGGTCTCATCAAATATTCAAGGATATATTCAGGCAATTTTTCTTAATTATGATCATAATTTTGATGGAAGTTTTAAATTTTAAGCAAGGGCTCATTATAAAGAATCTTATAGAATTCTCTTATCAAGCCACTATCCCAACAGTAGTCTAATCTTCATATGATGATATGATATGAGATACTTAAATGATTGATTTAGTGTAAGTGGAATATTGTTAGTTTACGACCTACAGCAAATCGATTAGTTGTAGTTTAGTGATAAAATAAGGTATTCTATATTTTGTACATGTTTAGATGTATATGATAAATTTCATGGGATAATTATACATTACAAATAAAATTATAATGAGATTATAATTATAAGATTCATATTGCATATATTTATTGTCCTAAATTGTTCTTAGTCATTATTCAATCACAACTGGACATTAGTAGAACATACAAAGGCTATCAAACTTATGGGTGCTTATTAGAGAATAAGTTCATTGAACTAATCTGACATGAGAAATCAATTTGGAACATTACTTGTATGTCTATGGAAATTTTAATTGTGATGACTTGAGGTCTCAAAATTTATTTTGTATTGGAATTATAATGTTTTAATACTACTTATGTTGTATTCTAATCATAGGTTATTCAATAGATAGTCATTAGATGTAGCATAAATTATATGGAGATAGTTGAGTCATTAAGATATGATTCATCACCCCAAAGTAATTAGAGAGAATGTTTTGTTGTTTTCTATTATTATTGATTTAGGAAATCCTTGGCCAAGGTAGAATGATATTTGTAAATAGTTTACAAATATCATTGATTGAATCAATAGCTTATGGAAGAGAACTAATATGGTTGGACTCCAAAATAATTGACATCAATTCCATGCTCTGTCTAATCAGAACATTGTATAATGAAAGGATTGAATTATATGAAAAAAATCATGCATGAAAAGGTTGGCCAAAATCACTTTGACATTCCTAAATATTTGTATGGTGATGATGCATATCTAGACGCCAATCTTTACATATGATTATAAATTTTTTAATTGAAAAATTAAAGATAAATTACACTGAGTTTTAATTTATCTAGCTCTACTTACGAATTATAATTATAATTTAAAATCATTACCAATATATTTGGGAACCTAATAGATCACACATAAACAGTGGGTTAAGGAGAGCAAAGATATTTTAATCAATTTGGAATTGATTGTAAAGATTTGGAAACTCTAAGATTAAATATGAGATATTATATCTTATTTGGGCATAATTAGTATTTGATTAGAATTATTTGTAATTCTAATTAAAGTTTAATTAAAATTAAACTAAAATATTCAAAACTTATTATAAATAGGCTTAAGCTCTAATAGACCTAGTGCTTCTTGCTTTACTCTCTTTATAACAGTTACAGAGTTCTCTTAACCTATTTTATGGATATCATTAAAGGTCAGACACTTACGCAGTTATAGTGGTTGTGATGGATTAGTTTCGAAAACGGTTCAAGGGATACAATAAGCATATGATAAAGCTTTAGAATAAAGTACCAATTAAGATTTGTGATTTGTTACGATTTGTGGGTTAATCATTTTATAAAATTAAAGTGATTTTGATTTTTGGAAAATGAAAATACAAAAAGTTTCTTAATTATTTCACCGTGTTTAGGATCGGATCCCATCATGATTTTCCAATAATGTGGTCTATTTTGGAAATGCACAACTAGCTTGCTTAAATTTCAGTTAGCCCATCTGCTAACCTAACATTCATTACATACTAGTTCTGCTGAAATATATCCAGAACATCGTTGAATTCCCAGACACCATGTTCTTACTTGGTTAGTAGTTTGGATAAGTGTTTGTTCCCCAAGTCCATCTTAAAATACATTTATTTGTCAATCGTAACTAAGATAAGAAAAATATAAAACTAATTTATTTGTTTACTATTATATCCTTTTCTGTTCTTCTTTTTCTAAGGTTATTATGCTCGTTCCTACTGAAATGGTGATTTAGGAACCATTTTCAAGGTTTTTAATAGTTAATGGAAGGATTTTTTAGTTATTTTCTGTTATTTTGGTTCTGCTACAACTTTTGTGTCGCAAACAATTTCTGGAAAGGCAGCTTTTCAAAAATTATACAATGATAAGGTTATGGCAGAGAATAATAAGGACAGAGAATAAAAAGGGAGGTAGAATAAAAGTGAGAGAAGACTTTAGGAATTTAATAGGAATATTTCTTGTTATTCTCCTCAATTCATTCTCATTTTTATACAAAGATGTCAGCATATAATCTATTTATTACTGATATGTGTTTAATTGTTGATATTTTTAATTATTTGCACTTAGAGATTAATGGTACAAAAATGCTTATCAAACAAAGAAGGAGAAAAATTTAAATGCAATAAGAAAAATAGAGAAAAGCACTTGTGAAACCAAAAACACAGTGGAACGCAGCATTGATGGAAGGATTTGAAGGCAGGAAATAAAAATTGTCAACATTGACGGGTGCTACTGACAACAACTAACTTAGGGGCAGTGCAAGGTTTATTTGATCGTCTTATCATGAAACAATACAAAGAATAAAACAAAAGTGTGGGTGGTGTTAAGCTATAGGTCGCAACAGAGTATGAGGGCAGGTGTTTTTGGAGACAGCAAAATGAAAGCCACAATTTAATTAGCTATTTGAGGAATATCACGCCAAGTGGGAGCAGCTAAACGCACGGAGAAAAATTAAAATCAAAGTTGGTGAAGCTAACGGAGGTGACGGACAAAAATGAGGCAAATTAAATCAACATCAATCAGCAATACAAGAGAGTCACCAAAGAAATAAATCAAGCAGTGTCCAGAAGAGAAGACACGCACAAATTTTAATAGGAGCGTGACCCAAGTGGCGTTGTTTTTGAAGGGGACTTGGAGCTCAAAGACAAATTAAAATCAAAGGAGAACCAAAGCACGCAAGACACCGCAAATCAAAATCAAGAGCACGACGTGGACCAATGAACAATCAGGCTAGAGACATCACGCACAGGGTTTTAGGCTCAAGCTCATTTAATGGTCTAAAAATTAGCAACATGTGGAGGCAATTAAAATGAACAACAATTAAGAGACGGACAAGGGAATTAAAGTGAAGATATTATAGAAGAAACAACTGGAGGGTTTTAAATGGAGAGAAGGGGAGACACTCGGCACAAGAGGAATTAATTAGAAGCAATAAATGATGATCAACAGGTAATTAAAAAAATTATGCAAGTCACAATGTTGTATAGGCAGCGTGAAATGCACAAAGCAGAGGCCAGCAAAATGATATAGGAGCAGGGTTACTTAAAAAGGAGGAATGGACACACATATGGAGAACAGTGGTGGCGCTTAAAAGAATAAAACAAGAGACAAAGCCACAAAGGAGAGGAGTGCCGGCGCAGAGGAGAAGCAGGCGTGACCCAGGAGCAGCTGGCGTGTGCTGGCGGCTTGGACGTGGGAGCTTGTGGCTTCAGCTGGCTGCTGCTGTGGTTTGAGCTTCACACAACAGGCGTAGCCATGAGGAGATCAACGCAATCACGTAGAGAACAAGAAGATTTAAGAGCAAGGAGAATTAATTTTTCACGTCATGAACAGTGACATTGTTGGGCTGAGATAAATTAAAAGCAAGGTTAAGGGGATATTTGAGTAGGGACTTTGGATTGGGCGGAAGCAATTTATCGGAAAAGACCCTATGAAAAGCTAAACGTCTCGACACCAGTTCGGAGGTAAAATCGACGCCGACAACCCGGGTTAAGTATTTTTTTAATTACTTTGTTGTTTCTTTCTCTCATTAGGGATTGATTGTGTTATCCGGTTTTAACTGATTTGGGTAATATGTATGGATAATCGGATTTTCATTATTATTCGGTTATTTGTGTATGAACCTATTGGGCATTGCGATTGATGATTTTAATATGTTCATTGAATTGTCAATTTCAATCCCACTGCTAGAATTTTGATATAATCCGTAATTGTTATGTTGAAATTCATATGTAGCGACTAATGATTCGTAATCATTAGGGATAACATGACCTAGGTTAAATGACACATCGTATGTGGTTATTGCCTTCATTAATCGGTTTTCCTAATTCGTAATGCTACCGTCTAATTAAATTTAGAGATCGTATCCAAGGTTGTTAGGTGGTTAGGTTTAACTAATGATCGTATCTTGATTAAACAAAACTTAAGGAAAAAATCGGGTTAATTTTTAACTCACGATTAATAGTTTCTAGGAGAGGTTAAAGAACAACAAATTAATGAAATATGCTTGATTAGGATTTAGCCCGAGATTGAACCGAAGAATCGGGTTCCTACCGAATTCCAAACTTTTATCATTTTCTTGCATGTTTTCTTTAATTTATTTTTATTAGTTAGTTTTAATTTATTTTTCTTATTTAAAAAAATCCAAAACCCCCCAATTACGTGTAAACACCGGTTAATTTCATTTCATGAACTTTACATTCACTCTCTGTGGGTTCGACCTAGACTTGCCACTCTACAGTAGTAGTCTAGTAATTTTAATTTTGATTAGTGTTACGACTCACAGTCAAATTTTGGAACCGTTGCCAGAGACGGTCAGAAGCTAAATGTGGTGGAAATTGATATGTGCTTAATTTTTGATATTTTTAATTATTTTCACTTAGCGATTAATGGTACAAAAATGTTTAAGATACTCACTTTAATTCATATTTGATTTTAGGTATAATTTGAGCGCAAAGAAATTAAAGTGAGTAAAAAGTATTCCATTTGAGATATTTTCCGAAGATTTATTGTTGCTTGTATATTGTGGAGGAAGAAGAAGAAGAAAATAATTAATTAAAGATAGAAATTAAATGGAAGCTACGGACAACAATGAGAAGGAGAGCAAAAATTAAATCAGAAGAGTCACGCAAGACAGAGGAGGCACGTGGGATTAGAGGGCAATTAATTCAATTAAAGGAACAACTAGTGGCATTGGAGGGAGACAGCAGCGTGAGAAGCGTGAATTAAAGAGGTTGCAATTTAACTTAGGCATTAGCAAGGAGAAATACGAGACAGCTAGGAGGTGTCGAAAATCAACTCACAAAGGAGGAATAAATTAATTAAATGACCAGTAGACAATTGAGGAGAAGCATGCACGTGTTAACATGAGCAAATCAATTAGCATCAAATTAGAGGGATAAAGAAAAATCAACGCAAGTGTTTTTGGAGGCATCTGGAGAATTAATTGTCTAGACATGGAATACAAGCAATAAACGTGGGAGACATTGAATCGTTAATTTGAATCCCATTGCTAGAATTTTGATATAATCCGTAATTGTTATGTTGAAATTCATATGTAGCGACTAATGATTCGTAATCATTAGGGATAACA
>JANZXV010000008.1:10704346-10720388 GCA_027576455.1 Erythroxylum roigii | reverse complement strand
TAATTCTAATTATTAATTTATTTTTATTTTTAATTATTATTATTATTATTATTATTATTATTAAAAATAAATTAATAATAAGAATTAGAACAATAATAAATTAATAATAACAATAATAAGAAGAAAATTAATAATAAAAAATTGTTAGTAATAATAAGAGTAATAATTATAATAATAATAAATTATAATTATAATTATAATTATGTTATTCTTGTTGTTGTTGTTGTTGTTGTTATTATTATTATTGTTATTCTCTACTACTATTCCAAGAATAGCTAAAGACCGGGGAGGGGATGTCATTAGATATTCTGAAAATTCAGGAATAGCTAAATCTTAGTATTATTTATTTCGTATTTTTTTTTCAACTAAACAATGGAACCACATGTTACTAGGAATAGATGAAGAATGGAATAGCCATTCTTCTTAACCAAACACCCTATATGTGTTTATTTTTAAAATGAAAAGCTGGATTCTTTGCAATATGCAAAGCACTATGACTTTCACAATACAAATGATTTTTTTCTTGTAGGTGCCCAAGCTCCTTTAAAAATCTTTTTATCTAGATTGATTCCTTGGAAGCTTGTGTAGCTATCATATACTCAACTTATGTTGTAGATAATGCTACAACTGTCTGTAGTTTAGACACCCAGCGCACAGCTCCTCCTATAATTGTAAACATATAACTTGTAGTGGATTTTGTTTTATCAAGGTCACCTACAAAATCAGAATCAACATATCTTTTGATAATAAATTCATATCCTTTATAACATAGAGCAACATCTGAGGTCCCTTTAATATATCTCAAGATCCTCTTTACAGTCCACTAGTGTTCTCGACCATGATTTGCCATGTAACGACTAACTACTCCCACTGCATGTGCAATGTTTGGTCTTGTGCAAATCATAGCGAACATTAAACTTCCCACAGCTGATACATATAGTGCTCGAAACATCTCCTTCCTTTCTACTTCACTACTAGGGTGTTCCTTGAGAATAACTTAAAATTAACAAGAAGAGGGGTAGAGATTGACTTAAAATCTTGCATATTGAAGCGTCGTATGATTTTCATCAAGTAATTCTTCTGAGAAAGCCAAATTTTATTGTTATTTCCGTCTCAGTAAATTTGCAACTCTAGAATCTTGTTTGCTGGTCCTAAATCCTTCATTTAAAACTCCCAGCTAACTGAGCTTTCAAATTTTGAATACGATCTTTGCTAGGGCTTGTAAGTTGTAATCAATATGTCGTCAACATATAACAACAATACAATGAAATCATTATTAACAAATCTCTTGAAATATACACAAGGTCTGCATTAAATATGTTAAATCCACAACTCATTATGAAGGAATCAAATCTTTTATACCAACATCTTGGTGTCTATTTTAAACCGTACAAAGATTTGTTCAATCTACAAACTAAGTTCTCTTTCTATGGTTCTTCAAAACCTTTTAGTTGATGCATGTAAATATTATCTTCAAGATCTCCATGAAGAAACACAATCTTTACATCTAACTACTCTAAATATAGATCAAATGTAGCACACATAGTTAGGACAATCCGAATTGTATTAAGACGAATTACAGATGAAAAAATTTATGTAAAGTCAATGCCTTCTTTTTGAGCATATCCTTTTACCACTAATCTTCCACGATACCGCTCTACCTGATCATCACTGTTACGTTTGATCTTGTATACCCATTTGTTGTCAATGGGCTTTCTTCCTTGTAGTAATGACATATGCTTCCATGTCCTATTCTTATAAAGAGCTTCTATTTCTTTCTGCATTACTGTCATCCAAAGTGATGCATTTGAACTATTTGTTACTTCTCATAATGTTGATGGTTCTCCATCTTCTGTTAGGAGACAGTATGCAACATTGCCCTCCATAATATAATCAGACTGCCAAGTTGGGGTTCTCCTTCATGGGTTGACCGTCGAACTTCTGTATTTTCATATTCAATCGGTTCTTGCTCCTCATGATTTGATATAGCTTCAGTAAAATCTTTCTATTTAATCTTGCTTTCTTCCTGAATCGTTACAACTTCAGAATTTTCTTCAAACGTGCTATTTTGATCTTTTTCTTGCATTTTATCTTCTACAAATATGACATTTCTACTAATGACGAGCTTGTAGGTAGTGGAAGCCCACAGTCAATACTCCATGACTCCATCATCATACCCCATAAGTCTACATTTTTTGAATTTTGGGTATAGTTTTGTGATATCTTAGGTATTATACATTACGAACACAATACTTCTAAATATGTGTAATTGAGAATAATTTGTTGATTTATCGATCCACATCTTCATCAGTATCTTCAGATCAATGATCTTGTTAGTGATCGATTAATCACATAGCAAGCAGTTTTCATTGCTTCTGCCCATAAAGACTTTGCCATACTTGCAGTTCTTAACATGATTCTAGTTCTTTCAATTAGAGTTATGTTCATTTGCTCTTCCACTCCATTTTGTTGAGGAATGTGAGGCATCGTGAATCAACGTTTGACGCCTTCTCGATTACAAAAATCAATGAACTCATCACTAGTATATTCTCCACCATTATCAATCCTAAGGCACATGATTTTCTTCCCCGTCTCTAACCCAATTTGTGCTTTAAATGTTATAAAGGTTTGAAATACATCGCACTTTCCCTTGATAGGATACACCCAACATCTTTTGGAGTAATCATCAATAAAGATCACAAAGTACCTTGCTCCACCCAGACACATAATTGGTGATTGCTATACATCAGAGTGAATTAATTCTAGAATATCTTTACTTCTAGAATTCAATGCGTTAAATTTCATTCTATGCTACTTACTTGTAATGCAGTGCTCACAGAAGGGTAACGATATCTTCTTGAGACTAGGGAGTAGTTTTTGATCAACAAGAATCTTCAATCCTTGTTTTGAAATGTGGCTAAGTTTACGGTGCCATAATTTTGTTGCATTTTTTGCAGAACTAATCGATACAACATATGCATTTGCTTCCATATGCGAAGCGGCTATCGTTTCCACCTTCATTACTACAATTGTTCCTTTGATCACCTTTATAATTCCATTTTGAATGGAGTTCTTGCACCCAATTTCATTCAGTTGTCTTAAAGACAATAAATTCTTCGTCAAGCCTTTCACATGTCACATATTTTGAATAGTGTGAACTGTACCATCATACATCTTCAACTTGATGGTGCCAATCCTAACAATCTCCAAGGTATGATCGTTTCCTATGTACACTAATCCTATAGAGATAGATTTATAAGTGTGAAACCAATATCTACAAGGAGTCATATGCCACGTTGCTCCTGAATCTATTATCCAAGCATCAATGAGCTATATTCTATCCTTGAACACTGTTGGTACTTCACTGTATAAGATTTCTCTATTGGTAACACATCCCTGAGAAGTTGATGTTTCAGAGGCCTTGTCTCTACCCTTCCTGAATCGACATTCACTTTTAAAGTGCCATCTCTTGCCACAGTTGTAACACTTGAGATTTTTCTTACTTTTAGATCTCGACCTTCCTTATTTGTGACCCCTAGTGGAATCACGCTTCATTGACCATCCTCTCATCATTAATAAGGTTTCCGCTTAATGCGAACTTGTAAGCCTTTCTTCCTTATTGATGCGTCTGCCTTCTTCTTCAAGAATCGAAGCAGTAACATCATCAAATACCAAAGTATCTGTGAGGATATTATTGGTTAAATTAATAATGAGTTGGCCATATGAATTTAGAAGACTTTGATCTAGAATCTCCGTACGTTTAGTTGGATTTACATTATGTCCCAACTTTGAAAGTTGAGAGCATAAATAGGTCATAGTATTGATATGCTTTGTTACTAAAGTAGATTCAGACATTCAGAGTATGTAGAGTCTCCACTTTAGAAAAATTTTGTTGTTAAGAGACCTAGTTTCATATAACTTTGTGAGATGATCTCATATTTCCTTGGATGTTTTCTTTTCTTTTATACCTTGCAAAATATTATCCGATAGACCAAGATGTAAATTAGACATGACCAAGGCATCTATTTGTTTCCATTTGACGTCAATTGTGAAATCCACCGGCCTAGCACTGATGGCCTCCAGGCAGTTATCTTTTACTAATACTGCCTTCATCTTCAATTTCTATAACGAGAACTTTGTCTCATCAAACTTTGTAATACCAAATTTGGTTGACATTGCTTCTGTCACAAGAATCGACGCCCACTCTCTCACGTTAAAAAGGAAACCACCTCGAATTACCTCCACTTAGTATGTAATAAGATTGTAGTACACCAGGAAAGTTTCCAAGAAAGGCTAGAGGAGTCACAAATGGTCTCATTTAAAACCCAGTCTCCTTAGACATAACTTGTTCTATACATGCACCCAATCACTTGAAATACTAACGAAAAATGCCCAAAAAACGACAACAAGAACCCGATAATAGAACCACTCTTAACTCATAAGAACATTAAAGAAAAACTCGTTTTCTGATGTGGAAGATCAGACTATGCTGCAACCACAGAGCATACTTGAGCAACCCTTGGGCTCTGATACCACTGATAGGAGATGGACTCCACCTGGATAGAACAAATATACCAATAAAAGAAATTGAGGTAAAAAGGAACATACAAGATTTAACGTGAAAAACCCCTTCACAAATATGAAAAAAAAACTACGGGCAAGAATATAAAACTTTTCACTATAGAAAACAAAGATTATAAGAGGAAGATCCCCCAATTCGCATCAAAAATTAATATATAAGATTATGGGAAAGAGATTTTGGGATTTTTAAAACCTTAAGCATATCTCTTTTTATACAACTTCAAATGAAACTTACACTCTCATCCACTTCCCATGACGGATAGAAAACCAACACAATAAAGATTCCTCAACTTAATAAAAGATGCATAATATTGATTAATGTTTCATTTATTGTCATTAGATTAGACATGTTTGGATTATTTGTTGTTTTCGTTTCTAAATTTATTAAAAAAATAATTTATTTATTTCTATTTCTATTTTGATTTCTTTTAATTTTCTTGAAATTTGAATTTTGATTTTACAATATGATTTAATATTAATCAAATATATATTATTTAATTATGAATTATAATTTATTTAATTTATTTAATTTTAAATATATTATTTAATCTTTAAAATAATATATTTGTTAATTTAAATAGAATAAAATAATGTTCTATTAATAAACTAATATATCAGATATTCAAACATAATTAAGCAATTCATTAGTTTTATTTAATTATTATTATTCATATATTAATAAACAAAATTACGACAGTGTGACTCAAAAAGGTAGAAAAAGGAATGGATGAAGGGTCTTGCGTTGAATCATTGTGTCTCATTTGAATATCTTGTGTAAGATACCAATCATAGCAGGCATGCTTGCCAATTGCCACTGCCATCGCCATCGCCATCGCCATGCTTGGTGTTATTCCGGCAAAACCTGCACTCGTGCTGTTAAAATGGCCTTTTTCCTCTCCACCCTTTAATCATTTTAACATCATGCCAGTTTTCTTTCCTTCTAAACTTTTAGTGGGCACTTTTAGTGTTGGGTTTGTGCTCTAAACTTTTTGGTCATTTTCAATGACAGAGCTTTATTAAGCGCCTAAATTTCGTTAAACTAATAATAAAATAAAATAAAACAAGTTTAGAATGAAATTTAGTTTAGTAGATCTTTTGACAACATTTTCAACAGGTCTCAATCTAATTATCAACAAAGAATTAATTAAGCTGAAGGGAAAACCAAAATAAGTTTAAAATATTTTTATGGAATTAAATATAACTCCTAACATTTCAGAATATTCAAGTAAGTCTCTTAATCTTTGTTTAAAAAAACCATTCATTTGAATAAAAACTAAAAGGCTTTAATCTTATTGAGATTAATACTTTAATTGAACATTTGAAATGCCAGTAAAATGGTACACTAGAATATTTAAACTCGGTATTTTATGCCTTTTTATAATTTCTTTCAATGTTACTTTTAAATTAATGTAATTAATTATCTAATATGCAATCACTATTTTCACTAATACAATTTTAAATAATTTTTCTTAACATATTCTTTTTTATTACATTTGTAATAATTTACTATCAATTATTATTAATAATTTATGTCAAATTAATAAGTGCAATATTCTATAGACATAAAATTTTAATTTTGTAATATTAAATGACTTTTGACAATTTTATAACTTTATATTGAATACTAAAATAGATTAATTTTATATTAAATAATTATAAAGAAATAGTTAAAACAGGAATCAGTTGCATTTATTTTTTGATTTGCCCTATGAATCATATGCTTGTAACAATAGGGACAAAATTTTCTTAACTGCAATCAGCTAGATGCATTGTGTTGATTTTTTTGATTACTACACTTCAAATACTTGTTGATTTCTTATTAACACTCGTTCAAATACAATTACTACGTACATTTCAAATATTTGTTGATTTCTTATTAACACTCAATACATTCCAAAATTATCATTACTTGGTTCTTTTTATCTTAGTCATGAACCTCTCAAAATTAATTTCTCTCGTGCAACAAAAATTTGTATTATCAAATGATATCAGAGAGCCTTGCTGTGGTTGTGAAAATTCTATTTTTCGTCCAATTAGTAACTTCTTTTAAAAAAATTTATACATTGCGAATTATTTATTATTATAAAATTAAAAAATAGTTATTTGTATATTCATGTTTTAAAATACAATTTAGTGCAAATTAAACTAAAAGTTTAAATTAAAAGCTCTTATTATTTCACATAAATGATTGAATAGTTGTAGCTGTCTTATTTTAAAATTTTCATCATATTCTTTCATAATACCCCTCCTCAAAAATCATAAATTAATATCAATTCCTTTTTAACAATATGTAATTATGACAAAGTGTAAAATAATTTTTATAATAAGTAATAATATATTATACAAATTCTAATCAAATACTAAAAAAATTAGTTATTTGCATATTCATGGTTATATTAACCACCTTCACCTATTAAGATTTAGTATATTGTACATAGAAATAAATACAACTAAGACTATTAATAGTTAAAGTTTATTAATAAGTAAATATTTTATATTTGTAAATTAATTTCAATTTTAAAAATGAACATTCCCCGTAATTTGTGACATGTCAAATTTTGACGAAGATATACGGTCTCCAATCAAACGGAGGAAAAAACTGTGGTAATGTTACCATAATAAGGGCTTGTCAACTCCGCTGACTATTTTAGACTGTCTTCTGTAAGACAAGCACGGTGCATTATGCCGCCGCTCTATGCACTAATTTAGTTTAGTTGGTTTTCTTTCCTTGTAATTCAAAATAAAAATAAGGGCTTGTCAAGAAGAATCCGCCAAGCACTCAAATAGTGACAAGAGATAGGATTATCTCTAATCCCAAAGACTAAATATGCCAACGTTGTTTGTTTTGTTCCAGTCCAGTCCAAAGCACACAGAATATTTGGCACTTTCAATGCGATGACATGTCATCACTTTTGTTGTACGCCACAGCCCACTGGCGTGCACGCATAACTCTAAATACTCGCAAACAGAATATACAATGACTGCACTATTGCAGGCAAAGCATGTCTGCCTGTCTCCTCCGACGCCTGCACTCTCAAAAGTCATTGGTCACGTCCTCTGTTCTTTAACATCCCTAATTCCTTATGCCTATTCCAAACCCTATCATTGACATTTTTCAAACAGGTAAATCTCCTCGTATAAATAGACTTTTTTGACTTAGTCCATGTGACATCTCCGCCTCCACATACTTCAAACAGGGAACAGCTAGCCTTCAGCACAGGTGATGGAATGCAAGAAGAAAGGGAGTGAAACAGCAGCAAATGGGATGGATCACGAGGACCTAAATTGCATGCACAGTATTGCATTAGCAGCAGGAGCAACACTAGCAATGGCATGCTTTAAAGGCATCACGGCAACGTTTGTAATGGATAAATGGCGCTCAATGGTCTTTCTTGTGCTTAATATTATAGTCTTAGCCATTTACTTGTCTACTACCCATGACACTCCAACTAAAGATGAAGAAGGTAGTAGCAGTGTGGAGTTGAAGATCGAGAAAATGGAGAAAAGGGCACCAAGTGAGAAGTCGTCTAAGGTGGAATTAGCATCCAAAGAATTCCACGAGTCATGCGAGAGGGCAATTGGTGAACCGGAGCAAGAGCAAGATACGTTAAGGATAAATAGCAGTGAGCACATCAAGTTGTCTAAGGAGGAGCTGAATGAGAGAGTGGAAGCCTTCATTACAATGTTCAGGCAGCATTTGGCGTCAGATGCAAGAATAGGTAGAAAGCAGTTTCTTCCAAGGCCTCATAAACAAAGTGAAATGGTCTGTTGTCTGAAAAGATCTAACTTGAACCTCAGAAGTCAAGGAATCAGAGTTTTGTCCATTTGATGATTTGATCAAAGTACTAGTTCATCCTCATTTCGGCCTCCCTTAATTGCTCTGTTATTTTCTTCTCCAAATGAATGGAATTTATTTTGGACTCTGGATTGGGCTTTTTTCTGTTGGTCTTTCAATTCATGTTCCCAGCTCAATATCAAATTGGCTGAAGAAGCAATAAGGAAACATCTATTTTTTTTTCAAGAAAATTGGTCCACTGAATCCCCGTGCAAAAAGTCTTGGTGCTGGTTTGTGTTTGTGCATGTGTGTGTATATATATATATGTATGCGCGCCGCCAAGCACATATCCCTCGTATAATATGTTATATGTACTATTGGAATATGCTGCCTACAAAACCTAAAAAGGTCGGGAGTGATTTACAATTAATATCAATTTTTCTTTATTATTATTATTATTATTAAAACGCGGTGGTGAGGCGAGGTAAGGTCAATTCATGTTGAGATAGACCGTATTTGCTCCACCATGCCTTGTCTATGTCAAATCACTTTTTCTCGAAATCAGACTGCAATAATAATTTTCTTTGTTATGTTATACTTAGCTTCACAATAAGGGGAACTGGTAAGAATTTATCACATAATATCATAATTTACAAGGAAAATGATAACCCTTAAATATGTAAATAAAATGTCAAATTTATATATGGTTTGGTTAAATTAGACTAAGCATGAGAAGAACAAGTTCAGTGTGAAGGACCGAGGAAGGTAAGGGATAATGTTATGTCATAATGGCTGAAGGTGATGGATATCCAAAAAGGCAACTGTCTCATCTAACTATCGTTGGAATGTCGCAACCTACGAACGCTACCGTCATAATTATTGGTGTCCCAATCCCATTTAGTAAAGTCCATTTATCAGCTTATTAATTCTCTGAACTTAAAGGATACGGTCAATTACACATGCAATCAAAGGGTACTTGGGCAACGTCTACTGCCATTTAAGCCCCATATCTCCTGGGAATGGGGCAACTTTTAGCTGTAAACTAACAAAATCTGGCGTCAATATTTACCAAACTAAATAATTGTCCTTTGTTTTCAAAATAATAATGACTTTGATTTCTTTATTTTTTTAAAAATAGTTGTATCATTTTAAGATATTAAAATACTTTCTAATAGTATAAATTAAAATTATTAAACATCTCATATAGTTTCAGAACTACAAATTATATGAGTATTTTAATTTATCTTAAATATATCTCACCGTTGGCTTTGTAATTAAATTTTGTAATAGGAAAAACTATATAAACAAAGATCTAAAGTGTCTTTTAAACATTTTTTTTATCAAAAGACAAGTTAAACTTAAATCTTTCATAATGTTCAATTTGAAATTTAACGTTTTTAAAACATTACAAATAAATTTTAAGTGAACAAAAAATTTAATGGAATTAAATTTTAGTCAGTTAAGTATTATGTTATTATTGATATAACACAAATTTATCTTTTTCAATCACTAAGTAGATTTCATTGTTACGAGGTGTTAATCCCAAATGTCTTATTTTATTAGTTTTTAATATGAACTTTTATATAGGCATTGAGTTACAAAGATAATTTAAAAAATTGAAAGGTCCTCGGTGAAGAACACAACCAGGGAATAATGAAGGCTTCTGCCAATTTACCATTTTTTGAGCAACCTCTCTTTCTTTCTCATCCACTTTATTTTGTTATTGCCTCACAATTATTACAATTTAAGGTCTCCTTGACCTTCACCTTCTACCTACCTTCCTAACATGCGTTGCGTGTTAGTTTATGCCCTTGCAACCAATCAATTGGATGCAAATTAATGTATGACATTATTTTGAATTAATGAAAAGACTTTATTTATCATTATGTATTAATTTAATTAATATTTTATGTTTTAAACTAAAGATAAAATCCTTGGAATAATTGCTGTGTAATTGAAATTATAATGAGATCATAATTATGAGATTCAATTTACACTTATGTGTTATTCCTAAATGTTCCAAGTTATAGTTTCATCAAGAATGAATATTTTTGAAACGGTAAAACCAGCACACATTATGTTTCTTTCTTATGGAGAAAGTAATTGATCTTATATATTAAAGTATAGAGATACTTAAACTAATGTGTGGGTGGTTATTAAAGAATAAGTCACTGAACTAACCAAATTATGAGAATTCCGAATAGAATATTAGTTATGTGTCTATGGATTATCTCATAATGATGGTTGTATAATTGATTTTCAGACTTGAGATTACCAAGGTATCTAGTGTGAGAATTACTATATTTTGATGCTACTTATGAATCGTCTTAGGATAATTCAGTCGGTAGTAATTGAATACAGTATGAACCATATGTAGATAGTTGAGTAAGTTAATATAGGATTCGCCACTCTAAAGTAATTAGAGAGAATATTATACTGTTCTTGATTAGTAATGATTTATGGAATTCTTTGGCCAGAGTAAATTAACATTTAAAAAGGTTTTTTCAAATTTCAATTATAAATCAATTACTAATTAGCAAAAACGAACATGATTGGTTGATAAGATAGACCAATTAGAATATTGAATAACAAAAGGATTAAATTATACTTCATAGCCATGTATGGATAGGTTAAGTCAATCACTTTGACATTATGAATATTTGTGTAATCATGACATATTGCTAGACATCAATCATGATTTATTATTATGAATTATTTAATTGAAGAATTAAAGATAGATTACAATAAGTTTTAATTTATCCAATTCTAATTGTGAATTAGAATTATAATTTATAATCATTGTCAATTTATTAGGAACTTAATGGGTCACACATCAAAGAGCAATTTATGAAAGAAAAATCAATTTAATTAAGTTAGACTTAATTATAAAGTTTGAAAAACTTTGAGGATCAAATATGAGATATTTGATTTTATTAAAATTAAATTAATTAGAATTAGAATTTGATTTTAATTATAATCAAAGATATTTAATTTAAATAAAAGACTCTTATGTTTTTTCTATTTAAAGGGAAGAGCTTTTTAGAAGCTAGCACTTTTTATCTTCTTCCTCTTAAATCAGTTGAGAATTGCTATGTGGATACCATCAGAGGCTGGACACTTGAATAACTCGTGATTGATCAATCAAAAAAAGTTTTCAAAGATTTTTCAACAGGTAGGCGAACAAGATATGATTTCTAAATCGTTTTATGTTTTATTTAAGTTTATTCAATTATTGGGATTCGTTCGGAATCAATAAAAATTTTATTTTTTGCTACGCTCGTGATTCGATCACGGTTGAATTCTTACAATGGTATCAGAGCCTCCTTTAATTTACTTGGATTCATTGCTTGGTTATTGTTGATTTGATAAAAGTAATATGTTATGCTTCTGGTTTTGTTTTATCCGAAACCATTCTTTCGACTGCTCTTAGTTTTGATTTCTAAAAATATTTATGTTCTATATTCTGAAAATTTGATTTTCACTTTGCTCATGCGTTCTGAAGAATAAAATCCTTCTTTTGGAAATTGTTTCCACGACTGCTCTTTGTTGTGATTTTTGAAAATTTTATTTTTAGTTTGCTTCTTTGTATGTTCTACCTATCTTTGCGTTACAATTGTTGTACTTCGTACGGGAAAATTTATTTCTTAAAAATTAAAACTCTTGAGAGCACATACGATGCCTTTGCGATGGTTCTAAAAATCGTTTTAGTATGCCTTGCGTTTTGAGTTCTGGATATGCCCATGTTTTCTGGAAATTGTTTGGTTTATGTAATAAGGATCTGACTTTGCTCTTTAGAACATCGAATAAAAAAAACAACTCTTCATATGCTTGTTTCTACCTGCTATTTTTTTAATTTATGATGTTGGAAGCAAGATGATGCCACTAATTGGCGTCACCACTAGAGAAGTCAATCAGTGTTAATCGCCCATCGTACGCGACATCACAGGTGATGCCATGGATGGCGTATCTTGGACAACCCAAGGAAGCCATGATGGAGTCGCAGTCAATGGCGACGATTCATCAGTGTGAATGGCTGGAAAAACCGTTGGTAGTTAGAGTAACATGGGTTGGTGGGTTGCGATGTGGGTGTCGGTTGAGGTAGAAGTGGGAGGGAGCGGTTGTAGAAGACGATGGACGCTTCTGGAGAAGACGATGGGCACGTGTGGGACATGCTCCCACCGTTCTTGAGAAGCGTCCATTGCAAACGTTGACTAGCGCGTGCACCTATCTTTTACCGAGGGGCTTGTACATTGCACGCTCCCTGCATGTTATCTTATTTATCATAAGTTAAATATAGAAATTCATAAATAACATATTTGCCACTTGTACCATTCCTTCATGAGAATTACGGATCACTAAACTCCTGGATAGCAATAGAATAATCAATATTAAATTAAATTGTCAGATTAATCGAATATAAATCATTTGTGAAATATGAGAACTCAAAACAAGAAATACTTCAATTAAAACATGAATAAAAGTTTAGAACACAAAACCTCGCAAAGTTATAATTAGAGTATTGAATCCCCTTGAATTAGAACGATGAGTTTAGCTATACATGACTTTTGCTCGAATAACAAAAATAGAAGAAAGACTAAGAATTGCTAAAAATATAAAAAGAGAGCCTTTTTTGTTGTAAGGAATGTCCCTTTTATAGGGTTTTTTAATCTAATCCTAATCTAACTCTAACTTGTAAAGATGTCTATCTAAAACAAATTTAAATTCAAACTCCTACAAGATAGGGATAAGAGGAAGTTTCTCAGTTAAATTCCAACTCTTCAAGTGATCAGCCTTATTCACTGTAACAATCTCTTTACTCTATCTAAAAATTGTCATTATCATCAATAGAGTCCCAATTTGAAGCAATCTCTACTTTTTATTTCTTAAAACAAAACAAACGTTAATTTTAACATTTGAACACAAAATAAATTAAAAAAGGTGATAATATCAAATAATATGTCAAGATAAGATCTTATTAGTATGTATGCTAGGTAGAAGATTATGTAAGGCTAAGATGGTAAGAAAGTTTATAATGAAAGTGATTAAGAGCTAAACATATTGAAAACGGTGAGTGCAAAAGCTAGGGATGTTACCAGGATGACTTATGATATACTAATTAATATTGACGGCTTGACTAGGAAAATTAATATAATGATCATTATGTTGGATGATTTCAATGTCATTTTTAGTATATATTTCCTCTTACAATATAAAGTAGTGATGTATTCCTACTTGGTAAAAAGTTATGTTTATGGAAGAAGAAGCCTAGTGTTTTTTCAGTGTTATCAACTTTTTGATAAAGGAATTCTAGCAAATTCGATTCTCCAGTCATTTTGGCAATGGTTGTAAAGAAGGGTCTCTTGAAATGTGAATCCACTTAATGCCACTATTAAAATGAATGAAATTATGGTCAAAGATATGGTTGATAAGATTATACCATTACTAGACGCTTACAAAGATGTGATGCCATCAGAATTTCTTAAAACACTACCACAATAAGCAAGTAACCATTGAATCAAGTTAGAATCAAGTTTTACTCCCTACGTCTGTTCTCTATTTATTAGTACATGATTTAATGGACATATTGAGTTAATCAACAATCTTTACGAAGTTTTCTCGCCGATCATATTATATGCATGTTAGGATAGTGGAAAGTGATAAGCCAAAAACCACATGTGTAACTTGATATGATGTATAAAAGTTTTTAGTCGCTATCATTTAGGTTAACCAACCCCATTTCTATGTTTTTTACAATTTGATAAATGATGTCATGTATATCTTTTTGGATCATTTTGTGGTTATCAATTTTGATAATATTGTTGTTTACAATAATTTGATGGATGAATATATAGACGTGACCATGGGTTGGACTCGATCCAATCTGACAACTGAGGGCATAACCTAAGCTTAAACCCCAAGCCTAAATAAGTTCGGTAAAATGACATTTTTTAGGCAAGGGTCAAGGCAGACCTTTAATTAATCCCTCAAGCTCGAACATAACCTAAAGTACAATTAACCCAAGCTTGACCCAACTACTTAGGAAGGAGTTGGGTTTAGACTGTTAAATTTATGAACATATGGTCTACTTGTAATAATTGTTGGCGTGTTAATGAAATAATCAACTATAAATCAAGATGGGGATGTGTGATTTTTCTAAGTTGGAATTAAAATTTCTAGGTCATGCAGTTAGCAAAGCTGATAAACCTTAAGAAGGTATATGTTATTATGGAATGGGCAACCCCTAACATGTTTTTTGGAACTAGCAAATTAATATCAATATCCAATAATTCATTTAAAGCTACTCAAAAAAGTAGCTCAGCTTACTAATTTATTAAAAAAAAAGGAGAAAACATGATTTTGAAAAAACCATTCCATGGATTCTTTTGAAAAGTCGAAATAGTTTATAAAGTTAGAGTCGATATTAAAGTTATCAAATTTTGAACTATGATTTAAAGTTCATACCTACATATCAAAGAAGACCATTGGTGATATACTAGTTCAAAAGGAACATCCATTGGGCTTTAAAAGCTAAAATTTCAATGATATAGATTAATGATATTCTGCCTATAAGAAAGAAATGGTGGTAGTATTATATTGCCTAAGAGTTTGACATATATTTTGTTAGGTACAAAGCTTTTGCTTTGAACAAACAATATTAAGAAGTTGTCAACTAAGAAAGCTATATGGCAATAATTCCCATTTGACTATGATATAACTTGGGAGCACAAAACTAAAAAGTGAAACCAAGTTATGAACATTTTAAGTTAAAGAGAAGTGTTCCCCCCGTATTACAACTTATCTAGAATAAAAGCATGTTACACACTATTTGTTTACGTGTTAAGCTAAATGCTAATTACTTTTATTTGGTACAATAAGTAAAATATGGAATCTCAAAACCATGTTCGATTGAAGATAATCTCCTTATCAACAAAAAAGGCAAGCTAGACATTCTTAGAGTCGAAGAAATTAATTAAAACACTAATGAAGGAATATCATGATCTATAGTGAGCTACATATTTGGGACAAAAGCTCATGAACATATGTGTGGTCGCATGTGGAGAAAGATATCAAAGCATACTATCAAACTCACCTTATATGCTAGCAAAACCAAATTAAGAGGGGGGAAAAAACGATTGGCTATTTTAGTATTTGCATATTCTGAAGAGACTTAGATGTTAGTATCTTTGGGTTTTATCAATGGATTTTCTAAGATAGACGGGAAAGCTTTGATGTTTTTTTGGTGGATTGATTCCTAAAGGATTTTGCATTTATTATTACTCCTTCAGCATGATAACATAATCCTTTGTTGAACTATTTTATTGGAATGTAGTGAAAAACTTTGGCATTCCAATGGACATTTTGAGTGATAAGCATGCACATCGAACTTGTTCAATATGATGGGGGCTTACTTGAAATTCTCTACAATAAATTCCCTACAAATGAATAGACAAATAAAGAGAATAAATGCCTTGTTAAAGAATTACCTAAGGCATTAAATGAGCACAAAATTGGTTTAAAAATGCATAATTTTTGTACAATCTTTAATTGAAAAGAGTCTCTTATTTCATTAGAAGTGGCAAAGAAACAAATGAGATAAACATATCTAATTGTATACAATTTTGATATAGACAAGTAGAAAATGCTAGAGGAGGCAAAAGTTAACCTATAAAAAGTATTTTATCGTAT
>JANZXV010000008.1:10686268-10700596 GCA_027576455.1 Erythroxylum roigii | reverse complement strand
TTTATGGGGACAACAGAAAAAGAATATAGAAACAAAATTTCTCATGCAGTAGAAAGGGAAGGGTGTCAAAGAAGCAACATAGGAGAAAGATACTTTACTATGGTAATTCAAGGACAAAATTAAGATGTATCTTTAAAAATTGTTGATGTGAATATTGACTACTTTTAATGGGGAAGTTTATGAGCCCGTAAGTGTTTCAAATAAAATTGGTCGTAAGTTTTGAAACTTTTTACTTATTGGCTAAAAATGTTTTGGCATGGTAGTGGCATGGCCAATAAGAGAAATTATTACTATTGCTATTTTGATACAATATCATTAATAGCTTAACAGAAATGTCACTTAACAAATCCAATAAACGTTTTGGCTTTGACAAATCCTACAAAGCTTCAACAACATATTAACGTTGTAACATGGTAATTTTAGACTACCCAGAATTCCTTTAGCTCGGTGGAGGACTAAGGCAATCTTAATTATATAACAGTTAGAAGCAATTATTTATGTTAATATATTTATTTATCCTTCCAATAATAAAATTCTTTTGGATAAATACAAATTGATGCATTGTTTGTGTATTATTTCATAAATATCCTATGACAATTGGAATATAATTACTTAAGATAGGACAACCTAACTAACTTATAACTGTCTATTTATACTATATATAAATAACATATGATGTTAGGTGTAAGATAGATTATATAGACCCTCATCAAATGTTGTATTCTCTTTTGAATATTAATAAAGAAAACCTCTTTATTGTTACATCTATCATGTTCATATATATTATATTCTAAAACAAAAAAAAATGTTGTGCTCAAAAGATGTTGAATAAAAATATACTAAGAACTTAGTTAATGAACTAAACTGAGAAGATAGTTAAATTACGTGTCTTAATTAGAATTATATGGCAACTGACGTAAAAATGAGTATATCACCATTATAAGGGCAAGAGATTTTAGGTAATGCGTTTTTCAATTTGTGAATGAAAAAGATATAATCATAATATTTTCAAAAACTAGTAAATGGGCATGCATCTAAAGATGGCGATAATTAGTTGGGTCAGTTGAATTTAGGGCATCCAAAATGACATTATTTTCGTTAAGTTTCTTAAATCTAAAGACTAAAATGATCTCATTTTGGACAATTAGCATAACATCATTTTAAGGAAAGGAATTCGGGTTGTTGAGTCTTTTAGATCGGCCTTCAGACTGGCAACTAAACTAGATCTCAATCAACTAGAACTTGACTCATTGATTTCAAATAAGATCAAGCCATTTCTACTAACCTTGTTAGCAACTCAATCTTTAGTGTTCTTATTCACAGGTTGGAAATTAAAAAAAAAAAACAACAACAAAAGAAAAATGACAAGATTTAGAATTAAGAAGGGAAGTCTAAAATAACCTGATCAACCTTTCACAAAAGAAAAGAGAACTTCATAAATATACAGGTATAAAGAATATGAATGTAACATTGATAAAATAAAATAGAAAACATCCTTGTCCTCAAAAGTGACGAGCAACATTGTAGACTGCGATTTATAGTGGAAAACTCTACCTTTGTTGTTACAGATGCCATAACTGAGGGGCCATCTAATTAGTTCTTGCTTTTGGAGTGACAGGGAGAGATTATGATCAGGGACATTTGCTACCATAGATGCTAATATAATATGCCAGTACTGAAAGACCTACCCAATATGGTAAACTCATAGGTACTTGCTGCCTTATCAAATGAATTTAATAGTTCATTCTCAATTCATTCAGCTTGCCCACCAAAGACACCAATATCAACGGTTGCTATGTGCAAGGCAAAATAAACCAGGCTGATAAGGTAAAGATGATTCAAATTTTCTTATCAAACTTTCCTGGCTCCCTTTCGAAGAGTCTATTTTGATGGCATTCAACTTATTGGAATACTTAAATAGTGTTAATTTGCTCGAGTTTCATATTTAACGATTTTGATGATGATAACTTTATAGTATTTCAAAGTTTAAATTGGATTTATTTCCTTATATATAAACAACGGCATAATTCTTAAAAGAAAATAAATAAATCATAAAATAATTGCTTTCCTTTTTGTAGGAATATTTTTTATGAACTTACCTTATTAAAAAATGGTTTATCCGAAAGAATCCTACTTATTATGAAAGTTATATATTAGTCACGTGATTACTTAAAGATTTATTGGCAAAGAAAACATCGAAGTTATTCAAAATTAAATCTATCCAATTAATTAAGGATGCAAGTGAAGCAACGACTAGTTGAAAGAAAAGCTTACTTAAGGAAGAACAACTGTTTCTGTGAACATATATCAAAATTGCAAACAGAGATAAGACTTTCGAAATACAGTAACTTTTTTGAAACTGATATCATTGAAAAATCTCTTGTTCTTTAGAAAGTGAAAATATCTTTGAGAGAGATCAGTGTAACTCATATTGAACAAATTTTTATTTTTGTTGAGAACTTGTAGAGATTTGCTAAATACTAGTAGTTTGCAAGGTTGGAGAACCTTGAAAAATATGTACTCATGTGTTTGAAGAGATTCGTCAAATTACTACTTAGATTTTTATAGCAAAACACTTAAGTTAGATATTTAGGGACTGAGCGTAGACTTGTGTTGTAAGCTAAACCAGTATAAATCGACTGCGTCCTTTTTCTCTTCTTTCTTAGCTTTTATATTTTTGTATTATATTGTGTGTGTGTTCATTTCAACAAATGACTCCTTTAATTTTAAAATAGGTTCCTTCAGTTTATAACTTACTAAAGGTTCCTTTTTTTTCAACAAGTACCTTCTATTTTAAAATTGTTTTTAACTTGTCTTATTTTTTAGCAGACTCCTATTGTTTAACAAGTTATTATTATCTGACAGGTTTTTATTGTTTTTAATTTTTAATAAGCACCTATCTTTATCCAAATTGAAAGCAGTTTGCAAAATTTTTAAATCACGTACAATTCAACCCCTCTTATTTGTGTTTGCTTTATCAAATAGGATCGAAAAATGAAGCTAAGCTGTTTCATCTTAGGTGTACCCATGTTTCGTATTAGGTACTTTGACTTTGCGATGTAATTATAGACCTTCTAAATCCAAAAACCCACAAGACCTACGTGACTAGCACGACCATCCCCACCTAACAGCTTAAATGATCAAACAAATGATAGAAGCTTGTGAGGCCTATATCTTTTTAGGTCCCTTCGTGATTCAGTGATTAAATAACTCCATAAAAGATGGGTGAGAAGCTTCTTGTTCTCTAACTAGCATCGACTCTACTTCTGGCAATTCCTATTGTTTATGTCCCTTGGAATTATCGCAAGTTGCAATATTCTTGTCTATGTTTCCGGCGTTTGTCTGTTAGTTTTGATCCCCATAATCCCGTATAAGGTGATTTTAACAATGTTCATCTAGAATTAAATGTTCCCCTTTTTTCTAAAACATTGATCATGGCCATAGTAAAGATGCCGGATAGGTAACAGCGATGCCAGAAGAAATGCGAGAGAAGTTCCATAAAGCATATCGTTTTTATGAATTGATATGCTTTAAACTGTTTATGTTAAGAGCATGCTATTGTGGTTCAAGCAAGGATTGGACCTTCGTCATGAGCCATGAATAACAAAAACCAGAAGGAGAAAACCAGGAGACTTCGGAAGTGGTTTAAGAGAAAGAATAAGAGACCCAAGGCATTCTATCTGGATGACGTTTCAGGTCAGCTCCACCAATTACTTTCTCATCAATTGTAGTCCTCTTCTGTTTGTTTTTGAGCTATACATATTTTGGGTACTATGCTTTCAGGAGAGGAGACCGAAGATGAAGGTGATCAAAAGCTAGACGGTATTCTCGGAATTAGTAGATCATGGGAGATTGATCAGTGTACTTTGACAAATGAACTAAGGTGATTTCTTTCATCTTCGCTTCACGAATTATAGATCTGAAAAGCAAATTTCATTTCGGCATTTGATCCCACCTACGTACTTCAGAATCTTCGTTGGTACCTGGAATGTTGCTGGACGGTCTCCTACAGGAAGCCTAGCTGTAGATTTGGATGAGTGGCTAAATCTCAAGGATGAAGCTGACATATATGTTCTTGGGTATGTACTATGTAGTCCTTGAGTGAGTAAAGAGCGCGGGCACACACATGCATACCCACACACACACACACACACACATATGTATAATACAACGACGCCTAAAAGACGGACAGGTGCCATTTCGCTATTAAGTTCTTCCTGAATGCAGCTTTCAGGAGGTTGTGCCTCTAAAAACCCGGAACGTAATAGGAGTAGAAGATCCAAGAAAAGCAGCAAACTGGAACCTACTCATAGGAAAAACTCTAAACAACAAACTTGGTTGCCCCTGGATGACTCCTTTGTCTACTCCTATCTCAAGTGATAACTACAATTATGCGAGGTCTTCAGAATTGGTGAGGGAGAATAGTTTGAGATATGTTGGGACTCCAGTGAGGCAGAAATCAATGAGACAGCAAGATGAAGCATTTGGAGGCAGTATTTACAAGCTAGTCGCCAGCAAAAAGATGGTCGGAGTCTTCGTGAGTGTGTGGATGAAGAAGGAATTGCTGCAAAAATACTGCATTTCAAATGTGAAAGTGTGTTCAGTAGCATGTGGGATCATGGGCTATTTAGGAAACAAAGGAGCGGTTTCTGTTAGCATGTCAATTGAAGGAGTAAGTTTTTGTTTCATAGCTGCACATCTGGCTTCTGGGGAGAAGAAAGGTGATGAAGGAAAAAGAAATCATCAAGTATTAGAGATATTTAAGCGAACTTCTTTCAATCCATCCCCACAAGAAAATTATAATCCTCTTCCTCTCAACATTCTAGCACACGAGTAAGTGGCCTTCTCACCAAATAATTAACTTCAGTATAAGATCAAGTGCTTGATATCAGTAAACTTTGTTTTATAAGGCTGGTTTAAACATTCATTTTGGAAATACTATCCTTACTGAAACGAAAATTCTTCCCCCAAGATAGCAAATAATTTCTTGTAGTTTATACCATGTATTAATCATTTCTTCAAGGCTACCAAGCTATTTGCTGGATTATATTTCATGCTATGAAATTTTTGTATATTTTCACTCCTCATATGCAACCCCAAACTTAAAATGATTATTCTAATCCAGATCCAAGTGCGAAACAGATGTGTAAGATAACCCCCTATGTTTACTTTTCTCTTTCTTTCCCTGCTAAAGTACGTGCAGAACAAAAAGAATGTTTTAAAGCAATTTGAATGCCAACTTCATAAAAAGATGAGCAATAATGATTGAAAACTATTTCCTCAAAGAAAGTGAAACTGACAACAAAAAAATTAATGTTTTGAGCAGTCGGATTTTCTTGTTCGGGGACCTCAATTATAGATTGTACCTGGAAGACAATTTAGCTAGGCATTTGATAGACAAGCAAGATTGGAAAGCATTGCAACAGTTTGATCAGCTTCGAAGGGAACTAGAAGATGGAGGGGTATTCCAAGGGTGGAGAGAAGGTAACATAGAATTCGCACCAACATACAAGTATTCTTCATTGAATTCCAATCGTTATTCAGGTGATCTTCAAAGCAAGTCAGGGGAAAAGCAGAGGACTCCAGCATGGTACGCCTAGTGTACTGTATCTAGATTGTCTTTTCATGCTAGTCAGCTGCCACAAACCCGACACGAGTTCTTACACACTGTATATTATGAATTCCCATCTTTAACTAAATGCTAATTTTCAATATGAATAATGCATGAGCTTGGTGCCAGGTGTGACAGAATTCTATGGTACGGTAAGGGAGTGAAGCAACTTTCCTACTTACGCAGCGAGAGTAAATTCTCAGATCATCGGCCTGTTTCTGCTCTATTTTCTACACCAGTTGAAGTTGTCAGGGCTACCAATCCAGCAACTATACCAACTCACGACATCCTTCGCACTGGAACACCTCCATGGAGAGGAGCAAGAGTATAATCTCATCCATGTCTTATTAAGAGCTTATGTCTTGTTCAATCAATCACTGGGAACTCACTGCCGTGATTTTAACGTATCATAATTGATTGTTTCAGGAACCGAGCAACAGCACTGAAGGGGCTAGATCTACCTTGTTCTCACTGCTGGTACAAGACGTAGCAGGAACACCAAGAAATATGCATCTAATATAGTGAAAACAGAGGGTCACAAACGAAGCATTACTTTCCGTGTACTGCGTCGTCCAGGCTAACTTTTGAAACATTTTTAACTTTTTCCAGTCCTTTTAACCTCACACTGTTCAAATTGTGCAATCTTAATTCATATGTTATAGAAGCAAAGTAAACTCGGTCAAACACTGATCGTGCATTTGTTAACAACCAACATTATTTATCTTCAATCAAGTTTATAAAGAAATATGCAGCGATTTGTTGCCAATTTAATAATGGTCTGGATTTGGCATTGTTCTTCAATTATTTGATTTCACGTGCAGAAGTTAGACGAGGACACTTACAAATTACAAGAGTCTTTTCTGGTTATCATAAAGTGGGCTCTCACAGCTTGTTAACAGATGACTGAAACTCAACTCCCTAGAATAATTGCTTCGTTCACAAAAGATGAGTGCCATAAACGCCATGAATAGCAGTAATATTAGGTTCTATATACAGCAAAAATGCAGCAACTTGGACTCACCAACTATCAATTTGTCTCATTCGCCTGAAGAATTCCACCCGGTGCTTCCACAATATCAGCATAACACCTTGGACAAATACATCTCTTCTGCAATTCCTGGGCGATAGAAGCACAAATCTGTTCCAGTTCGCAAGTTTGCTTGTTTCTAGTCAAGGAGAAATTCATCCGTGTATACTCAAAGATCATTTATAAATTTATAATATCGAAGAAAAGCAACAATGGTAGGTGTTACAAAGGTTTTCTTTCAAGCATTAACTTATCCGCAAGTTTTGCCTACCCTTTTGTACAACAATCTCATTTAGGTTCGTTTAAGCAAGATTCAGCTTCTCTCGTGAGCGTCGATCAACTTACTTATTCTCGAACACCTCACAACTCTTGCAGCAAATGCCAACCTTTATTACGTCCATCAAAATATACAAAAGAATGCTCTCTCACATCTTACAGCTTTCCACACTTATTATCTTTAAGAAGAGCAAGACTTAAATGAACTATTTATAGGCACCTCTAGATGACCAAGTTAGAATCTTAATAGAATTCAATTAGCTAAGATCACATTTTGTCCTACCTTATCCTTATCAAATTACATCATACGAACTAATAGAATCACGTCTCTATCCAGTTAGGACTTTATCCAATAGGATCAAGTTACATCACAATAATAAGATAAAAGATTACATCTACTAGGGATAATCTATCTATATTTACGAAAATCTCCTCTATCTTCAGATGAACTTTCTACTTAGAGCTGATGTTTATCCTCTATGATCTTATCGCCACATCATCCAAGATCTCCTCATCTCTATCCGTTGATGATGAGTCATTTAAGCCAATAGTATACTGGTTCATCCAATATTTTCTCATGTCAACTTCATTAGTCATGGTTCGTCCATTTGAGCACATATTAAGTCCTTAGTCCATCAATAACCCAGCTTTAGCCAAGTCAATTTGTACAAGATCCAAAACTCTACTGAAACTCGCACCATGCTTGATCGAACTTACTAAGTCACCTTGAAACTCTCGCATGCCACTGTCATGCATGTGGTCAAACTAACCTTCCACCTGATGTTCATCTTAAGCCTTCTTTTAGTCTCACATCCAAATCTTGGATATCATCGAATATATCCGCCAATATGCACTAATGCATGCCAATACTTCACATTGGCTCTTTTCTCTTGCCTCCTCGCAAGTCTTTTGATAAGGTTTAAATTGTTTTAGAAAAGAGAAGAAGAAGGCATTGAGAATAACAGGGGAAGAGTTGAAAAAAAAATCTGCACACCATATTTCATTACAGCAAGCCTTTTTAATAGACAAATAAAGCAAAAGAAAATGAACAAAAAAAAGCACTAAAAAGAAGGGATATTTCCCCAACAAAGTGGACACGTTTAAGCTCCAAATGTTCCACTAACTAACCAGCATCTTATTTGACTCAATCTTCCTACTAGTATTACCCTATATTTGTGAGACATGCAAACTAACATTACAACATCTTGATGCGGCCCAAGAGATGGCATGCACATATCTAGATAGAATTGACAAAACCATATTGTAATTATGTCAACTTAAAAAATGGTTAGATTTTCGTGTTTTCGGAGTTTTTAGTGCCACTTGTTGCGTTTTTCATATTTTTTGTCTATTTTCAGAATAGGGGTATTTTGGTATTTTATAATTTTTTGTAATTTTGGGGTTCGACTATTTAAATCGCCCAAACTAAGTATTTCACAATCTTTTTATGAATAATAGACCCTAACAGTTGTGTGCCTTTCTTTGTCCTATTTATTGGCATTCGTATTGAATCAATAGGTAAATAGCAATGTTACCGATATTCATGATTCAAATCAACGGTATTGAGTTGTATCCCTATTTTGCTCTATTCAGCTACATCATTTGGTATCATAGCCAAATTCGATGAGGTGTATGACCGTGACAAGATTGAACAGTTGTTTGCCTAGATCGTAGATCGTCGTATAGAGACTGCGGTAGAACATATAGCAATGACATTCAACTAGGTATTAAGGAATTTGAATATTCTTGGTTATCGCAAGAATCCAGTACTTGCAGATATTGATGATGATTCTAACAACGGAGAGGATGATAAGCATTTAACTGAACTTGTGCACAGGCATCCTAGAGCACGTGTTGAGAGAGATCAACGAAGATGGGAAACTAGAATAAAGACGGTAATTTTTTAGTTCTATGGCAGTCTACAACCCGAAGAGTTTCTAGATTGGCTGGCTAATGTAAAGGAAATTTTGGATTTCAAAGTTGTACCTAAAAATAAACGGGTGCAATTGGTGGCTACTAGATTTCGAAATAGGGCCATAAGTTGGTTGTAGCAATTAAAATTAACCCAACAAAGATTGGGTAAGTATAAAATTGTCACGTGGGAGAAGAAGAAGAAACATATGCGTGCCAATTTTTTTCACTACAATTTCCAACAATTCATGTACCAAATGTTGCAAAATTTGAAGCAAAGCATGAGGTCAATAGATGAGTATACTACTGAGTTCTATCAACTCCTAGTCAGAAATGAGATTTACAAGACTGATGAGCAGTTGGTGGTGAGATACATTGGTAGGCTGAGAATGTAGATCCTAGATATCGTTAACATGTTAGATTCTGATTCTATTTCGAAATTGCATTAAAAAGAGTTGGTGGTGGAGAAATAGCAGCGGTGCATAAATTCTGATACATTAGTAAGTGTTACCGGTGGCGATGGCAGTAAAAGTAGCGTTGGTCGCAATGGTGGTAATCGTGCAGGCACTAGTGATTCTATTAATGATCCTACTTGGTTTAGCAAACTTGGAATTAGTGAAATTAAATGTTTTAGTTGTGGTGAAATGAGGTACAAAAAAGAAGATTGCAAGAAGGCAAGAAAAAGGGGTCTCTTTGTAGGTAAGGATGAGGGTGACAATGAGGAAGATGTGCATGTAGGAGAGGTGATACTGATGTAGTTAATGAGGAGATTGTGACTAGAGATGTGGGTACTGCATTGGTTGTTCGAAGATCTTGTATAACCCCAGAGTAACTGTTGATGATGAATGGTTGCAAAATAATATCTTCTAGTCCACCGATACTGTCCTAAGGAAGGTCTGCAAATTTATAATTAATTCCAATAGTTGTCAAAATATTGTGTCAGTTGAAGCAATGCAAAAATTAGGCATTGAGATGGAGCAACACCTAAAACCGTACAAACTAGCTTAGCTAAAAAAAGGTGGTAAGGTAACAATTTTTAAACGAGCTCTAGTTACTTCTTCCATTGGTTCTAAGTTTAAGGATTTTGTATGGTGTGATGTTTTTATAGATGTGTGTCATTTGTTATTGGGACGTCTATGGAAATTTGATAGAGGAGTTAGTGATGATAGAGTCAATACTTATAGTTTCATGTTTAAAGGAATGAAATTTGTGTTAGTGCCCTCTAAGGACTTTGTCAAAAACAAATCCATGAAAGACAATGTTGCTTTGTTATCTTGGGCCAAGTTTGAAGAAGAATTGCAGTATGTCGAGGTCGTGTATGCCTCAGTAAGGGACGAGGTAGTTGAAGGTGTTGCAATATCAAATGTAGTGGTGTCATTGATCACTGAATTCCAGGATAAGTGGTTAGTGATGTCATTTTGCTTGTCAAACATGCCTAGTAACATTATGAGGGCGATGAATCAGATTTTGAGGCCATTCATTGGTAAGTGTGTTGTGGTGTACTTTATTGATATATTGATCTATAGCGATAACCCAGAAGAGCATCTTCAGCACTTGTAAGATGTTCTTAGCATTTTTTGCAAGGAGAAGTTTTATGCAGCCACAAAGAAGTGCTCTTTCATGGAATCCAAAGTCCTATTCCTTAGTTATGTTATTTTTGGAGATGGCCTACAAGTTGACGAGTCTAAGGCTGAATCAGTTCGAAATTGTCCTGGACCTAATACCATTACAGAATTCTGTAGCTTTCATGGGTTGGCGTCTTTCTATAAGCATTTTACTCCACATTTCAGTACCATTATAGCTCATATCACTAACTATATAAAGGGGAAATTTTTTTTCCTAGATTGATTAAATAGAGGAGGCATTTGAACTGGTCAAACAGTGCCTTACTACAAGTCTAATTTTAGTGCTTCCTAATTTCCACCAACCTTTCTAGTTACATTCTAATGCATCTAAAGTGGGCATCGGAGCAGTCTTGAGTCAGAACAACAGACCTATTGCGTACTTCAGTAAGAAGCTGTCTGATATGAAGTTGAGATACGGTACCTATAATGTAGAATTCTATATTGTGGTTCAAGTTGTTGAGGATTGGAGGCATTACCTATTCCATAGTGAATTTATTTTGCACATTATTTATGAGGCATTAAAGCATTTGCACAGCCAAGACAAAGTGTCTACCAGGCATGCCTTGTGGGTTACATACCTGGATCGTTTCACTTTTGTTGTGAAGCACGAGTCTGGCTTGACAACCGAGTTGTTGACATGTTGAGTAGAAAGAAGAGCCTCCTGAACAGAATGAATGTGGAGGTACCTGGCTTTAACTCTTTCTCTGATTTACTTGATAGTGACCTATTCTTTTCTGGAAGTATAACGAAAATTAGAGTTGGTGAGAAAACAACATACCTTCTACAAGATGGCTTTTTATTTAAAAGGAACTAGTTATGCATTCCTAATTGTAGCTTGCGACTGCAAATTATGACATAATTGCATGGGGAAGATCATGTGAGGCATGACAGAACTTTGTAGTTGGTGCAAGCTTCCTATTTTTGGCCAACCATCTAAAAGGAAGTTGAAAGGTATATGCAACGTTGTCGAATCTGCCAAGTTTCGAAAGGAACAACAACTAATGCGAGCTTGTATTGGCTTTTACTAGTTCCTATGCAGCCTTGGGTTGATATACATATAAATTTTATGTTAGGGTTACCAAGAACACAACGAGGTAATGATTCAATTTATGCTGTTGTTTATCGTTTCTCTAAGATGATTTATTTTATTCCTTGTAAGAAAACTACCGACATCATTCGTGTGGCACAATTATTCTTTAAAGAAGTGTACTTAATGTATGACCTGCCATCTTCAATTGTTTCCAACAGAGATATAAGGTTCCTGATGGGTGTCAAATCCACCAAAAATAAAATCTACTCCTGAAAAATCAATTAAATTGTAACTAAAGTGAGTAGAGTCGTATCCACAGAGACTGAAGATTAATCAATCCCATTAACAACCAGGGAATCAAGAACAAGGAAATAAAAGGGGGTTTTGTAATTGATGAGTAAAAATAATAAAATTAATACATGGAAAGCAAATAAAATTAGATTGAAAAGAAATCATATTAATAGCATCTAACAAGGTAATCTCATTCAAGTTCTACAGTTGATCATTGAAACAAAGAATAAATCCGAATCCCATAATAGATTAGTTATGATTATTGAAAAGCTTCTAATAATCTCATCCTTCCTTAGTTTTAGATTAGCCGAGCACGCGCCTTATAACTAACCCCTTATTGACGAAAAACCCCGACACGCGCCTAGGATTTAATTCGCTAATAACTTTAAGAACTAGAAAGACCCAACCCTAATCAACAAGATCAACAAACGTGATTGTTTAAATCAGATTATTCATCCTCATAATATAACTTGAAAATTATATTACCTGCCACTGTTATCAAGATTAACTAAACAATTACGAATCTAAAAACCTTGATTGGCTAATTACGACCCTGTCAATTGCTCAACGAGCTCTTATTGCAACAACCAACAAGATAATAATATGAATAAAATAGAGAATGAATAAATACTACAGGAATTCAAGGATAACAATTAAGTTTAGATCTCACAACACATATGAACTTGAACTCGATTAACCCTTGCTAGACTAAAGTAGGTTTAGCCACTCATGGCTATATAAAACAAGCAAAAAAGGAAATAAAGAGTCTGCTATATTCTCTAAAATCTCTCCCCCCTTTAGCCTTCTGCCGATACCTTTTTATATCTAGAGAGTTTTATTTTTAGTGGGAAAGAAATTGGCTAATAGATTAGTATCCATAATTTCCCTCACTAATCCCACAAAATCTTCCTTTCCAAATCTGAAAAATATCCAACTTAAGAGTCCAGTCATGCCTCTAACTCTGTCTCGGATGTTCATTCACGTGCATCCTTAAGCCGTGGGCACGGCTTACTTCCCAAAATCTGAAGTCAGTCCAAAAATTGCGGATAAGCAGCTACAGCTCAAAACTTTAAGCGACAGCAACCAAAATATCTTCAATTTGGCTCGATTGTCATCTCCTGCCCAAAATACCTAGAACTAAATAAATTCCACCCTTTCCACAAGAATATTTACCCAAAATGTCAACAAAATCATTAATATAATTAGCAAATAGCCACACCATCATCTACACCCGACTTGACATTGTATATGCTGTTGGAATGTTAGGAAGGTATCAGAGTAATCCAGGTATTGACCATTGGAAAGCTGAAAAGAAGGTTATGAGATATCTTTAGGGCACAAAAGACTGTATGCTTATGTACAAAAGAACTGAGAACCTGGAAGTAGTTGGATACTACGATTCAGATTGATTTGGACCTTAGTCTTACCCTTGGAGGTTAAATCAAAAATATATAATCCAAGGATTGCAATATAGGTTGCAAGCTTAGGTCGTTTCACTTAATCGGAACTTAATGGAATGGACCTAAGCTAGCCTATATGTCATGAAATGCAAGCTAAATTAGTAAGGAGGGGGTTTTGATTTTTGGAAATCTTAACAAAATTAAATTTTTTGTAAGAAAAATATGTAAAAAGTTTTTTTTTTAATTTTGGGGATAGAAATTGGAATGATAAAGACAATAATCAAATGTGATAGAATCCTCTTGAAAATGGGCTGTGGCTATAATAGTTCGAAATAAATTTTGGTGAGATAAAAATCACTAAGTTTTGAATGGTAAACCTTAAAGAACTCATTAAGTCCAAGGTCTTAATCAATGAACTCCATTCCTTAAGACCTTATTAAATCCCCTTAGTGTGTGTAGTGGGTAAATCAATACAACAAGTTACTTGGGATCTCAAATCAACTCAATATCAAACGCAACTATGTAAGATAAAAGAGATTCAACAAGATCAAAAATAAACATATATGAGACTTCATATATTTAAGCTCAAAGTTATACATCAACAAATCCTAACAACACAATGAGTATCCAATACTTGATTAAACTCTAATGAAGAATGTTCAACTATAAATTACAAATCCTAAGCCTAGAAATTTATAAATCATAACCAAATATAGATTAAGCTACTCCCCTTTTTAAGCCCATTGAACTCAAGTCATCGCTACATCTTCAAGAGGAGAGAGGTGCCTAGCCACCCATTACTCCAGGAGACTTCACAACCGAGAACCCACTGGAAGCATCCATTATAGCAGTCGACTATGGAAAGAGAAAAATAATGGTATGGATGAGAGGAGATGAGGGTGTGTGTAGAAGAGTTACTCGAATGGTAGAGAGAATGAATGATGGATCTCTGTTGTTATCGACTCTCCTCCCAACTTAACCTAAAATAGGTAGTTTTTTTACAAACCGGGTTCATGGATCGGGTTGCATAGTGGGTAAACTTCCAAAAATGGTTCGAATATTTGAAGGCTCATGATTGAGCCAAGTTTATACTCTAAATTGGCCCTGCTTTCTTAAGTTTTTATGCACTTGTTGACTCTTAATTCATGATTTTCGTG
>JANZXV010000008.1:10672150-10683451 GCA_027576455.1 Erythroxylum roigii | reverse complement strand
TATAATTAAGGAGTTTTAATTTTAATAAAAGACTATCTTGATTTTTCTATTTAAAGGGAGAGCTTTATGAAAGCTAGCACTTTTGTCTTCTTCCTCCAAAACAGTTTGAAAATTGTTCTGTTGATACCATCATAGGCTGAACAAGTGGACAACTAGTGATTGATCACTCAGAGAAAAATATTCAAAGTTTTCTCCGGAAAGCAAACAAGTTAAGATTTTTAATCCGAATATCGTTTTTGATTCAAGTTTAATCAATTATTAGGATCTGCTAGAAATCCGTAAAATTTTAATTTCCGCTGCGCTCATAATTCTATCACAATTCCAACATAAACTAGCTTTTGAGATTGAGTTCTCCTATAAGACCTCTGACATCTTTGTCTTACTCGTTATTCTACATGTCAAACATTAATCAAAGCTCACTGATGCCTGCACAATCCCACTATCAAAACTTGGGAATCTAATAGTAGGCTTGTATTCTTGCTTTCAATATTATGCGGAAACTTCATTATTCTTATTCTAATAGTACGGTTAGGTTGGCCAGTGGCATGGAGCCACGGTGTTCAATCATAGCGAATGGATGAATATTGCAGCGCTTATAAGGATTTTTAGGCATCGAGTTGATCCATTTCTCTCTGTATCGTTCCAATTTTATCAGATGTCCCCTAAGGGACATCTTGGTAAAGGAAGTGGATTATCGAATTCATTGGGAAAGATTACAAGTAGAATACTTATTTCTCCCTAGTATTTCACCAGAAAACAGAGTCTTTTCGAAGGATAGGGAGCATTCATCTGTTCACATACGAATAGGATCCCTCTGCTATCATTTTCTCAGTTATTAGAGCTTCAGATTTCCACACTTTTTCTTTTCCCAACACTCTAACCCCTCCCTCCATGCATACCGTCATGCAAAACTATTGTAAAACAAATACGAGTAAGCACTATAACCATAATAAAGATTCTATGGATATTTTGTCAGGTCCTGCAACATTTTTGTTTATTTGCCGTAGCCTCCATCGGTGATACCTTCCTTAGAAGTGTCAGGTACTCCTGTTGGACCTGCAGAGACACAGACAGCTCAAACATTATGGACTATTTTCTAAAGAAAGGGTTTACAGCTAAAACATTCTGGAACTTCTATATAATGGCGATAATTTTACAACCTGCTTTTGAAGATTTTCTTCCGCCAGGTACTCCTGTTCTTTTTCAGTTGTTTTAGAAAAATCGACCTCTGTAACCACCTCGACTGGAATTTCAAGGTCTGTTTCTGAAATACAATTCCAGCATTGTATCTTCTATTTATCTTTTATGAACTGAAACACCGGGAGGTAAAATTAAATATGTCAACTGGTTACACAACAACACCTTCTGCAGTTCCAGTGCCGTTCTCATTCAGCAATTTACTTGCTATACTCTCCTGAAATCCCCTATTTAAGACGTAAGTTCACCAAAACAGTTACCACTGTATATTAGTTGGTCATTGCAAATCCAAATAAAGTAATCTTTGCGTCATGGTGTATGATTCCTATGGAGGAAAACATATTTCACTATGCGTTCAGAAAAGTTTCATCTTAAAATAAAGTTATTTTAATTCAAGCAAGACTCAGCAAAGATGTCAATGGGCCGAGCTCAGGTAGCCCGCGGACCGGCTCGTGGCCTAGCTCATGGTTGGCCAACCTGGGCCATAATATATACTTTTTTACAAGAAATGTCAAAAATGACGATAAAGATGTCAATGAGTCGTGCTTGAGTGGCCCATGGACCGGCCCATGACCTGGCCTATGGTCCAGCCAATCCGACCCACAATTTTTATTTTTTTAAATGCCAAAAACGATGTCGTTTTTGAAGTAACGGTCGAGCCACGAGTCAGGCTAGACTGGCTGTAGCTAGCTCGACCTCGGCTTGTGACCCGATTGGGCCGACCACCATAACCCGGTCAACCCGGGTCAAAATCAGGCCAGGCCTTTTGACATTCCTAGACTCCAGTGAGTAGCACCAACCTTATTTTATCATTGAGCTCAAGCATCTGTCTGATAAACTCGTCTCTGTGAATTCAATAGAAGACGCATTGGAGATAGATCAACAATTAGGATTACATCCATCACTTTCTTTAAACTTAAATAAAGCAAACAATCATTCTTGGAGTTAAAATAATCACTAGCAAGAATAACAAGGCCGTACCGTGAAGCTCTTTCTTCATTCTTTTCATATATCAAGCATACCATTCAATAAGGTAGATAAAAAGAATTAGAAAAAAACAAATAATTCAGAAACCGATTTTCAATTGTAGCAAACTAATAGAGGACCTGACTATTACCTTAAGAACCTCAACTTCGGATCTAACAGATGCCATTTCACCCTGAATAAGAGAAATCCTTGCCTACGATCAGTATGGTTTAATTATTAGTTAAGATCATATTCATATAAAGTTGGACTAGAAGGGAAAGATCAATCATAGATGAAATGGAACTGTAAAAGATAACTAACTTCTAACGCCTGAATTGAAGCATTTTTCAAAGCCAATTCAACTTCATATCCTTTAAGATCTTGTTCAGTGGTTTCTCTTAACCGTTTGGCCTCTTCCAGATCTAAATTCGATGTGTTAAGCTCAAGACTTAGCTCTTCAACTCTCTTCTTTAGGCCAACCACTCGTCGCTCTGTACAGTTTCAAGCGTAGCACAGATTCAGAAGATTACACAAGAGTAACCAAATCTAAAATTGAAATCTCCGATTTGTAAACATTCTTAACATGATAAAACCGCAGAGCTTAAAATCTCTGGCTCTAGGCATTGTCTTTCGCCTAAATATTTTCACGATCCAAAAACTTCATCCCGCGTTTCGTTTCCGAGAAAACTAAGGATAAGAAAGCAAATCAAAACTTTCTATCTCCACACGTTGACCGCTCCAACTAGTGAATGAGCATATCCAAATGACAGTCTATAGCTCAGTAACCAACAAACACTGGTGAGTAACAGCATACCATCAGTCTCATTCATTTTCTCACCAAACACACAAACACAAGTACGAAGAAAGAGAAAGAAAGAGAGGAGAAAGAGAGAAAAGTTATTGGACGCTATTTACCTCCTTGAGACTTCTCGGAGGCGAAGTCACGTATGAGAGAGAGGAGCTGCTTCTGTGGCGGATGATCGCTTCCCGCCATAGCTTCCTGTTTGGCGCTCATCTTCTTCGAAATTGAAAATTTTGTGAGCTGGATCGGTTTATATGCGGGTCCGAGTTTAGTTTTCTCTCTTTTCATTTTTTTAAAAATTAAACAGGCGTGAAAGTAGCCGGACCGATCCTATACCCAAGTATGGGTCATTCTCGATCTAATTTCATTGGGCTGTAGCCAGAGTGAATAAAATAACAAAAAAGAAGGAACTAGCAATTCTAAACAATATCCTCAACTGCTGGATTTCTGATATAAAATATTTCCTTTCCGTGACATTTAAAATAATAGTTTTTGTTAAATTACACTAAAAGAATGAATATCATTTTATGTCTTTTTCTTCTACCCATCAATTTCATGCTGAATTTTTAAAGAGGAACAAAGTATGGATAAATTGCATCTGAGACTTGTGGTTTTATAGTTATCTTCCAAAACTCCTTATTTAGACTTTTTGTGATTTGGAAAGTAATAATATAAAAATTATTAGCATTAACTCAATAATTAATGTTAATGATTTTTAATTGGACAATTATTAATTATAGATTTTTAATAAAATTAAGATTAAGAAAATTAATTTTGATTTGGATTAAAGATAATAAAGAGGCTCAATAAAGGATTTGATTAAATTTGCTGAAGTTCATTGAAAAAAATGAGTCATAATCAATGTGAACCGGTTATTTATTGGTTTGTGATGAAGAGCCCCATTAAGGTTACTATAAATAGCTGATAAGGTATGTCGTCCACTTGAGTAAATTCATGGACATTCAGTATTTCTGACCCATTAAGAGACCAGGGTAATAAGAAAGGTGTAGAAAGACGTTAACAACATAAGTATATACAATTTGCATAAAGGTTTTTCGAAAGTTTCAGGAGCTTGTTCATTGTTAAATAGATAGCAAAACAAGTATTTGTTTTGTATTTTCTCCACTGATACAAGTTCATGTTTGATCCTGGATCCATAATCAAAGTTCATTTTATGACCAACATATGATATTAGAGCGGTTCTATAATTGTATGAATATGGACAGAGATTTTCAAATTTCTCCATAAAGAAGTCAGAGAAATTAATATGATATAAATTGTATATTTGTTGTTTGAATTGATTTTAAACAAGCGTTGTATGAAAAAGAAGCTTGACAAATACCATCTAGCTAAGAATATCATGAACTGGATGAGAGTGGCAATGGTAACAAACAATGTCCCTTCCCTACTTACTGCAAATATGAGAACTATATGGTAGTTATAGCACTTGGTATTTTTCTATGTTGTGGCAGCAGTGACCTATAATTAAACTTCATTTTCTTTTCTTTTAGTTGTTGAGAAGCACCTAGTTACCTAGAATCCAGAGTTAGTGCGATTTACTATATTTTTATTATAGCTTCAACTATAATAATATACTCAATTATTGATTTACTGTATTTTTATTGTAGCTTCAACTATAGTAATATACTCAATTATTTCATTTCCCAAAAAAATGGTCAAAAATAGTCTTCAGGGTGATCTTTTGGAGAAATATAGTCAAAATATGGCAAAAAAATCACTAAAATGTTATCAAAAAATTGCTTTTCTTGGGTCACTAGAGGGAGGTTCTATAAAGAAGTATTCTGCTACTTCTGGGACACGTTAGGTGTTCAGCGCATATGATCCATGTACTCAGGACAGCTGGCGTGGGCATCTACCGCATATTGGATGTGTGTCTAGCGCATGCAATGCATGTGCTAGAGGTGGTGGGAGCATCCGTGAGTCCACGCACTTGATGAACACATGCCATAAAGATTAACGTACATTTTTTGAGTGTAGAGCACGTGACGCGTATGGCTTCTACTTAGTTTTGACGTATGCAATACATACGCATGCATCCCCTACGTACAGTGCTGATGTCAGCACACTCTAGCATAAAAAAAGAACTCAAGATTTCCAAATTCACATAATGATCCCTAAAGTTATTTTGGGGTCATGTGAATTTATAAAGTGAGTTTTAAAAAAATATTTTAGATTTATTACATAGGTAATAAATAAGGTTTAACTTCAGAAAAAATCAAATAAAGTTATCAAAGCTATGATTGAGTAAATTTTCATGCATTTGGCTTGAAATAAAAGAGAAACATGTGATTTTGGTATCTCATATGGTGCATTTATTGTTTGGTATCGAAGGATTTTTACTCTAATGAAGATTTTCTTTATGATGAATTCTCAAATAAAATTTCTTCATAATGTATTTCAACACTGATATGTAATAATGAGTATGTGCATGAGGATTTTACATTTATGAATAGTAAGTTGTAACATATTTATGTCTATACAGAAGAATATGAGGATAACATACAAGTTTGTCCCTTGTACTTGTAGATTACTTTGGGTACTAATGAGAATGTAGTCACCACATTGACCTTCCAAGTTAGTATTTGAATTGTCCTTCTTGCATGTTTAGGGATGTCTCTAGTCTTATATTTGGTTATTCTACCCATAAGAGTTGGCCTTGTATAAGACTTTGAGTTGTGTATAAAGGCATGGGGGAAGTCATTGCTTAAGTGATCTATTTACCCATAGGTGGTAGAAACATAAAAGTTAATGGTGTGTACTTTGATCAATTTTATATAGAGGTCTTATCTACATATATTATGTATTCAGCCCATAGGTGTTTCATGATATGTGTGATAAGATGCTTAGTTCAGATACTGTTTTGAGGTTTTGAGTATTGATGTTATCCTACATTTATGTTGATCATTATATTATCAATTTTGTAGTCACCTTTTTTATAAACAATAATAATGTCACAATCGAAACCTTTACTAATTTCAATTTTAAGAAATGGAAGCAAGATGTAGAATTTGCGCTAAAGATAACATATATCAAAATACTCATACTCATGCTCATAGTCATAGATAGGCCACCAATGCCTACATATATTAACTCAGAGGCTGAAAGAGCAACATATGCCGCCTAAGAAAGGTTAAACATGATGTGTTATTTGACCATAAAGAAATTCATACTCGACCATCTACTAAGTGGACTTCGAAAAACAAACATAATAGGAGATTTCCTCAACAATGTCTCATAAAGATATAAGGCATCTTCTAATATTGAAATGGGTACCTTATTAAAGGAATTATACTGTATGAGATATACAGGAGTAGGGGAGTGAGAGAGTACATAATTAGGATGGTCCACCTTCAGACTAAGCTAAGGGCATTAAATATTTATATTCTTGATGCTTCTATAGTTCACCAAGCTCTGAATATACTTCCACCAGAGTTTGGTATTCTAGTTACCACATACAATTCTCAGGATGAAGCTTGGGACATAAATGCACTTATCACCATTTGTTGCTGAAGAAAAAAAGTTGAAGAATACAACCAAGGGTAAGGCAAAGGTAAAGCTCCATAAATTGAAATGTAAGAACCTTAATTGCATCCATATATAGATGTTGGTCAATCTAGTATTGCTAGAGGCCTTGTGAATGTTGTAAAGAGTATGAGTCTGGGTGTTTTTTCTGTAAAAAGAAGGGTATAAGAAGCTAGAATGCCAAAAGGATAAAAACTGGAAAGAAAGGAAAAAGTTATTAGGGATTCATACAAGAGAGAAAGTCTAATAGGGAGGAGGAAAAAATTATGGTGGGCAATAACGCAAAATTTGATGTGATCTTTGTAGGGGGTTTGTTTGAACTTTGATACAAGGTTTAATCTTGTATTATATGAAACTTTTTATATACTATCTTTTAAATGAAATTTGATCTCTTTATCTGTTTGGGATAAATAAGGTTACGGTTTTGTAATTAAAATTTTGGTTGTAAAGTTATCTTTTAATGTACAACATATTGGTATTGTCTTCTTGTCAAATGGCTTACATAGAATGTGCCTTACTCTTATGAGATATATGCTTCTTCATATGATGCCGAACAAGTCACTAGAAAAAGATTCATGATAAAAGAGAAGTCATAGATGTTGTGAAATAAAAGGTTGAGTCAAATTTCTAAAGATAGAGTTGAGAGATTGGTTAAGGATAACATTCTCGTAACTTTAGATTATGATGATCCGAAAACAAGTGTTGACTGTTACAGGGGTAATTTGACCAAAATAAAGAAAAAAGGTCAACTAATGCTTTTGACTTATTACAACTCATACAAATATATGTGTACCTTATAAAGTAATATTGTGTAATTTGAGATATTTTTTTACATCTATTGATGACTAATATGTTATGGATATATGTTATTTCATAAAGAAAAGTCCAATTTTTTTAAGAAATTCAATATCTTTAATACTAAAGTTGAGAACCAATTAGGAAGGTCAATTAAGATTTTCATATCTAACCATAGAGGTGAACATTATGACAGACATGGGGTTTCAAGACAAGAAAAAGTTTTATTTTCCAAATATTTAGAATCATATGGAATAGTTGCTCATTCAATATACCAAGTAGTCTTGAGAAAAACGGTGTAGCTGAAAGGCATAATTGCAACTTAAATGACATATGAAGTTAATGCAAAGCAAGATTAATTTCCTTGATTACCTTTGGGGTAAAGCCATAAAGATTTCCTTATATATACTTAATAAAGTCTCAAGCAATTTAGTTTTAAAATTCCTCTTCAAATATGGAAAGGGTGGAAGCCTAACCTCACTCATCTTCGTGTATGGGGCTATCCTGCTGAGGTATATTTTTATAATCCTTATGAAGATAAGTTATGTTCTTGTTCCACTCGTTGTTATTTTACTGGATATTCTAAACACTCAAAGGAATACATATTTTATTATAGAGATGGAGGATCTAAAATAGTGGAAACTAAAATAGCTAAGTTTCTTAAGCATAATATTTATGATAAGGGTGGTCAATCTTATCTTAATTAGGGCGGTCATTCTTACCCTTAAAACAATAGAAGGGTAGACATTACAAATATTTCATATTCATTAGTCATACAATCAGGACTAGTGGATCAAGGTCTTAGTATCCTACTAGTACAAGGACAAGAACCTATAACTATACAAACTGAGGTTCCTAAGGTACAAGGGCATACTGAACTAGTTGAATTAAGAAGATCCACTAGAGTGAGAAGACATGTTATTTCATTTGATTACATAGTCTATTTAGGCGACAAGACTATGATATTGGACATATAGTAGATCTAGTTTCTTTTATATAAGTTGTTTCTAAACCTCATATTGTAACACCCCACTCCCGCGTGACCCGAACCCGACATCGATGGTGATATCCGAGTCTGTGCCTCACGAAGGTGGCATGCTACATCACTCAGTTAAAACTCAGTATCAATATTTTTTTTGAAACACTATCATACATTACACAGAGAGTCATTATGTAAGTCCACGGGGCCCCTTTTTTATAGGTACGAATTATTACAGTCCATTGACTTTACACTATGGACCTAATCATTTGTACAAACATTCAGAAAAAAAAATTACAAATTTAGTAGACACTGATGCAGACGCGCACTGATCCCGACCTCTAATCTTTCCTTGAATGCTGTAAAAATATACTCCGGTTGGTCTAACAGGGTATTCTTCTGAATCCTGAAAAATAATTGCAATTTTTGGGTGAATTTTTGCGAACTCAGTGAGTAACCATCATCGATGGTTCACCCAACTCGTGTAACACATTATTTCACATAATCATTATTGCACAATTTTGCACTTTGTATAAATCTCACAACGATTTCCTAAATGCACATTGATCACGAATACCATATGATTGCAGTTACGCATGTTACAATCATTTCACCATTATACATTCAAAATGTCATGTGAGTGTCATCCCATCAGTATGAGGCAGTTTTGACCTTCCACCCAATCACATTATTCAACCAAATGTATATGAGATGCATATGTGACACCTTCCCATTTTATCATGATGTTGTGACCGAGCGCCTAAACTGTCTCATATAGGGCTCATTAAGCGTTAAACGCGTCTTAGGGGTAGGAGAGCCCTCTGGGTATGCACTACTTCCCTTTGAGCTCGAGGCTCTTTTCCACTCGTTGAGCTTTAAGCTCTGATCGGTGGCTACTCTGGTCACAACTCCCGTTCTTCTGAGTCCTGGAAAATAAACCCGCCATTATTCACCACAGTAGACATATAATAATTGAAAGACCCTTCTAGGTTACTCACCTGTAGCTTTCGAGCTAATGCTGGGAAGTCTCAACAACGTCGGTGGATCGACGCTCCAAATGTGCCTCTATAATAGTCAAAGTATATAACATTACCAACTGTCCAATCAAAACTATTCAATGATGCACATGTAGCAATTTAAAATGTGTACAATGCATGTTCGTGACATTCCCGACGCTATTCTAAAAAAACCATTTAAAAAACTAGGATTATGGGAACCCAAATCCATTAGGATGAGTATTCAATTGGCTGATAAATCTGTTAAATATCCTAGGGGTATCATTGAGGATGTACTTGTTAAAATTGATAGGTTCATCTTCTTAGTGGATTTTGTAATACTTGAAATGGATGAAGATAAATAAATACATTTGATTCTAGGTCGACCCTTCCTAGCTATAACTAAAGCCATTATTGATGTTAGTGATGGCAAACTGGCTCTTAAGGTCGGAGAAGAAGAGGTTGCTTTTAAAATATGTTATGCTAGCGACATGCCCTTCAATACAATGATTCTTGTTCTTTTACTAATAATAATGATTCTAAAACTTCAGAAAGTATGTGTGAAATGGTGTCTAAGGATGTGTAGAAGCCAATAAGTCTCTCATGAGAAAGAAAAAGTTTGAAGGGATAGAGAGAAATATAGAGACGAGGTTGAAACCATCCATTGAAGAACCACAGAGTTGGAGTTGAAGAAAGTCCCAAATCACTGGGAATATGCGTTTCTTGAGAAAGTGTCAAAATTGCATGTAATTATTCTATCAATTATAGAGGTGGATCAAAAAGAATAACTGTTAAATGTGCTTAAAGACCATGAAAGGGCAATTGTTGGGAAGATATTTGATATTAGAGGAATCAACCCTTCCTTTTGCATGCACAAGATAATAGAGGAGGAGTTTAAATCGGCGGTATAACCTCAAAGAAGGTTGAATAATAATAAGAAGGAAATGGTAAAGGCATAGGTAATTAAACTCCTAGATGCTAGTATGATTGACCCTATTTCTAATAGTTCTTAGGTGAGTCCAATATACGTTGTGCCACAGAAGGGAGCAATGATAATGGTATCCAATGAGAAGAATTAGTTGATTCCTACAAGAACTGTCAATGGATGGAAAGTATGAATCAATTACAGGAAGCTAAATGATGTAACAAGGAAAGACCACTTCCATTTTCCCTTCATAGATCAAATGTTGTAATGATTAGTGGGACACATGTATTACTGCTTTTTGGATGGACTTTTGGCTATCTTCAAATCCCAATTTCTTTGGAGGATCAAAAGAAAACAACCTTCACGCGTCCTTATGATACATTGGCTTAGAAAGTCAATGCCCTTTGGTTTATACAATGCACCTGCTACATTTTAAAGGTGTAAGGTACTAAATTATACCCTAGTTAAAATGTTACATGTTCATGAAAGTAAGTGTGATAGGTTTTGAAATTGTGAATTGCGTATGTTCTGAATTTTGGCTTGATCTTGAATTTTGGTTTAGTGGATCATACTTAGTGATTTGGAGTTAATTGATACCAATAGAAAATTGATGTATTAAAATGTACATTTGGACTAGGAATGTTGGATCCCGTTTCCGGAACCCAACTCATAACGAAACCGAACTAAATCAGAGCATTTCTAGTCTTGCTCTGATACCACAAATGTTGGGACCCGTTTCCGGAGCCCAACTCGGAACGAACGAACCGAATCATAGCTTAACTAATATCGCGTCACTTTTTTTTTTCTTTCACTTACACAACATTCAAGTAGTTCCAATTTCCCAATTGAAATTCATCAATCCTTTATAATCAAAATAAATCCATTTAATCCTTCATATTCAACACATATCCCTTAATTTATCAAAAATTGGGCAGCACCTCCTCTAAAATTTCACTAGCCCAACGTTTATCCAAAACCAACCATACACAAAACACTTCAATATTTCCAATCAAACACACAATTCCTCGGACCTCCTGTCCGGAATCCCATCATACACATTCACAATCCTATATCTAAACACTTCCATAATTCTCAGTCA
>JANZXV010000008.1:10619235-10631067 GCA_027576455.1 Erythroxylum roigii | reverse complement strand
TAGGTTGATGTCTTCATACCGATACCTGGATCCTGGGGTTCGGGAAGTCCCGGTAACAAAAAAGTTTTGTTTTCCGCGCCTGGTACATGTGATGTACCTCCCGGGATTTTCCTACAAATATATGGGGAAGATAAATCACGTTCATGAAATTAGTAGAGAGTGGTATATAATGGCTTGATAATAGACTATGGAAGCTGTGAATCTATGGCTTGCTTAGGATAGGCTATATTCAATGATCACAGATCGATAGGTTGTTTAGATATTAGTGATTTGTAGCTAGGTACCTATTTATGGAGTAGGTATCGAGGCATCATGGTTTTTGACAATGTCTTGTGCTAATGGCTATATACCGAAGTGTTAACAAGCTATCCTAAGTCCTGGTGATATCCTATACCAATGGCTAAGTACCGAAGTATCATATTATATTGAGGGATTGCATGTCTTATGTTGATATTTACACATCTAATTACATTTCCACTTAGTGAGTGATTATGATGAGTATAGATGAGTCGGTAGACCATTGAATATAAGCCTACTAGGTTAAGCAGGGCCCAGTCAATTTAGTTAATAAACAGGTAAAACACAAATGAAAATAGTATTAATTATTACAATTCATAATTTTTTTTTACGTTTATTGAGTGTTTGGACATGCTGAGTATTGTTGTGTATTTTAGTATTACATGTATTTTTTATCATTTGACTACTTTCAATATATATGGAGTTACTTGATTTTACGGGTACGGTCAAACCTTACTGAATAGGCACCTTACCCTTTGCGTTATATTTTTTTAGGAGATAGAAAGATTGTTGATAACCCTAGTGTACTTGATTGGCAGTGTAAAGTCTAAATGGGTCAACAAATAAAATTAGGTACAATTGTTTTATTATATTTTTTTATGTGATAGTTTGGATGGTTATGTTTGTATAAATAACATTTGTGACTAAAGAATATCATTTTTAGGACTAATGAGGATTTTGGTAATTAGTAATTAATTATGAAATTTGGATAAATTGTGGTTTAAAAATTTTGGAGTGTCACAATTTGTAATATAATGTCAAAAAATAACAATATTTACATTTTAAACCTAATTCCATTAAAATTTTGTTACAAGAATATTAATGTCATATGTAAAAATGTCAATTAGATAACTTCTGTTGTCTAAATGCTAAATAAATAAATATCATTCTTAACAGATTCATCTGGACATTGATGTGAGTTTATTTACTTGTTGAGTGTTAATGTTTTTAGATATGTTTTAGGTACTTTTAGTTCTTAGTTTAGGAGTTTAGTTTAGTTTTTGAGCAACTTTGATGTTTTGTTAAGTGTGAAGGGACAGGGGAGCAAGATGAGAAAAGTTGGTGAAAGAAACAAGGAAAAAGGTGTCTGGTGCGATTGTGAGGAATAATGGTGCGAGGGCGACCGAAGTTATGAATTTAAGGAAGAACAACATTACACTGGTGCGATCGCGAGAGTGTCTGGTGCGATCGCACTAGGGATTTTTGACCAAGAGCTAGGCTATTTGTACACTGGTGTGATCACACTTCAAAACTTCAAGGGTACTTCTGTCATTTCATCAAGTTTTTAAATGAATGATCGATGGTTAGAAGAAGTATACAATGTGAAAGAACGTGGGGAGGAGCTGTTACGATCCATTGGAGGTGGAGAGTCATGAGGAAATTAATGAATTCCTTTCCCAATGAGGAGATGTATAAAAAGAGGAAGAAAGGCATGAAGAAAGGGGGAAGAGGAAGGAAGAACGAGGAAGAGGAAATAAGAGCTCTATGAAGCTTGTAATCCAGGGCGTAGGAACATTTGTTTTCATCTTTTCAGTTTATTTTCAGTTTGCTTATGATGTGTGTTTTCTAGATTCCTTATTTCAAAGATTGTTTCACCCTATAGGGTGAATCTTGTTTTCTAAACTTCAGCTCTTGTTCCTCTTGCCTCTTTTGATCTCCTTATATAATAACAAAAATCCCACTCAATAGGAATCCAATTGAAAATCCCACAATGCAAAATCACTAAAATTGATTCTAGGATACTTAAACCCGTGCATTTTCTAAACTCTATAAACTAAAATCCTTCTAAAAATCTAAAAGATTCAAAATGATCTTACCTTGATTCTTCACTAGATGAAGAGATCTTTGGTTCATATGGAAGCTCTTCTCTTCCTCTACCTTTTTCTCTTCTTGAATAACCTCAAAATCTCTCTTAAAACCAAGAAATGATGAAACCCTAACTATCTTTCCTTCTTTTCTCTCCTTTCCACCGAAACTCTCTTCTTTCTCTCTTCTATTTTTGTTCTTTTGCTCTTCCCCTCCTTCAAATCGCGTTTTTCCCTTCTTAAAGTAACAAGACAACATTTTTTCTTCTATTTCTACCCTTAATGAGTCCAAAAAGTCTATTTTACCCTTCTTTATAGGATTATATTCTTTTAACCTTAAATGTCTTGCCAAAAATACCCTTGAATATTGTTATAACCTTAACACTTTAATTCCATTAACCCATGCAATAAATCCCACTAACTTTGACAACATTAAATAACTCCAAAAATTAATCCATCAAAACCTCATAATTTATAAAATCATATTTAACTTCAATGAAAAAAAATTTAGGGGCCAACATATGGTCTTTGGATTAGAGTACGATCTAACTTCATACAGGTATACTGTAGCATGTATAGAGACTCATCTCCTAAAGAGATAGAAAATTCAGAGGATTCATGTTTAGAGGTCGTAACAGAAACAACAAACTTAGTGTCTTAATCTTTAGTGGATTGTTGCTCAATATGATCTTCAAAATAAGCAAAATTTATTGCATGTAATTCAATAATTTGGCATCTTTTTTGCTTTTTTGAGGAAAAGTTCATGCAAAGTGTCCTGGTTGTCCACAGAGAAAACAACAAGCAGCTTTCTGAGAATGACGAGATTTCTTCTTGAAGAATCGAACAAACTTTCGTTTCGTTCCATCTTATCTCATATAAGTTTTCCTGAAGGGCTTGTAACCTTCCATTTGTTTGTGGAACTTTTGTCGATGATAGACATAATTGTGATGAGATTTCTTCTTATTGCTACAATCACAGTTCTTCTTATCTTTGCACTTAATATGAAGATAAGGCTTCCTGCAAGCATGTTTGAGAAGTGGACCACCTTTAACAGTGTTCCTGAATAAGGCATATTGATCACATGGCTTATCAAAAGAGGCTAAAACAAGCTGGTAGATTTTTCCCAAAGATATATTAGCAATGTCCCTTTGTAAAGAAATAATGGTCTATTGTACCTCCAGTTGCAGTTGATCTAGAAAGGATGAGATAAAAGTATATCGAAGATTAACATCATTCCATCCATTGAACAGGTAGTAGCTTTTGGTCATATGTTGAAAATGCTTCTGTAAATCACGTTTGTCAAGAGAACAACATTTCATTGCATTATACTCCTGACGGATATACTATCTATAAGTTGAAAGTCACCAATGAATTGTTCTAAGAAGAGCTCCGATTATAATGACTTAGATATACTGAAGTCTTTGATAATCATCAATACCTTGCCACCATTATCTCAAAGTACCATTGAAATGAGAAGTAAACTCAGACAAAATATCTTGTAAAGGATTATTCGGTCGAGTAATTTGAAGATCTATCCATGCACTAAATTCATGCAAGCGATCTCTTCATTTCTCCGGGGGAAGATTTTGAAAAGTAAACTAAGTTCCTGAAGTAGGCTTGGTTTGTGCAGCTGGTTGAGCTGATACTGCTTGTGGTGTTTGTACAGGTCTTAATAGGTCAGCACCTGTAGATTCTACTTCACTTATATCTGGTTCATCTTTAGTAGGTTCAAGAATAGTCATTATAACTTGTGCTAAGTCTAATAGATCAGCTAGTTGGGCTGAGGAATCAGAAGTCGATTCAGAGATCTGTTCAGATGATGACTCAGAAATTGTTGCAGAGATTTTAGATGTTGGGACATGGGCTTCAAAACAAGCTTTTGAATTATCTAATTGGTTAGAGTCTTCTGCAGCAAGTGTAGGTGCAAGAGTTATTATAAACTCTATTAGAGGCGTTTTATCCTTCCCAGTAGAGGTGGAAGGTTGAGACTTCGGTGGAGAAGTAGGAGGTATATGAATTTGAAATGGTTTACTCCACTGGTTAACTAGTTCAGCTTTAGTATATCAAGGCGATGACTCGGGAACTTGTTCAGGCTTTGGCTTTTATTTTGGAATTTTAGTTTTAGCTTGAGCTGCATGAGGATGGATATGTTGTCTAATCAAAGGATAGTTGAACTTGAAGACCTTTTAATAGTCAGCTTCTTCTGGGTATGTCTGATACAGAAGAGGAGTGTATACTAGTTGTATATTTGGAAATACTGAATAGGATGAGCCATATAGAGTCTTAGACTTTGCAGATTGCATATTAGCTTCCATCGGTTGCACAATTCCTTTTATCTTCCTAAGTTCTCTAGTTTGGACGTCGAAGTCAGGTCCAAAATATTGTGTAGTAACGTAATGTCGAAGATCAGCGTCAAGTTGCTGGATCTAAGCTTTATATGAATTGTACAGTTGTTGGATCTGTTTAGAGGCGGCGTCAACTTTGTGTTGAGTAGCATGAGTCTGTTGACTGATTCCATATAGCTTGGAATCAATTCTTTGAAAAACTTTGTTCTGTGTTACAGTATTTGATGCCTGCCAGTTAAGAACTTCATCAGAAGGATTTATGACCAGTGTTTTTTGTGAAGTGATTCCTGTAGCTTGAATATAAGGGCTAGAGATAACCCTGGTTGTCATCTGTACTCCTACATAAAGAAGGAAAATCTTCTTCGTATGGCTTAACCATCATATAAGGTATAGCAGAAAGAGTAATGGCAAGAATTACTGGCTTAAATTGACAGGTAGAAGATTTTAGCATCTCACGAAGAGATCTAGGTATGGATCTTTCAGTATGTAGACCACTAGATTTACTGGAATCACCTAGATCTGGATCATCCTTGTGTGGATGTTACTGTTGAGAAGACATACAACTATGTTTAGACTTTTTCTTCCTCCTTCGTCGTCTGACATACGGCTCATCATCATCATCACTGTCTAACTCAGGGTTGAGACAAACTTCACAGTCAGGTTTGCACATAGATGGGTCAACATCCCATACAAAGTGTCCACAATGATGCCTTATATAAACTGGATCTCTATTAGATTTAAAATAATGAATAGGAGAGCCAGATTTACCATTTGTATGAGAAAATATAGGTTGAATCAGAAATATAGCACTAGATGTAGAAGTTCCAGATCGATCTTTTTTGGGCTTTACATAGATGGACTTTAAATATTGTTCTATTGTAGTAGATCTAAGATGACACTTTTCCAATCTAGCTACCTTACACCGAGGACCTCGAAGGGCACACAGGAAAAGTATGAGGACCAACTAGCTAAAACAACACCTTTGGGTAGACCATCGACTAACCAAAGTCAGATTGTAGATTGTTACAATGTCTAGTAAACTATTATGGAAGAACATGGGAATCTTGTGATTATCAGTAAGTTCCAGGTATGATGACCAAGACACAAAGCCCTTCTCTCCACGGGTACACAGCTCTCAGCTTTCCTCTTAGGAACCTTACACTCTCACAACTCTTTTTCCCCTTTTGAAACAATAGTCGCAACAGTACCTACACACTTTTCCTGTTAAATTCTAATCTCACATCAGAATATTTTATGTAGCCATAAACTGTCTTAGACTTTCTGATACACAAGATCTTTGGAAGAGGCAAGTGTAGAGCATACTTATCTCTGTATAATGTGATAGGCCTCTAGTGCATAAGCATTACTGTAGAAGCAAGAAGAGGAGCGTGGGGCTAGAGAACGTGGGCTAGTGACGTGAGATGGAGGGAATTTTTGTTAGGGGCATGCTGACTTGTGTTTGTTATGGGGAATTCTGTTATGGGGAATTCTGTTATCACTGAGTAGTATATATACCAGGGATAGGGAAGAAGGAAGGGAATCATTAATTTTATAGAGAGAAATTACAATGTGTTTGTTGGAGAGCTGCACCCTCTCGAATTGGTGTTAGGAGAGATTCAGCCTCTCGAATTGTTGTCCACAATTTCGACATTGTCAATACAATATAATATCAAGTATTCTACTCCCCTACTCTGTTCTATCATCTCTTCTACTGCTGGTTATCTGCGGCCACTGTTTTATTGAACCTAGGGTGCTTGTTTGGCTTTTGTTATTTTCGGAACCCATCATAATGATAGATAGTAACATTACTCAAGACTTAAGCTTTCAGGAGAGGGAGAACTTAGAGAAAATGGAAAACACTCAAACTACAAACTAATTTTCATTGAAATCAAACTTCTTCAAATCTAGTCGTGTTTACAATGAAAGAGAAATCGTACTTTTATAGGCAAAGCAAGGGCATGAAAGTAAAAACCTCAAGAGACACACTGATAACATCTTTAAAAAAGAAAGCAAATTTAAGTACAATCATCAAACCTTTAACAAAGCTACTTTGAAAAAGTAAACAACTTTCTAAAAAGCAAATAGTATGATGATAAAAAGGAATCTTGCATAGTGTTTTATGGGCCACAAAGATTCTCTTTCATCAAAAGACTCAAAAATTAAAAAAAAAAAACCTAAAAAGATGAGTCCTATGGAATCCAATGCATTAGTTGTCACGTATTGGTTCATGCCATGATTGAAAATTGGACGGAGAGTCTAGATTCCTTAAACTATCAGAATGACTTGGAGAAGTCTTTTGTTGCTTACTGGGACCGAGATCACATGTGTGAAGTTTGTGCAAGAATTGATTTAACTCATCTTTATTAGGACTATAATTTTCATCATTAGGGTTTTGACCATCTTGAGAGACTGATTCAAAAGGCTGAGAAGGTCCTGCAAGGTCTAAGACAGATTCTTCTGTATCATATTGAGGGCTATTAGAACCTGGTATGTTAACTTCTGGTGCTTCTGGTTCACTAGGAACAGATTGACCTAGATAAGGTTCAATAGAGGAGGAAATAATCGATGCATTAGGAAAATGATTTATCTCTTTAAGAAAATCTCTAAGAGATTAGAGCATATTGTCCTGATATCGCGCCCAATATAGTGATGTATGATAAAAATGGACAAAGTGCTCAGTGTAAAGGGCACCATTATATGTTTCATGATATGGACAATGAAGGATGAAGAAACAATATGTAGATTGTCATTTAGTAGAAGCTTTCCACAAACAATGTAGCGAAATAACCATAGAACATTGTTGCTTCCATTGGTCTAGTGGTTGAAACCACTCAAGAAATGTCCATAGCAAAGAACTTTCATTATTCATGTCACAGAGATGTTGGTAGAGTTGAAGAGGAGATAGAGTGACGACACAAGCATGGAGGGAAAAAGTGCCCGAAGATACCATAATGTGTTTTCAGAAAGAGGGTTATGAAGAAAAGTCACATTGAGGTAAGGTGATTTGAGGTTGCACATTATTGGACTACTAAGAGAGTTAGTTTCACTGAGAAAATGATGCAAATAATTATAAAAAAAATTATACGAGCAAGTGAGGCAACTTTAGAAACATTAGTAGGTGTACTAGTAAGGGGAGGAAGTATTTCTTTGTGATGGAAAAGAGGGTTTGATGAGCCATAAGAACTTGACAATCAAAGAATTTAAAAGATAAAGGATTTGAGAAGAAGATACCTCGCTGAAGAGGAAGAAAATATTTATAATGAGAAAAAGGAAGGAAAAAATTTGAAGGCCATGGTGGATTTTGTCTGAGCAACTTGGATAAACAAGAAATGCAAACTGCCACTTATATGTGTTATATGTGGACCAGGCTGGTAGAATCCATCTTTGAAATGCATACCCAGAAATTCAATCTCCTTTGTACCAATGATGCTTTTAGAGACTGAAAGCATGTTTCCATACTGTTGAGTAAGATCCAAGAATTGATGGAGTAAGGCCTGATGTTCCTCATGGGTCTTTGAGAATAGGATATTGTCATCAACGTAAATGATTGTACTATTGAGAATAGGCTTATAGATCTTGGTTATGGTTCTTTGAAACAATGGTAGGGCAACCTTAAGCCCAAACGGCATAACATTCCATTGGTATTGTGTATTAGGAATGCAAAATGCAGTTTTGTACCACTCATTTGGGTTGATACCCAATTGTCAAAATCCTGCCTCAAGATCAAACTTGGAAAAGATAACAGCTTCTTTTAAAAATAATACCTGAGTACCGATCTTTGGGAGAGGAAACTTGTCATTTTGCAGGAATGCATTCAGAGGTTTGTAATCAATCACTAATCTCTTTTTACTGTGCTTTTTCTCTGAACGTTTGTTCATATAGAATGCTTGGCAAGCCTAATCTGACTTTGTAGGCTCAATGAGTCCTTGCCTCACAAGAATAGCACACTCAGCTTGTGCTAGTTTAAGATCATATAATTCTTGATACGGGACTTTTCCACATAAAAAAGGAATCTTTTGTTACCATATAAACAGAAGGGTGTCTTCCACAATGGAATCTGATAAGTGAGATTTCGAATAAGTGTTTACATAATCTTCTTCTGTCAGTTCTCTATTGCTTAAAACGTTGTACCTATGGGATAGGGATAGCAAAAGAGGAAAAAACCGAAGATTTTACATAGTTTCATAGGATAAGTAAACTGTGCATGTGATTTAGGACAGTAGTCTAACAGTTTATCTCTCAGTGACGTATATGTTGTAGGAACCTGAGAAAGTTCAAACACATTTTTATTTCAGTGTAGGGACTAAAAAATGATCGATACCTAAGGCTTATGGGTAGGATCTGTAAAAGTAAGGCTTTTCTGTATACATCCATACCAATGAGAATATTTGGGCTAGGTAGATTGCTTCCAAGCACTTTAGTCCAAACTATACACTGTAGAAAGAATCGTATTCCGATCTTCTCTTTTTAATAAGCCCAATTTTGAATGAATTGTCATTTGCAGCAGTAAAGTACTCATCATGTGAGGTCCATACTTTAGAAGGTAAGATGGCTTCATAATCGTAGGACTGGTTTCAATATCCATAAAGCCAATAGCTTTAATGGGTTGATCATATTTTTCTTGTCTTAAGAGTTGGATCTAGACATATAGTCATTGGACTGGAGTACGATCTAAATTCATGCAAGTCTACTGTAGCATGTATATAGAATCATCTCCTAAAGAGATAGAAGATTTATAGGATTCATCATCAGAGGTCGTAATAGAAACAACAAACTTAGTTTCTTCATCTTCAGTGAAGAATGAATAGGCAAATTTAATTGCATTTGCTTAAATAACTTGACATCTTTCTTGCTTTTGTGAGGATAGGTTTATACAAAATGTCCTGGTTGTCTATATAGAAAACAACGATCAACTTTATGAGAATGATAGGATTTCTTCTTAAAGAATCGAACAAACTTTCGTTTCGTTCCATCTTTTCTCATATAAGTTTTCCTGAAGGGCTTGTAGCCTTTCATTTGTTTGCAAAACTTTCATCGATGATAGACATGATTGTAGTGAGATTTCTTCTTGTTGTTATAATCACAATTCTTTTTATCTTTGCACTTAATCTGAAGATAAGGCTTCTTGTAAGCCTGTTTGAGAAGTGGACCACCTTTAACAATGTTCTTTGAGGGAAGATCGTCAAAAGTAAACCAAGGCCCTGAAGTAGGAATGGTCTGTGAATCTGGTTGAGCTGGTGCTACTTGTGATGCTGGTGCAGGTCTGAAAGGTTCAGTACCTGTAGATTCTGCTTCACTTATCTCTGGTTCGGCTTCAGTAGGTTCAGTCATAGTCATCAGAACTTATGCTAAGTCTGATAGATCAGCTAGCTAGTCTAAGGGATTAAAAAATGGATCAGGGATCTGTTCAAATGATGACTCTGAGATTGTTGCAGAGACTTCAGATGTTGGGATAGAGGCTTTAAAACAAGCTTTTGAATTATCTGATTGGGTAGAGGAATCCTCTGCAGCATGTATAGGAGCAACAGTTGCTATGAACTCTGTTAGAGGCACTTTATTCTTCCTAGTAGAGGTGGAAGGTTGAGACTTCAGTGGAGAAATGTGAGGTGTATGAATCTATAACGGTTTACTCCACTGGTTAATTGGTTCAGGTTTAATATATCAAGGTGATGGCTAAGGAACTTGTTCAGGCTTTGGCTTTTACTTTCGCTTTTTAGTTTTAGCTTGGGCTGCATGAGGATGGATATGATATCTAATCAAAGGATCGTTAAACTTGAAGACCTTTGAATAGTCATCTTCTTCTAGGTACGTCTGATATAAAGGAGGAGTGTCTATTGGTTGTATATTTGGAAATACTAAAGAGGATGAGCCATATACAGTCTTAGACTATGCAGATTGCATACTAGATTCCATGCATTGCACAATTCCTTGTATCTTCCTGAGTTCTCTAGTTTTGACGTTGAAATTAGGTCCAAAATACTGCGTAGCAATGTAATGTTGAATATCAACGTCAGGTTGTTGGATCTGAGGTTTGTATGAATTGTACATTTGTTGGATCTGTTTAGAGAAGGTGTCAACTTTATGTTGAGTAGCATGAGTCTGTTGACTGATTCCATCTAGCTTGGAATCAATTCCTTGAAGAACTTTGTTCTGTGCTACTGCATTTGATGTCTGCCAGTTAAGAACTTCATCTGAAAGATTTGAAACAAGTCTTGTGAAGTGATTCCTATGGCCTGAATATAAGGGCTAGAGATAACCCTAGTTGTTCGAGTAACCATTATACAAGGTATAGGAGTGAGAGTAATGATAGGAACTACTAGCTTAGGCTGACATGTAGAAGATTTCGGCATCTCACGAAGAGATCTAGGTCTGGATCTTTCTATATGTAGACCACTAGATTTGCTAGAATCATCTAGATCTGGATCATCCTTGTGTGCATGATACTGTTGAGAAGGCATACAATGAGGTTTAGAGTTTTTCTTCCCCTTCTTCGTCTGGCATACTACTCATCATCATCATCACTATCTAACTCAGGGTTGACAAAGACTTCACAGTCAGGTTCACACATAGATGGGCCAACATCCCATTCAAAGTGTCCACGATGATGGCTTACATAAACTAGATCTCCATTAGGTTTAAAATAATGGATAGGAGGGCCAGATTTACCTTCCTTATGAGAAAATACGAGCTGAATCAGAAATATCGCACCGGATGTAGGAGGTCCAGATGGATCTTCATTAAGCTTTGCATAGATGGACTTCTGGTAGTTGGTGATCCATTCAGTAAGCATCAACTTTTCAAGCTCCATAGCTGGTAATTTCTTGGGGATCTAGATGATAGTAGTTTGATCATTAGAACAATTAGCAGCCATATAAAGATCCAAAGTATAATTTGGAAAGTTGAGGTCCAAAGCATGATTCTATAGACGATATATCATTTAGTGATGTAAGGTAGCCATGATGGTTGTAGGATCTTGATCGGCTCCAGTGATCTGAATCTGAACTTACAGCCATTCAGATAAAGTGGGATCATCCAACCTGATGCTGAAATCAGGTGTCAGAATGACACTTCCATTATTGAGCGTAGTCAGCAAAGTACCAATCAAGGCATTTTGGTACGTTGTATATTGTTAGCCCCGATTTTTTTTTATGATTAATTAAGCATGATTAGAGAAATTAAGCATTAGTAGATTAATTGAATTGACTTTAATTAAGTAAGTTAGCATTAAATTAGTATATGGCATTAAATGAAGTTAGTTGGCATGAATTAAATGAGCCAAGGAATTAATGTGGTTAGGTTACATGATTCAATGAACATTTAATGTGTTAGATATGTTAGTTGGGCTTGAGTGAAGAATTGGGCCTAAATGAGTTATAAAGAGAAGA
>JANZXV010000008.1:10590020-10608080 GCA_027576455.1 Erythroxylum roigii | reverse complement strand
TATGGTCAAATGTTCGAGCAATTCTCGTTCATTTAGAAGATACTGAATCTTCCTTTGCCACATATCATAATTGGACCTATCCAATTTTTCAGTGGTGGAAAAATCACCGATAAAGATTTTAGTTGTCATATCTACAGGTATATATAAACATGATATGAGGCACATATCTGAATAATTAAATTATCAAAAATATCATCATTCATATCATAAGATCAAAAATTTCACTAAGCTCACAATCATCACTTATGACATAAATTAGAAAATTTTTAATTAATTATTCACATGAAACATATTCAAAAGATGTATATATTTATATATATTTCATATATTAAACCAATTAACATAACCAATTCTTATGAAAAACATATTAACATTTTAATTTTAATTTTACATAAAACAAATTTATATAACTCATACAAAAATGAATTAGGAATTTCTATAATTTAATTAATCTATTTTAATTTGACATATCACAAAGAGGCCAAAAAAATCTTATACGTAAAAATAATTTATGTACAAAATTATATAAAACTCATTTATATAAATATTATTTTAAATATAATTCAAAATTACCCACAAAACATATTTATGGAATATTTTAAATTACATTATCTAAAAACACATTCATGAAGCGGTTAAAACACACTTAATTGTTTAAAAAAAATTTCAAAATTCTGCATTGAAGTTTTGTAAAATCATTTAACGCAGTAACTTTCGAAACAAGACGGAGAAATTTCCAGCATCTGCGTGATAATGTCTTTGAAACCATTCAACGTAATGCGTTTGAAAGATATTAAAGACAAGAGTAGCACAGTGAAGCTAAGGATTCTCGTTATTAATGCACAAATACCGAAATGCACAAACAATTAGTTATTCATGCATTTAATGCACGCTTTCCATTTCATGCATTAAATCGAAAATGCACAAACTTGTTATTCATGCATTTAATGCACACTCTCGTCACCATACAAACACAAAAATCAAGGAAGACTTTTGTTCCTCATTTCCTCCATGCACACTAAAGTTCCTTTCTACTATTGAACAAATGCTTAAAGAACAACAAATAAAGCTTTTCAGTTTCCGTAAAAACCAACTTCTCTTAAATGCACTTAATGCATTTACTGTGCATAACTTGATGCTTTTAACCATTGGACTTAAGTGCTCTCCTCTCTCTTTGTGATGTTCGTACCTGTAAATAACATGAAACGAAAATTTTTGGTTTCGTAAAAAAAAAATCGGCATAAACCCGTGAGAACATATGAACACAACAAAATACGCTATCAATATAGATTTATATATAAAGACTAATCTTATTGCGGAAGCGGGTGATCAATTCTTTATTTGATAATTTACGCTTTACAGTTGGCTACTAAAATCACCGTTAATCCACAACCTAAAATCTAATTCTTAATAGTGCTATTCATGTAACGGAAGATGAGGAAATTTTTCACCGAATTTAGCAAAAATAGCAGAGAGTCAAAGAGAGCGGAGACTTATTTGGATTCTAAGCCCATTGTTTTTCATTCATTCGACACTACAGTATCAACTAATGACATCTTTCTGTTTCTCACGGCAAATCCTAGCTTTTGGTGCTATTTTGAATGTACTTTGAATTTAGGTTTTAGTTTCTAGCTTCTGCCCATTGTTTCTCATTCATTCGAGACTACAGTATCACCTAATGACATCTTTCTGTTTCTCACGGCAAATCCCAGCTTTTGCTGCTATTTTGAATGTACTTTGAATTTAAGTTTTAGTTTCTAGCTTCTGCTCGCTATCATTACTAATCGACAAAATTCCCATCTCTAGTGCCGACTATAGTACTCATAATGATTTTTAAGTCTCAACATTTTATATATACCCTAGATATTTAAACTGATCAGAAAGATGAAGAAGGCTAAACTTTGACGATTGATATTAAAAATTGTAAGACTTGCTAGCTAGTTGATGCATTAACATTGCAGATTTTGATCCATGATCCCCATTATTCTACAAAATTAAAATAATCAAGATTTCTAATTATTCGGTTGTATCAGCATGAATTGCGATTATTTCAATAACCATGCATGATGATATTCTGTAATTCCTTATTTAAGAACGTATGTTGTTTATGAATGACCAAAGATGCATCATTATTCATTAGAAGAGATCCAATGTCACCTGTGAGAAAAGCAAAGAAAAAAAAAAAGAGGATGTGGCTTGTCTAGTCATACATACTACGGAGACGAGTTAAATCCGGAGATAATGAGCGCACCATATATGTAAGTCTGCAGCAGCATAAAGGTGCCACTCCTCAAGGTCCACAAAATCGCCCACGAAGTTCCCCCTTCCTCATTTAACTTCCTTTTCTCCGCAACTTTCTAATCTAAACTGGTAGGAGACATACGTGACATCCAAAGTGCTATACAAAGGTGTTTCTAATCATTATCTATCCCTTTATAGTCAAATTAATATCTATAGATGCCAGGCTGCGTTATTCGTTTTGATAGCCACCTAATAATTAATATATACTTTCGAGTCAGCTTTTGCATATATCAATTATATAAATTGATACCAATTCTCCCTAATTCCGAAGAATTATTTGTAATTTAAAAATTAAAAATTAAACTGATAAGACAAGATGTTTACGGTATAAAAAATTTAAACGATATTAGATTATCATAAAATTAACTAAATATTGAATAAAATTAAAGTTTTAAAATATGATTAAAAAATGTTGTCTTTATTCATCAAAAAATTGAAGTTTAATTGAATAAAAAGAATAATATATTATAAAAATTGATCAATTAATTAATTAAACTAATTAGTTTTTAAGGATAAAAGTTATTAAAGTAAACTAAATCAAAAAGTTAAACGGTTCAAAATTTTTGCAGTTGAACCTGAACGAACATATTTTTCAATGCATTACTTAAAATTACATAGATTTCACAATCTCCAACTAAGTTTAAAGTTGAGAAAGTAAAATGGGGAAATAAATTTGTCTACCATTTGAGTCATTCTCTTCAACGGAGACATTATATACTTTACTTGTACTCAGCAACTTGAAATTTCAACAAAAAAGTAATAGGTAAAGTTTTTCAAAGATCCATAATGTTATTAATGATTTTTTTGTATTTATATAAAGATTACACTTTAAAATATGATAAGATTGGTAAGATCACAAATAATTGAAAATTTATACTAAAGACAATATTTGAGAAAGATAATTATAATATCCATATTTTTGTCATTCCTAACGAGTGTCTTGTCTCTTTTGTTTTGCAAATAGTCTTTAATGCGGTGGTTTTGTAAATATATCGGTAAGTTGATCATTACTAAAAATATATCTTATTTGAACCTTCTCAATGTTTTTAACTCATTAACAAAATAATAATCTAATTAAATATGTTAGATCTTATTTGAACCCTTTCAATGTTATTAACTCGTCAACAAAAATAATAATATGATTTAATGTGTTTATATTTGAGCATTAAAAAATGGATTTGAAGTTAAATGTATAGTTCAACTATTGTTACATCATAAAATAGTTGTAATAGTAAAAAGAAATCCAAATTCACGTGGTAAAGAGTATAACCACATTATAAGGAGTATCATATTACTCCTTACATTCAAACATGCAACATTATGCTTCCCGAAGAGTTTTCTACCTAGCTAACATGGCACTAACACGTATCCATGTCCTTACTATATTCAACAAGACGTACAACATTCTCTTTCTTTAGGTGTTATCAATTCTTTACTATGTTTTACCCATATTAGCCAATACGGAGGAAACATAACCCTATGTTCAAACCTGTATGATAGTGTTTTATTACATAAAAGAAGAAGATAAGGAGGTTAATTGACATAGGATGCAAATAAGGTCTCATATTTAGGCTATGTTAACTAGTTTCATGCTTAAGAGAGAGGACAAAGGAACATAAAAGGTGAGTGTAACAGATCAAGGATTAGGTGAGAAGAGAAAAGAATTGGTGATGAGAAAAAGAGCATAGAAGATTCGAAAAGAATATTGTTAATGGTATTTCTGTCTGTCTTCCTTACATGTAGGAATTGTGTATGTATGTATTCCTTTCCTAGCTCGTCATAACAGAATAACAACTTTGTAACAAACACAAACAATTAATAAAATAGTACCTGACAATTAGAAAAATAACAAAATAGCCCCCTCAATTTCCTAATCGTTACATTACCCCACCCTCCAAAAGCACCTTGTCCTCAAGGTGAAGATAGGAATTCTGGAAAATGCTGAGCGATGACATCGCGGTCTTCCTATGTAGCTTCATTAAGATCTTTGCCTTTCTATTTAATCAGAACTTGGGGAATAGCAGTACCTTTGACTTTAAGCACTCGACTATCAATGAACAATTTTGGGACTGTGGTGGTATCATCAGAAGTCGCAAGGTCTGGGAGGGGAGAGACTGGAAAAGTAACATCACCATAAGCAAGCTTTAGTTGAGGGACATGAAATACTGGATGGATCTTTGCAGTAACAAGAAGAGTAAGTTTGTATGCAACAGTGCCAACTCGTTGAATGATCTCGAAGGGTCTATAATAACAGACAGAAAGCTTGAGAGAACATCGGGCTACCACTTTCAATTGCTTATAAGGTTGTAATTTTAAATAGGCCATGTCACCTACTAAGAACTCTCTTTTAGTGTGTCATTTGTCTGCTTGTTGCTTCATTCTATTTTGTGCCTTAAGCAATTGGGTCCTCAAAATAAGCAACTTATTTTGGCACTCTTGCAAATATGTCTCAATAGAGGCTATGGTAGAAGGTGTATAGGGGTTGGTTCTGGGGCTAAAGGGACTTGGGTAGGTTTGTAGTCGTAGAGGACTTCAAAAGGGGTTAGTTTAAGGGCTGAATGAAAATTGGTGTTGTACCAACATTCAGTGAGAGATAGCCATGAAGTCCATGACTTTAGGTTATCATAAATCATACATGTTAGATAATTTTCTACGCAGTGATTTAACCTATTTGTCTGACCATCGAATTGTAGGTGGTAGGCTGAACTCATGTAAAGGTTAGCCCTAAGAGCAGTGAATAATTCTTTCCAAAATGAGCTAATGAAGAGAGTATCTCGATCTGCAATAATTGCATAAGGAAGTCCATAGAGTTTATAAATGTTGTCGAGGAAGAGCTAGGCAACATGTTTTGCTATGTATGGATGAGACAATGTCAAAAAAATGGCCATATTTAGTAAATTTGTCAATAACTACCATAATAGAGTCCTTCTCCCAGATTTTGGCAACCTATTGATGAAGTCCACGTTGATTTGGTCCCATGCCTACGTCGATACTATTATTGGATGGAGTAATCCAAGGTATGTAACTTGCTTTGGCTTACACTGTTGGAACACCTTACATTTACTTACCCATTCAACCACTTGTTTCTTCATTGCAAGCCAATAGAAAACCACCTTCATGCATTGATAAGTCCCTTCTGAGCTAGCATGACCACTTAAAGCAGACCCATGCTTGAATTATGTCAACCTTAGTCTAAAATCTTCAGCGTTACCTATATAAATTCTCCCTTTAAATATGATTAGTCCCTGCTTTAGAGAGTAGTCTCCTTGATTAGAAGACCCTAATATTGCCATTTAGGCCAGGAAGTCTTGATCCCAGATATCATAACGATAGCTTCTGATCAAATCTTTTATCCAGTCTGGAACATGATGGGAAATGGCATAACAATCGGAGTGCACAACTTTTCTCGATAAGGCATTAGCTACTTTGTTCTCCATACCCTAGCGATAACTATAGAATAATCCAGCCCCAACAGTTTAGAGAGACCTTTCTTTTGTAAGTGAGTGTGGAGCTTTTGCTGCAGTAGGAAACGTAGGCTATCATGATCAATTTTTATAATAAAAGAACTTCCCTCCAAATAATGTCTCCAATGCTCAATAGTGAGTAGGACCGCAAGGAGTTCCTTGTCTTAAATTGACAACTCCTGACTCCTACTGCTTAAGGCTTTGCTTAGATAGGCAATTAGATGATGCCCTTACATGAGCACATCACCAATGGCAGTATCACTTGCATCCATTTCAAGGATAAATGGCTTTAAGAAGTCTGGAAGGGCGAGAAAAAAAGTTGAGCACATGGCGAGCTTAAGCGCCTCAAAAGCAACTTGTGCAGAGGAAGACCATAGGAAGGAATCTTTTCTTAATAAGTTTGTGAGAGGCCTGTTGATAGCACCATAATCTTTCACGAAACGTCTATAATAGCCTGTGAGATCAAGAAACCCCTTCAACTCCTTCACTGTGTTAGTTGTCAGTCAATTGGTCATTGCTTCGATCTTTGTTGGGTCTGTGAGGACTCTTCCATGTGAAATAATATGGTCAAGATACTCGATTTGAGTCTTTGCAAAGGAACATTTAGAGAGCTTGAGGAATAATAGGTGATCTTTTAGTAGTTGAAAGATCATCCTCAAATGCACCAAGTGTTAGCTAAAAGATCTGCTATAAACTAGTATGTCATAAAAAAACTAAAACAAATTTCCTCAAATACGGTTCAAATACATTTATTCATCAGTGATTGAATGGGGCATTAGTGGGCCGAAGGGCATCAAGCAGAACTCATAATGGCCCAAGTGAGTTATGAATGTTGTCTTTGGCATGTCATCCTTACGCGTTCATATTTGGTGATAACCAGCGCGTAGTTCCAGCTTGAAAAAATAATGAGCATCATGCAATTCATCAAATAGGCCCTTTATATGAGGAATGGGGAATTTGACCTTGATGGTTATTAAATTGAGTTGGCGATAATCAACACAAAAATGCCACGAACCGTCCTTCTTCTTAACTAATAGCACTGGTGAAGCAAAAGGGTTGTGGCTAGGTTGAATAACTCCATAGTGAAGCATTTCTCTAACCAATTTCTTGATTTCTTCCTTTTGAAAATGTGGATAACGGTATGGTCTTAAGTTCACTAGTTTGGAAACAGGTTTACGAGGGATTTTATGATCACAAGAACGTTGAGGAGGTAATCCCGTCGGTGAAGCAAATAATTCCTAGAATTCAGTTAGTAAAAATTAAAGCTCATGAGAGTGGTTATCAGGTTTTTACTAAGGGAGTACATCAGCAGTTGGCCATATTGCAAACATATTGCAAACAGCTGAATTGCACTATCGTTCTTAACAAAAAAAACAAAGTTCCTTGCAAGTGATGGAGCCCAAACGAGCTTGGTCCTCTTCTGTCACCCCTTTAACACTACCTTACGCCCATTGTGATCGAAGGACAATGATAGATTTGTAAAATCAAAAAGGATAGGGCCAAAGCTCTTCATCCAATCGACCCCTAACACCATGTCACACACTCCTAAGTCTAGTACTCCTAGGTCTGCCTTGAACGTTAGTCCCTGTATACTCCACTCAAATCCTACACAACAATAGTGACTATGAATTTTGTTGTCGTTGGCTACCATCACTATAAGAGGATTCGTAGCTTGCAGTGGTAAATGTAATCTTTTGGCTAGTTGAGAATCCAAAAAACTATGGGTACTTCCACTATCAACCAAAATTAATAATGGTCTTCCTTAAGTCAATCCCCGAATTCTAATAGTATTGAATTTTGGTTCAGAGTTTTTTCCTTAACTAATTGCCTATGGTGGTTGAGGATCATCCTCGTGGTTTACCCCTTAAAGCTCAGCTACATCATCCTGAGCAACAATAAAGTGGAATTGTCTCTTTTGGCACACATGTCCTAGAAATTACCTTTCCCGAGCAAGAAAACAAGCTCCAGGCTCTCTTTTTTGGTTCTGACTTGTTGTATAATTGGGTTTTAAGTTAGTAATAGGTCCCTTTGGTGCTACTGTGGACTTATTAGTTGATGATAAGCTCGAAAATGATGGTTGACCCTTCTGTCTGCATAGCAGAGCTTTTATTGATACTTCCTGCAGTTTGGCTTGCTCTAACACCTCAACTAATGATTGAGGTCTGAACATTTTGACCATATGTCTCAATGTGTCAGAGAGGCCACTGAGAAAACTTGAAATAAAATAGGATTCTATTAAAGTTGGGTTGGCTTGTAGCATAGCTAAACGAAGGTCTTCAAAATGCTCTTGATATGCTTCAATCGAACCCCATTGCTTAGTTTATTAAATTCTTCTACGATATCAACCAGCTATCTATAGTGAAACCTACGGTTTACTGCCTCCGTAAACGCTTCCCATTAGTTTGACCCTTTTTGTTCAATCCAATCCTGAAACCATACATCGAGTTTCCCTTCTAGGTGTATGGAGGCCACCTCCATCTTAAATTCTTCAATGACCCTAAAAATTCGAAAATATCTTTCACACCTCCTAATCCAGCTTCTCGAATCTCTACCATAGAAATAAGGGAAGTCTAGCCTTGGAATGAGGTTTTGGTTAAAGCTTTGGCTTCCTCCTATTAACTTGTTGAGACCCATCTGACTGGTACTACCCTCTTCCAAGCCATCTGATGCAACACCTTTGCCCTTACCATTCTCTACACCCTTATCTCCTGGAGGTGGTAATATACAAACACCTCCCAAACTTCCCACTCTACTACCTCCTGGGTCATATTGCATCTCAGGAACTTTGTTTTCTGCTTGAGTTTTAAAGAGACAGAAGAGTTCCTCCATTTAGGTTGTTACGACTTGTAACCTAGTGTCCATGGTATCCACCTTTGAGAATCGTCACTCCATATTTTCCTGCAGCTCACCAAAGGTTCTTCTCATCTGTTCTTCCATAGAGTTTACTTTTTCTTCTAGGTTCGAGCGTCCAGCCATGGTTATATTCTTCTTTCGTGCCAGTTCTAGGGTAGAATTGTTCTAATACCTTATTTGTAACAGATCAGGGATTAGGTGAGAAGAGAAAAGAATTGGTGATAAGAAAAAGAGTAGAGAAGATTCGAAAAGAATATTTATTAATGGTATTTTTGTCCGTCTTCTGTACATAGAGGAACCGTGTATGTATGGATTCCTTTCCTAGCTCGTCGTAAAAGAATAACAACTTTGTAACAAACACAAACAATTAGTAAAATAGTACCTGACAATTAGTAAAATAACAAAACAACCCCCTCAATTTCTTGATTGTTATAGTGAGTTTTTGAAATACTGAAAAAAAAAACAATTAAAAGGTGAAGAAAAGCCTTTGGGATGAAAGGAAGAACAACTTTTGGGAGAAAAAGCAAGAAATCAATCAAGATTCATCAACGAATTAAAGATTCAAGAAATATGATGATGTTATCTTTTATCTATTGTTCTTTCTTGTTTATTGTTAATATTTTTTTAATTGTGAATTAATTGGGATATAAATTCATGTGCGATAAACCATAGGGCTTGACGTTTTAATTTAAAATTTCTTAGTTTTCATGAGAATTGTTCATTATTATATTGTGTTGAACTAAATTTTCTACACATTTTTATTCAACTTCAAAATTCATACATTAGAATGAATAGATTATATATGTGGATAGATCTTAACATGAATAATGAGTTACATAGAACCATAAAAAAAGGACCACATAAAGCTTTATATAAGGGTCAAACCTATAATAGGATTCACAAAGCATAATAACACATTCTTAAGATTTTTTATTAGAAAGAAATTTTAGTCAATCAACTTAAGGATAAGAGATATATTACTCGAGAAAGAATATAGCTATGATATTGGAATTCTAATAGATCCAAGAAATAGGATTAATCATTGAGTCAAAATAAATTCAATATATAAAAAATGATTATATAAAAATTTCTACATAAATCTTACTTATTTATTAGTTGTTTTAATTTTATTCAATGCTTTAGTTTTGTTATTTAAATTTATTTTATTTATTTTTAATCAACTACTTGATTTATTACATTAAATAATAGAAAGACAGTCAGTACTAATAATTATAATTATCGCGGGATGGAGAATCAACTCACCTAAAATACACTATAAGAAATAATTAATATACTTACCTAAAAGTGATTTATATAATATTATTTTATATTTTGTTGATTTTTATCAGTTTACCATGCATCATTCGAATAATTATGATTAGTCGTTCCATTTCTTTAAATTATTTTTGTATCATTGGATGTATATCAGATCTTAGTGTGATGTGCCTTAAACCTTCAATTTCATGCTAAGTACTTTAAATGCGACGCAAATGCCTAGTATGTTGACAATTTTTTTGAGCTATATTATCCTTCCAATCAACAAGTAATTCTCTTAACATATACTATATGACTTGTCCTTTGTTATTAAAACATAACCCTAATTAATATAGACTCGGTATAAAAAAAAAATTATATATATAATTGCTATGAACATCTTTTTGCACAAATTACTTACTGTAAAAAAATGATATTTCAGTACACAGAAAGGGTTATATACATTTGCAACTTTGGTAGTGATCAAATAATTATAACAAGAATTTGTATAACAAGATCTCCTCCAAGCACGATTACTTATCCAACTATTATATTTAGTTATAATATGAAGCAGTTTGCAAAACCAAGAGAATTCCAAAATAGCCCCTATTTTTGCGTGCAATATGCATCTATCTTCCTCTTACCTTTCCTATCCCTCCCGTCCCGTTCCACCCAACTCAAACTTTTGACAAGATTACTCATAATAAATAGACAAATTAATTAAAACATTGAAAACTTTTGTAGCTTTAAATATCTCAGTCGACAAAAGTTCATGCCCTTGATTTGACATACCTGGTGGTTGCCTTAGTGTTGAATACGTGTCGTATGAGAGAAATTAAGTGCAGGCTGGGCATCCGCCCAGGATCATATCCCTCTTCATAAACAATAACACACACGAGAAGGCTAAAACACTTTTCTTCTAAATAATTTTCCCAAACACAAGGTGTAATTTGTCATGCTCCACTAAACACACAAGGTACATTTTTTTAATTTCTACCAACTATATATTTATCAAAAATACTATTTAGCTGTTTTATATATATGAGGAGTTATACACGTCCTTCCGTAAACCATCAAGTTAACGTTCCTCCAAAGATTAATAACTATGAGTAGCTTTATTTATTACCTACTCCCTCAATTTTTCTTTTCAAATTATGCATAATAGTCCTTAATTTTCTCATATATCCTTAAATTCTCCCTTATACTTTATTAAAGTTAGACTGTGTCTAGTGGAAATGACTCTGATCTTAGTTTTACAATGACTTGGAAATCGTCCAATTGAAATTTTGACAACACAAATGTGATCCGTTTTGGAATTCCTCAATTGCCAATTGTAGTGTTCAAATTGTCACTTACGCACAATATACACTTGCACCCTATATCTATGTCTTCTTTCTTACTTATATCACAATGTTTTTCTTGTACACAGTTTCACGCAAACTTCTTTTTCCGGAACTCTAAAGTGTAGAACACATGATGCAACATATATTCCAGCCCCATTTACCATTTTGTGGGTGGCATTTGAAATAACAATTTTAAAATAATCTCAACTTTAACCCTCACATACATAAGCACAAGTAGAGATAATCATGTCACAAGGGTATATATATTTCTGAATACATTCTGTTACCATATGAAAAGCTGTCAGACCAATATATTACTTCATCTCATATATAGTTGTAACACAAAAAATAATAAGCAATTATATGTGCGTGTCATCTTCGTAAACAAACAGTCAATATAAACTTCTGACGTTGGTTAATTTAATAAAGACTATAATTCAAGTGGTCCTATATTAATATGCTCCAAGTATTTCTGCGCTAACATAACATTGACTTATCCTGTATATATATATATATATATATTCCTTGTAGCCTAATGGCGAAAGCAATCAGAATCAGATGTCTGAACACGTAGTTATATATTCATCGTTTAGTTATGTGAAACCACAGGTCAAAAGCTAAAGTAGTTCTGGGATAACGCATAAATAAAGAAATGCAACAGATGCTGATTTATTGCAGGAAGGGATATATATCTTTTTACAGGTCATCTTAGTTTAGCTTTGCAGGAAGGTTTCAAGATCTACTATTATATATATTAAGGGCTACTTTTGTTGCGTTGTGGACTTAAGTTGAGGAATATTAGCTCAGAGATGCTTTTCCATCCTCTAAAAAATCCGATAGAGGGGCTTATTCTTAGAGTTTTATGCAGGGTGAGGTGACAGAATCAAGTCATTTTCGTCACGCGCAAGTTGGGGGGTAGTCTAAAGAATTGGGAACAGTTGCGTATCAATAACAAGGGACAAGATAGATAACCATGTTCGCGGTAGTGGACTCCTGACATCCAACAATCCCCTCACGATCAATTTGTTAATCATGGAAAAAGTAATCTTAATTAATGAGACGCAAGCACAAATCCTAAAATCAAGATTACTAGGCCATTCTGCTGTATTAATTCCTAAAGGAGAGGTAATCAGATGACGCATAATGATGCAACTGAATTGAAGGATGCATCTATCCATCTTTCTTATTCTCTCAGTCTCTATTATATTTATACATGTATACATATTGAAAGCATCTTCTATTTGTGAATAAAATTCTGAGAGGGTCTTTACTTTTCACTATTGATAACTACGGAATTTGTTGGCCAACATGTATTGTATGGTTAGTCGACCTCTTTCAGAAACCAAGTGAACTTACACAAGTCATTTTTAACTCTCTTTGAGACGAGTGAATTCGATATAATTCAGTTGAAGTGGCTATTGGGTTCCCCATCTTCATTCTTCAACTGGGACCTGGAACTGCTACCAAGCTCACCAAAAGACAGAGACAAGGCAAGAATGAGACATGGAGGACCATATCTTAAATCTCTACCGTAGATTTTTGTCACACTACTAACCCAGATAAGAATAACATCTTTCAGCCTTTTAAGTAGAATCATTCCAAGTTTTAGTAGCTAGGGTTTATTCTTTTCCCTTATATGCGAAAAAAGGTAGTAGGGATCATTCCACAACAACCAGATCCCCACCACCTTCACCAACAACAGTTTCAGAACAACAAAATCCGGAGTCTAAGTGTTGCAAACAGTCCCTTCACACATGCTTCCATGATTATGATAGAATTTGATCTCGTCAAGTTTCACTGAAGGAAAATGCCACACCAAACTTGTAATGGGTCTCTTACTAGTCAAAATTCAATAATGGCACGACTGAAAAAGATAGAAGCATAGCAACAGTGACCCCACTGCCAAGAGAGTAAGGTGGAAACAAAGGAATTTACACTTGGCATATATACCTTCTTCACAGCTGGTCCTCTGGAAATTCAAGTAGCTAGACACCAAATGGATCGAACCTGGGACCACTGCATGCCACGTTAAAATGATAACTTGACTATCCTGTTGTATTCTTTGCTAAGGATATTCTCTTTTGAAACAAAATAGGATGACCAGTTTATTTAGCTGGCCAGTCCACTGAAAATTTCATCAGCTATAATTTTCCTGTTGGGTTGCGCAAGTAGCTACTATGGTTTCTGATAACTAACAAATTAACCGGTAGTTATTTCTTCCATGATTGACCATCAATAGATACTCAAATAAGAGATGCCAATCAATGCACTATAATTAACAATCATATCATGCATATATAGATTATGACATATAAAGATGAAAAGTTCCACTCTTTATCGATGTCCTGTTCGAGTAATTGAAATTGTAGTTCTTTCTGTAAACTCAAAATAACCTTATAAGAAATTGAGGATAGTTTACCATTTGCATCATGAAATTGAAAATAATTGAAGACCTTAATTTTTAGCATAAATTCTGATTACTTCAGTTACCTACAATCATGCAGCTCCTTTTTCAGAAACTCATGTTGATGATAAATAGTTACAGATGTATCATTAAAACAGAACCAACGAGCAAGAAGAAATAGAAGCCTATAGTTCTTTCCAGGGAAGTGGTTTGTACGGTCATACTAAATCTGGCGAGAAGCATAAAGAAGCCACTGCTCAAGGTCCTTAATGTTGTGCCTCAATTACACATCTCTAGATGCCAGGCTGCATTATTCGTTTTGATAGCCGCCAAATTATTAATATATACTTTTAAGTCAGCTTTTGCGTATATTTAGATAGAATTGATACCATATTTCCCCAAGAATCGATTTTTTTGAATTATTGTTTTAGATATATATATAACTCGCGAGAAATTCCTTTGACACAATTTCCGCTAAAAGTTAAACCTGAGGTAATAAAGTGGGAAATAATCCTATCTACCATATGGGTCAATCCCTTGCACTAAAACCTCATGTTTAATCACTAGTCATACTGATTACTGAGCAACTGGGCAATTCAGCAGAAACAATAGATAGGTAACTGTCTATAAAGGTCCAAACTACTTACAGAAAACGTAGTGTGCTATGTCATGCTTGCAAGATGACTCATTATGAATTATCAGTTTTTGATGATAGTGGAGACAACAAATCTTCATTATATCTTTTATAACTTGTTTAAGAATCACTTGTTCATGAGGCTACAGGATATCGCAAGAGATATTATTATTAGACACAATCTATATGAAAGCTTAAATCCAGTAATGAATTTTGTTGCATAGAAGTCCTTGTCCTTATTAATTATTCATTTGATCAATACATAGGCCTTTAAACGTCTCCTACTTGTACTGCAGCCATGCATCATCAGAATGATTAGCATTACTCAAACAATTTGTATCTTTTTATTCAATTTTTATTGAGATTAATAATAATTAAATGTTAAGTAAATTTTAATTTAGAGATCAATTACTTAAATAATTATCTTAATATCTTTTACAATATCTACTAATAAAAACTAATTATATTTTATTAAAATAAACATTTGTAAAATTTTGTTTATAAATTAACATCTATTTTTAGCATATATTTTAATTATTAAAACTAATGTATTATTATACATAAGTGTTTGATATTAAAAAAATCATAAATAACCTATTTTAAAAATTACATAATTTAAATATAAAATAGTTATTTAAATAATAATTAATTTAATTTTAATAATAAATTGATTTACTGATAATTAATAATAAAAATTAAATAATATATTTTTAATTAATAATAAAATCATATTATAACAACAAATTAAAATGATTTTTCATTTTTTATAAAACTAAAAGATAAAAAGAAAATTAAAAATCCAAATGAACTGATTTTTTTTAAAAAAAAAGTAAAAAGGGAACTAACTAAAGCAGCCTACATTTTTATTGGATCTTCTGGCTCTTGAGTCTTGTCTAAAGTAATGATCCGGATTTAGTTTACAGTGGACCCCACAAATCAAGTTAGATGGTAGTAATTACTACTCCAGATACTCTGTCCAGTTTTACTCCGTCTTATTCTGTCTCATAAAATTTCAACCATTTATTTTGCGGACTCCACGCGGACTCTATGTGGGTCCCACATAAATAAATGGCTGAGATTTATTGGACACAATAAGACATCATAATATTGGACAGAAGATCTAAACTCAGTAATTACTAGTTTATTATTTTATCAGCCTAACTACTTTCCGTTTGCTGCAAGGACACGTTGATTATGTAATGCAAGGGTTTAACGTCAGGGAATACGTTTTATGTTGTTCTAGAAACTGAAAAGGGATGTATATTTATCGATACAAAATGTATCGATCGACCGAGTTCTTTTGTTTGACATGCATGGAATAGTAATGTTATCTTCTATAACCAAATCTTAGATTTCTCATTTAACATAATGTGTGAAATTTTTTCTCTGTCTATTATACGCATGTTAAAGTTTGATAATTTTAGCTTCTTTTAATCATTAAATTAATGTAAACAAACCTAGCTAAATAAGCATACATATATTCAAATCTCAAATGAAAGCACGTTGTGTGTATATATATATATATATCGATCAATCTATAGATAAATTAATTATCATACACATAATATATAGAAAATAAATAAAATTGATAATTTTAAAATTAAAATGTTAAAAAAAAGAAGAGCAAAAGTGTTACTTTTAAAGGATGTACAAACTATTAAATGAATTATATAGCATCTGTATTAGATATTATTTTGTATATCTTCCTTCCAAAAATAAAGATATACAAAATATAGTTGGCGTTTGGAAATGTAAATTACTATTCTGAAAATTCATATTAATTGTAATCATACGAGTAGATAATTCCAGAAATAATAACATAAAAAAAAGAATACGGTCCAAAATTAAAAGAAAATTTTTAAAGTATGAAATATAAATTTTTATGCTAGAAAACCGAAACTTATCTTAAATGTCATACACAAAACGTTCAGACCTTTGAACTATTATATCATTACTATTAACATCATTGATTTGTAATAAATAAAATATACAAACTATATTATTTCCTAGTTTATCTTTATTCATATCACTAAATTAAATAAATAATCACATACCCCTTTTTTTTTCTTGCCGTGAACTGTTTCCTAATTCTTTATAAATTTATCAAATCGTACCGTCCAGGTAAAAGAAAGAAATGAACTACATTGAGCCAGCTGGATAGTTTGCATCAGCAGTTGTCACCGTAGAGTTTAGATTCTCTGTCCAATATTACTCTGTCTTATTATGTCTCATGAAATTTCAACCATTTATTTTATGAAACTCACGCGAGACCTATGTGAGATCCACATAAATAAATAGCTAAGATTTATTAGACACAATAAAATACCATAACATTAGACAAAGGATCTGAACTTCCAATAATAAGCCCTCGTCTGTCTCTTTTCCATCTTGTGCAAGTGCGTCCCTCTTCTCTTCCTTGAATTTCTCTCGACCTCTCCTTTACGTTGTGGGACGGCAGAGCCACATCACAGGTAATTTGGGTTCCAAATTCTATCAGAGACTGACAAGTCTCTATTGTAAAAGATTACAGATTTTTAAAATGCCAAGTCTCTGTTTTAGTTAACAACCTACGACATTAAGGCCATCCATCGATAAACATTAATAATCTTAAACTTCGGCTCTAGCATTCAACCCAATTGTAATTTGCACATAGCTTTTATTATTTTAAAAAAGGTATATAATAAGTCATTTAAGAAAAATCATATGAAGGGGTTTAGAAGTTAAAAGAGTTCCTACAATCTATACACGGATTATTAAAGATATGTTTGGAAGTGTAAAGAATAGTGTAAGGATAATAGGAGATACAAAACATTTTTATATTGATATTGAACTGCAATAAGACTCCTTATTAAGCTTCTTTTTGTTTACTGTAATTATGGATAAAATCACCAAGAATATTCAATAACATATTTTTTAGTACATGTTGTTTGCTAATGACATTATTTTATTGGACAAGACAAAAGAGAGTGTCAATTTTAAGCTAGAACTTTGGAAGGATACGATTGACTTAAATTACTTTAAACTGAGCATGACTAAGATTGAATACTTAGAGTGAAACTTTTTATACTATAGGGTGAGCTTCTGATGTGAAGGTAAAAATTAGTTCAGAAGTCATAATGCAAAAAGAGTGTTTTAAGTATTTAGTATCTACATTCAAAGCAATAAAGAATTGACGAAGATATAATTCACTGTATTAGATCAAGGTGGCTTAAATGAAGAAATGCATCAGGAGTTTTATATGACAAGAAGATATTACTCAAGATTAAAGGTAAATTCAATCATTTAACGATTAAATCGACCATGCTCTATAGGAGGGAGTATTAGCCCATCAAAAAAGTGCATAGTTATAAGTCAATGGTGACAAAAATGAGGATGCTCCGTTGGATGTACAACCTTACTAAAAGAGATAAGGTTATGAATGTATTAGTAAGAAACAAGTTAAAGGTGACTAATATTAATGGAAAATTACGAGAAACAAGGTTTAAGTGGTTTGAACATATTAAGAGAAGATACCTTGACGCTTTAGCGGGAAGATACGAAAAGACTGTATTTAGAGACTGTAAGAAGACAAAAAGGAAGGCTTAAGAAAAACTAAGGGAAGTGATTAAGAATGATATGGTTCTATTGAAACTTACCAAGAACATGAATCTCAGTAGAAAATTGTGGAGTAGTAGGTTATGGATAAATAATATCACATAGAGATGTCATTTAAGTTCTCATAAATTTTTAAAACATTTTTCTTATAGTGTTATGTATTGTATTTAGCATAAATATGTAATATTTAGTAATTTAATATAAATTAGTTAG
>JANZXV010000008.1:10568540-10586493 GCA_027576455.1 Erythroxylum roigii | reverse complement strand
TCATCTTCAAATGTCACATCCAAATTCATTAAATCAGTAACTAACTGATTAAAACTGGTGATGTGATCATTTATAGTAGTACCCAAAATATAAGAGAAACGAAATAGTTTCTTCTTCATATGAAGCTTATTCTGGCTGCTTTTCTTCAGGAATTTCTCTTCCAACGTGTTCCACAATTTAGATGTAGAAGTTTCTTTCGGGAAAGCATACTTTTGCTCTCTAGAAAGATACGATTGAATTGTACCGCATGCCAAACTATTTATAGTCTTCCAATCTTTCTCCATAACATCACCTGGTTTCTTTTCTTCAATGGCGATGTCAAGACCTTGCTAAAAAAGAATGTCTTGAATTTCACTTTTCCATATGCAGAAATGACCCGTGCCATTAAAAATCTCCACGGAAAATCTTGCATTTGTCACAGTAGTCCTTGCTAGAATAGATGAGGTAGAATCTGTCGACGTGATTGGTGCAGTTATATCTTTGATTTCTGTCATCTCTGCTACAATTTCTATTCAATAACTGTCAATGCAGAATGCCAATAGCTCAAGGAAAAATCTTTTATGATGTGGAAGATCAAACCATGCTGCAACCACATAGCATACTAAGAAAAAACTTGGCTCTGATACCAATTATTGTAAAACTCTAGGTTAATTTCCACCGATAGTGACAAATTCACCTTGACCACTATTGCCTAGATGAATAGAGTGTGAACGATTGTACTGAAAAATCACACAAGGTAAATTCCTAGGAAAGATTGGAGGGTCACAGACGGTCCTAATTAAATACCAATCTCCTAGATAGAATTTTTCTACATATGTAATTTAATAACACAATAATTCACTACAACTATACCTGATAATAGCTATTAAATAAACAAAAAAAGAATAACAAAATTTAATGAGATTCGGTCAATTATGCCTGCTTCTTCAGACACTACTAAATTTGTATTTCACTATTTTTTTGGAAATAATACAAGTGAAATACTACAGAAAGAGAGCAGAAATTTATCTTATGAAAGACAATTTTTGGGATGATTTAACTAGGGAGAAGAAGCTCCTTTTATGATTTTAGAAACCTCCACCATTCTCACACATTTTTGACCAGGGATTATAAAATGAGCCAAAATATTTGACTAATCAATAGCTAAAGCCCTTTTTTTTTCAAATGTATCTTTCTTCCTCAGCTTCTTGAAAACAAATTTAGTTATTTTCTCAATTAAAATTTCCAATCCAGTTCAATACGCGGTTCTGATAATTTTGAGTATAAATTAACCAATGTTTTCTCGAATTTCATTAGTTGTTATTTCGAAGAACAAAAAAAATATTGAAGAGGGCTAAACTTTTTCGTTTCAATTAATGAAGGACGTTGGTCTGTAGTGTTCTATTCCTAGCTTAAAAATAAAACAAGATACGGCCGGTAAAGAGACAAATAGCCTCTCTGGCTAGCCTTAGTCTTAGAGAAAGAGTAGCTTCTCGTGTGCATGGGCCCCACCTTTTTACTAGTACCAAGTCCCAATCAAAGACATTAAAGAAACAAACTTATTCCCAATACTCCTCCGTTGTCGAGTAAACTGAACCTACTACACTGCCTGTTTTATACCCTTTTGTCTTTAACCTTTGTCTAAAAGAAAACATAGTACGACTACGACCTTAATTATTGCATGTGCAAAAATTAAAAAGCCCGCAACGAGGCGTACGACAGACAAACACAGGCGTATAGAAAAATATGCGGTCATTATTTCTCCCGTTATTTACTTACGTGAACGCGCGAAAATATTTCCTAGAGATCTCACAGGGGGTTTTTATTATTTTTTTTTTTTCTTTGTATATGCAGCGTGTTGTCTCAAGTCATCCTTATAAAGACTTGTTTACTGAGCGTCCGATTGATTCTATTTTTATTTTTCTGTTATTATTTTTAATTTTTGTTTCTGTTTTTGTTTAAAAAAACAAAAACTTGTTTAGTTAATATTTGTAATATAAAAATTGAAAACAAAAATATGTTTGGTTGAGATTAAATACATCTCTATCGTATTATTTCATACCCTATCTTTTTCATTTATTTCTATACAATCATTGTCATCATTCATATTGTTAAAGCTTTCTACAACTAAATTTAATAACATATAAGCGACATCAATTACAATAATATTTATAAAGTATTAAATACTAAATATATATTAAAATAAACATGTTATAATGTATTGTTTTCCACCTTTTAAAAAATCATCGGTTCTTTACATATTATATCAAGACAATAAAGTTACGTAAGGTGTAAAAATAGGAATACATGTGAAGAATTGCATGAATGTTTGTAACAGTTGCATTTAAAACATGAATACAATTCCTTAAAAAAAAAACATGAATACAAGTGAAGGCAATGAATGTTTCAATAAAAAACATCATACACGTAGACTTGTATGAAAGTAACTGTTGAAGCATTAATGCATTTAATGCTTCAACAGTTACTTTCATACATTTAATGCTTCAACAGTTACATTTAATGCATGAATATTTGTTTATAGAAAGATGAATCTTAGATATGAAAACCCAATACTTTTCATTCGATAAAAAAATTCATACACGAAAATAGAAAACTTGTTTTGAAAACTCACGAAAACGTTATTTTTGGATTTTCGTAAATTGGCTGCAGTTTTCTTATTTTTTAAAACAAGAAATTGTAAAATCTTCGACCAAACATGTTTTAAGCAGCTGTTTCTTTTTTTTTAAAAAACGGCAACGAAAAATGCATAAAAAGACGTAACCAAACAGCCCTAGTGTTTTATGTATCTAAATCAGCGCTTTGTTTCATCTTTCAATTGACATTTACTTCTCCAAGATATATCTCATTGGTTATGTTCATTCCATAATCAATTTTAGGTTTCGTCTGATACGAACTATATACTTAACAAGGAACAAGAAAGTGTAGGACGAAATAAAATACAAGCAAGGTATACTATAACTGATGGGTTCTTTACTTGTACCTGTTATTTTAAAGAAGCATTTACCAAATAATGTTGTATGTTGACGAAAGAATCGTAATATCTCCGAAGGTTACTCTCCTATGCGCGTGTTCCCTTCTAATTTCAATCATTAAGCAAAATAATATTATTTAATTTAGAAAAGTTAAATCTCGGGTAAGCTTGAACTTAAACAACCCAAATTTAGATATAATTTAAAAAATAAATTATTCTATATTTTTAATTAAAAAATTATTTTTAAAATATTGGCAGAATTAGCCAATAATTACCATCCTTAACCTTTAAGAATGTTAAAAAAAGAATTTTAGAAGGGGAAGGGTTTGGTTAGAAACATCAAAACTAACATTTACTTATTTTCCGTGCATACAAAAATATAAACCTAGTTCTGAATTTTTCATCAATTAAGTTACATTAAAATCTTCTTATGTTCAAGCTAATTTATCTGTTTAAATTCAATACATTTTAATATAGACGCCTTCAAACTTCAAATTGAAATATAACTATTCTATTCTCGTGCACTGCAACCGTTCCAAGTGCTTACTGAGACAACCTTCAAGACACGAAAAGATATGAACCCAAATCAGAGAACATTAGATTGTAGATTCCTAAATGATACGGCCAAAATTTGCCAATTGCATAAACAGAAACACCAGAAGCCACCTTCCCACATCAATATTTTATTTATTTCACTTTTAATAGAAAGCAGCAGCCATGTACGTATTTATTAAAAAGGGGAAAGATTAAGAAAAGCATTGAATAGCACACTCCTCCTCCTACTTGCAAGCACAGAACAGCACTACTCAAGTGGGTCCTACGTTCCCTATCGGCGTCATTAATGACGTTAAAAGGAAATATCAAAAAAGTCAACCATGATGTTTCAACTCTTTAGCCCCAGTTAGCTTGAACTCTATTTAACTATCGTAGGCGTGTCCACATTCTATCATCCGTCCCTTCATGTCCATTCCTCCTACCAACTTTTCACTGAAGCCACTTTGCTATTATATATGTATATATATATATTGAACTTCACATGGGAGTCCACCATATTGGCTTCTTCTTGGTTATAAAAGATAGAGCCGTTTTAGAAACAAACAATAAGCACTGCATGTAGAATTATAGCCAGCTATAGTTCATATATACCTTACTGTTTCTTTCTTTCTTTCTTTCTGGTTCTTAACCCAAAAACAAAAAAAAAAGAGAGGAAGAAATGGGCACTGAGAAACAGAGCGGCGGAATGATCAAGAAGAGCACTATGGGATCGATTATGTCCATTTTCATGCACGCAGACCATTTGGACTGGTTCTTGATGACTCTTGGCTTCATAGGGTCTCTTGCAGATGGATTTTCCACCCCACTTGTGTTGCTTGTGACTAGCCGATTGATGAACAATCTTGGAGGTACTTCTTCTACAGAAGATGCCTTCTCTAGGAACATTAACAAGGTTGGACTTTCTGTGTCTTTGTTGCCGTAATTTAAACATGCATGTATGTGTAGAAAGGGCTAACTGCCTTTGGATTTTGTGGGTGACAGAATGCACTGGCGCTTTGTTACCTTGCTTGTGGACAATGGGTTCTTTGTTTCCTTGGTTGGTGTAGTTGTCGTTACATAATTATCCTTTTGTCTTTCTTTTTTCTTGCGGAGTTTTAAGAGTTTGAGTGGACCTTAACGTGTACATGTATCCTTTCCTTTTCTTCATTATCAGAGGGATACTGCTGGACAAGAACAGGAGAGAGACAAGCTACAAGAATGAGAGCAAAATACTTGAAAGCAGTTTTAAGACAAGATGTGGGTTACTTTGATTTGCATGTTACGAGCACAGCCGAGGTGATCACTAGCGTTTCAAACGACGGTATTGTAATTCAAGATGTTCTAAGTGAAAAGGTAGACCAGCAATCTCTTTAACTTCTTTAATTATGCATGTCCATTTTATATGCACAAACCTCCAGTTAAATGTTTTGCAGGTCCCAAACTTTTTGATGAATGCTTCCATGTTTTGCGGTTGTTACCTTGTGAGCTTCATACTACTATGGAGGCTAGCAATCGTTGGGTTTCCATTTGTGGTGCTTCTGGTTATTCCAGGTCTAATTTATGGAAGAACTTTAATGGGATTATCAAGAAAGATCAGGGAAGAGTACAACAAGGCAGGAACAATAGCAGAGCAGGCAATATCTTCAATCAGGACGGTCTATTCTTTCGTGGGTGAGAGCAAAACCACAGAAGCATATTCAGCTGCGCTAGAATTTTCAGTGAAGTTGGGTTTAAGACAGGGTTTGGCTAAGGGTTTAGCCATTGGAAGCAATGGTGTTGTTTTTGCTATTTGGTCTTTCATGTCTTATTATGGTAGCAGAATGGTCATGTACCATGGTGCCAAAGGCGGCACTGTTTTCGCTGTTGGCGCCGCCATTGCAGTGGGCGGGTTGTAAGTTTGATGCACCACCTTTCTAAACATTCCATTAATTTTGTTTCTTCCTTCTTTTTATCCTATATAATTAACGTCACCTTGGCCATGACTTCAAATTGATTTTTTACTTTGGTTCAGAGCACTTGGAGCTGGTCTATCTAACGTGAAGTACCTCTCTGAAGCGTGTTCAGCTGGAGAGCGTATCATGGAGGTAATAAAAAGAGTTCCAAAAATAGACTTAGAGAACATGGAAGGTGAAACTTTAGAGAACGTTAGAGGAGAAGTTGAGTTCAGGCATGTGGAGTTTGCATATCCTTCAAGGCCAGAAAGCATAATATTCAAAGATTTTTGCCTGAGAATTCCAGCAGGAAGGACTGTGGCTTTGGTGGGTGGCAGTGGATCAGGCAAGTCCACAGTAATAGCACTCTTGCAGAGATTTTATGACCCACTAGGTGGCGAGATTCGTCTTGATGGCCTCCCTGTTGATAAGTTGCAACTCAAGTGGCTAAGGTCGCAAATGGGATTGGTGAGCCAAGAGCCTGCACTGTTTGCCACCACTATTAAAGAGAACATATTATTTGGCAAAGAAGATGCTACCATGGAAGAGGTTGTTGAAGCAGCTAAAGCTTCCAATGCTCATAATTTCATCTCTCAGTTGCCTCAAGGTTACGATACACAGGTTAGTGGACTGGCTGCTACCTGGTTGCTTAGCTACATAGTCACTTTACTATACATATTATACTGAGAATATAACTTTTTTCTCATTCCTTGCTCCGATTACAGTAAATTCTTTTACACTTATATTGGTTCATAAATCTTTTTAATGTGCTTTTTGTCGCCCCCACATAATGAAATACTTCCATATCTTTCTGACCAGCGATTACCTTCCCCAGTAGCCCAGTCCAAATGAGAGCCTTCTTTCTTTTTTTTTTCATTTTTTAGTAGAATAATATCTTCAAGCCCCATGGCTGTATTCTTTATTATTTGTTGCAAAAAAGATTGACAAGAGTAGTTATTTTAAATGTTAGGATTAAGAGTAACAGACACCATTTTGTCCTGCAAAGAACAGGTGGGTGAGAGGGGAGTCCAAATATCAGGAGGACAAAAACAAAGGATTGCCATCGCGAGGGCAATAATTAAAGCACCAAAAATTCTCCTGCTAGACGAGGCAACAAGTGCATTAGACTCAGAATCTGAACGTGTTGTCCAAGAAGCCTTGGACAAGGCCTCACTTGGGTGCACCACAATCGTCATTGCCCACCGTCTTTCCACCATCCGCAATGTTAATTTCATCGTGGTGGTCCAAAATGGTCAGGTCATGGAAATTGGGTCTCATGACGAATTAATTGAGAATGAGGATGGCCTCTACACATCATTAGTTCGTCTTCAACAAACAGAAAATGAAACTACCAATGAAGACGAGGACAATTCTAACTCACTCTCCTTGTCTTATATTGCCAACAAGGATGGCAACGATACTAGTAGTCGTAGATTGTCACTATTGAGTAGGTCAAGCTCTGCCAATTCAATAGTACCAAATCGAGGATCGTTTCCATTAGAAAATGAGAATGCAACGATTGAGGAGCCAAAATTTCCTGTGCCATCATTCAAAAGACTATTGGCGTTGAATTTGCCAGAATGGAAGCAAGCAAGTCTTGGCTGCTTAGGTGCCATCTTATTTGGAGGAGTTCAACCAATTTATGCTTTTGTTATGGGATCGATGATATCAATATATTTCTTGAATGACCATAATGAGATCAAGGAGAAGACCAGAATCTATGCGTTATGTTTTGCAGGATTGGCAGTGTTTTCTTTGATCATAAATATAATTCAACATTACAATTTTGCACACATGGGTGAATACTTGACAAAGAGGATTAGAGAGAGGATGCTTTCCAAAATACTAACTTTTGAAGTTGGTTGGTTTGATCAAGACGAGAATTCAAGTGGTTCTATCTGCTCTAGACTATCTAAAGACGCAAATGTGGTAAGTATTTACGCTTCTGTGGAATTCTTTAATTTATAGATGCCTCACCATCATATACAAATAAGTGGGACGCCATCTTATTAATTTCACAAACTGCAGACACCTAGTTAGCAATTCTTGATCAACTAATCATCGACATTTGCATTACTATGCTACCAAACCACCTTCTTGTTCAATTACTAGAGGTTTTAGTATAAATCACATCTATCTACTTGGAGCTGAGCGAAATTTGATTCTATCACTGACAGTGCGGAGGGAGTAGAATTATTGAAATTGTAATTCAAATTTTGTGTGGTTGCATCAGGTGCGATCCCTAGTTGGCGACAGAATGACTCTTCTAGTACAAACTGTCTCAGCCGTAACTATAGCATGCACAATGGGCCTGGTCATTGCTTGGAGGTTGGCCATCGTCATGATAGCAGTCCAGCCTCTGATTATTGTCTGCTTCTATGTCAGAAGAGTTATTCTAAAAAGCATGTCCCAGAAGTCTATAAAGGCGCAGGACGAAAGCAGCAAGCTAGCAGCTGAGGCTGTTTCCAATCTCCGCACTATCACTGCCTTTTGCTCCCAAGATCGAATCCTCAAAATGCTTGAAAAAGCCCAAGAAGGCCCATCCAGAGAGAGCGTTAGACAATCTTTTTTTGCTGGTATTGGGCTTGGCACCTCTCAAAGCCTAATGTCCTGCACTTGGGCCCTCGATTTCTGGTACGGTGGCAAGCTCATCTCTCAAGGCTACATCACTGCAAAAGCCTTGTTTGAGACCTTCATGATCTTAGTTAGCACTGGCCGGGTCATAGCTGACGCTGGAAGCATGACCACTGACTTAGCTAAGGGCTCGGACTCTGTTGGGTCCGTCTTTGCCATACTAGACCGGTGCACAAAAATTGAACCCGATGATCCCGAAGCTTATCAACCAGAAAAGATAACAGGCCATGTGGAGCTTCATGATGTGGATTTTGCATACCCGGCAAGGCCTAATGTTATGATCTTCCATGCTTTCTCACTTCATATTGAAGCAGGGAAATCCACAGCGCTGGTAGGGCAAAGTGGGTCGGGCAAATCTACCATCATAGGCTTGATCCAGCGATTTTATGATCCACTTAATGGAATTGTGAAAATAGACGGTCGTGATATTAGATCATATCATTTAAGATCACTGAGAAAGCACATTGCTCTAGTTAGTCAAGAACCCACACTCTTCCTTGGTAGTATAAGGGAAAACATAATATACGGTGCATCGACTGATAAGATGAACGAATCAGAGATTATCGAGGCAGCTAAGGCAGCCAATGGTCATGATTTTATTGTGGGGTTAAAGGACGGGTATGATACACTGTGTGGGGACAGAGGAGTGCAATTATCAGGAGGTCAAAAACAGAGGATTGCAATAGCTCGAGCAATTTTGAAGAATCCAACAATATTGTTATTAGATGAGGCGACGAGCGCGCTTGATAGTCAATCAGAAAAAGTGGTACAAGACGCGCTTGAGCGTGTGATGGTTGGGAGAACAAGTATTGTGGTAGCTCATAGATTAAGTAGCATACAGAACTGTGACTTAATTGCTGTGTTGGACAAAGGAAAAGTGGTGGAAAAGGGGACTCACTCGGCCTTGCTGGCAAGGGGACCCAATGGAGCTTACTGCTCATTGGTTAATCTGCAAAGAATGCCACATAACAGTCATACCTTAAACTAAGTTAAAATTATTATGTCTATTTTTATTTTATCCATAAACGCGATTTTATATTTATAATACAACCCAGGGTTGGGTTGGGTTGTGTGTGACTTTCAAATGTCTCGCGTGTTGATATTATAAAGAATGGCAGCAAGCAAATCTTCGTATTTGGGTTGAATTACTTCTTGTTTGTTCTTTTCAGCGCATGTATCTATCTGCTCACCTTCTGTTTTATTTGTTGTACTTCTGTTTTATTTGTTGTAGACGAGAAAGATAATTTGATCGTCAAATCAGACAGATTTATCTAAAAGTGTCGGACAGATTTATCTGAATGTCTCCATCGCTCATTGCCATTGACCAAACCAACCTGAGCTTTTTCACTTTCTGACCAAACTTGAGACGAGCTTTTCCACTTTTTCGGATTTCTTATAAAGGATATCAAAATATGAAAGGGGGAAATTATTAAAAAAAATTTAAATTCAACTCAAAACAGGATCGACTCTATTTTGACCGGACTGACCTTAGACTCTTTTGCCAAGCCTATTTAAAATGCAACAAATATATAAACTCAACTTTTAATTTATATATTTGTTTGTTATCTTTTAATTTATTAACCAATATTTTTATGTTTATTAATTAAAGAACTATGAAAGTACACATAAATTTTATTTTCATTTAATTGTATTATTATTATTAAAATATGTGAAAATAAATATTTGTGAATCTATAAAATGTGAATCAAATGTAAGTTTACTCTTGTTTAATTAAATAAGTTTATTCAAAAAAATTTTAAAATTAGATAGTCATATTTAAAAAACAAAAAATTAAAATTTAGAAAATTTAATATAAGAAATGTATTTAAGTTTTATATATTATTAATTTATACTTTTAGATATTATTACTATTATTATTAATGCTATTGTTGTTGTTGTTATTTTTAATGTATTACTTTCATAAGAAACTACTATCTCATACCAGGGTTGTCCTAAATCTAAATTTTAAAAAAACAAAGTTTAGATCTAATTCAAAACTCAATCAATTTGGATTAATTTCATTGAATGGAATCAGGCTGATTTTAAACTCTTTTCCCAAACCTATTTAATATACAACAAATATATAGACCCAACTTTTTATTTTTACATTTTTACTTATATATATATAAATATATGTGGATAATTTCCATATATTGTCTTTTATTTTATTGATCAATATTTTAATGTTTCTTAATTAAAGAACAGTCAAACTACTTATACATTTTAACTTGCATTTAATTTGTATTATTATTATCATCATCGTTATAATCATCATCGTCATCAAAAATATGTGAAAATAAAGAAGGTTAATTATAAAAAACAATTTAAAATTTACTCAATTTTATAATACTTATTCAAAATTTAAAAAGTAACACTAAAATGTTCCAACTTTCAATTTTTAATAAAAATAGTTCGATGTTAAGTTCTTCGTTAATGTGAATGAAGCGACGAGCTACGTTAGATTAGTTTTTTTTGTCACGTGACTATCACATATTGTGTTTATATCACATATAATTTTTACTATGTAGTAAATTAAAATTATTAAACATTCTAAAATAATTGTGAAGCAAAACATATGAACAAAGTGTATAATTATTTTAAAGTTTCAGTAATTTTTATTTATTAAATAATAAATTAATATGTGACATAAATATAATATGTGATAGTCATGTGACAAAAATACTAATCTGATATGGCTATATCGAGGAAGAATTTAACGTAAAGCTAATTTTGCTAAAAATTAACATCATATTTTAAAGTTGGTGCTAATATTGTAAAATTGAGTAAGATTTTTTTAATTAACGAAAATAAATATTTATCAAATGGTAAAATATGAATAGGATATAAGTTTGCTCTTATTGAATTAAATAAATATTTTCAAATATTTTCGTTTTTAAATTAGATAATCATATTTAAAAATAATCTTTAAATTTTAAAAGCTTTAATATAATAAATTATGTTTTTACATATTATTAATTTAGAAAAATATAAATTTATTTATTTTGTGTCAAGTTGCCTGAATAAACTAAATATATTAATGATCAATATATATATATATATACACACATATATATAAAGTAATTTGATTTGATTTAGCGATTTAATTAAAAATAAAATTGAAATAAACAAAACAATTTATCTTTTATTAATTACAAACTGAAATTTTAATTTTTTTAAATTTTAATTACAAATTAACAACTTAGTTGTAAAAAAAGAAAAAATAATTTACTAAAGAAATGGGGCCAACTAAAATACATAAAAAAATTCTTATAGAATGGACAATATTAAGAAGAAGAAATTTGTTGAAGTTCTTTAATATTAGCCTACAATCTTTTACTCAATACTTAGTTGTTTTATAATGACAATAATTCAATATAATTATATTATTAAAAGATATAATAATTTTATATTAGAAGTTGATACGTGTAACTTTAAGAGTTGAACATAATAGTTTTTAAAAATATTTGTTTAGCCTATTAACCAATTTTTATTTACTAACTGGTTCATACATAATGTTATTCAATGTTAATATACTTGCAAAAGAGTTAATTTTGTATGGTGATAATAAAATTTATATATTAATAATTTATTTTAATTTATATTTTGAAGGTGGGATTCCACTTGTATAAAATAAAATAATTTTCACTAATTAAAATAATATTTTTAAAATTAAATGTCTATATCTTAAAAAAAACCTGAGAATATATATATTTTGGTCGAATTATTGAAATTTTTTATTTACGTCAAAATTTTTGGAAAACATTGAAATATTATTATCTTTATATTTTAGTTTAACTTTTTATTTCTTATGGTTAATTTCACTCAAAATATTTTATGTTACTTTTAAAAAACTGAATTGTTTTTATTATTTTATTAATTAGATTTCATAAAAATAAGTTTAAACTGATTAATTTATCTATTTTGTTTGATCTTATTTTGCATATGATTCAATTTGGTTTAAAAATTAAAACGTACTCCACTGATGATTTAAAATTTTAGTCTAAATCACATCTCACTAAACACCTCTCCGTATCAATTAAGTATGTTCAATTTCAGTGGAAGTCTCGAAGGTATGTTTACGGGTTGTTTCCGATAGACTCACAAAAAATAAATAAATAACATATAAATTAAAATAAAATAATTGAAGATACATGTTAAAATAATACAGTAATAATGATAAAAATAAAAATAGACATAAAAGATAATAAAGTATAAATAAATAAATACAAATATAAGTGAATAATACAATAAATATAAAACAAGGTAAATAATAAAAGTAAAAAATAAAATAAGTAAATAAATACACAAATAAGAAAGAAGATAAGTAAATAAATAAAACAAACAAGTCATTAGAAGAAAAGGTTTAGATTAAGTCAGAAAATGTTTAGGCTAAATAGAAAATGTTTAGGCTAAATAACTATGAGGGAAATACTATATATTAAATGTTTAGACTAAATATAATATATAAGACTTGAAGGAAAAATGCCTAAAAGATTTATGGAAAAAAAGAAGACCCTCTCTATGTGAGATCTTTTACTTGTATTTTAAAATGCTAAAGTTTTCTATTAAAGGTCACATCCTCGATAAATTCCAGCGGAGACATATCATTGTTGATCACCTTCTTCTAGTTCTTCTTAGGACTTTATTTTTTCCTCTTACAGTCTCTGAGTATAATCTTTTCATATGTTCTCATTGTGAAATCAAGATATCTCTTGTTAACATGCCCAAATCACCTAATTTTTGTCTCTCTTAAATTTTCATTAATATTAACCACCTTTAGTTTATTTCTTACCATTACATTACTAACCTTATCTTTTATAGTAAGGTTCATGTCCAAGGGAGCATCCTTATTTTGCCACCATTAACTTATGATTAGACATTTGTTTGATGAGCTAATACTCTGCCCCATAGAGCATAACCCGTCTAATAGCAAAATGATATAATTTACCTTTGAACTTGAGTGGTATCTTCTTGTCACATAAAATTTCTAATGCACTTCTCCATTTAAGCCATCCTGATTTGATAAGGTGAACTATATCTTCATCAATCTCTTTATTACTTTAGATGATAGAACCTAAATACTTAAAATACTCTTTATGTGATATAACTTGTGGACCAATCTTTACCTCTATACCGAAAGCCACCATATGACCAGAAAAGTTACAGTCTAAGTATCCAATCTTAGTCCTGCTTAATTTAAAACCCTTCGAATCTAATGTATCCCTCCAAAGTTCTAGCTTAACATTGACACTATCTTTTGTTTCATCCCCTAAAATAATGTTATCAGCAAATAACATACACCAAAGTACATCTCCTTGGATATTCTTAATGGGCTCATCTATCACTACTGCAAGCAAAAAGGGGCTAAATGCGGAGCCTTGGTGTAACCCAATATTAATAGAAAAATACTTTGTATCTCCTCATATCATCCTAACTCTAGTCTTTATACCTTCATACATATCCTTAATAACTCGTGTATAAGTTATAAGAATGCCCTCAACTTCTAAACTCCTCCATATGCTTTCCTTAAGTATCCTATCATAAGTCTTTTCTAAGTTAATAAAAACCATGTGTATGTTACGTTATCTTTCCCTGTAATATTCCACTAATATCTTAAAGAGATGTAAAGCTTTTATCGTGGATTTTCCTAGCATGAAACCAAAATGTTTCTTAAAAATAAATGTATCATTTCTCATTCTCTTCTCAATCACCTTCTCTCATAACTTCATGGTGTGACTAAGTAGGTTGATGCCTCTATAGTGTTATATCTTTAGATGTTCCCTTTGTTCTTATATAGAGGAATTAACATACTAAGTCTCCACTCATCTGACATTTTGGTAGACTTAAGGATCACATTAAAAAGCTTAGCTAGCTAAGTAAGACCCTCTTTCCATAGGCTCTTCCACACCTCTATGGGTATTTCATCAGGCCTTACTACCCTTCCACTCTTGATCTCCATCAAAGCTCTTTTAATTTCTTCCCTTGTGATTTGTCGATAACAAGTAAATTTATACCTCTCGGATCTGCTAAGATCACATAAAGAGATGTTGTCCTTTATACCTTTCATTAAAAAGGCTATGAAAATATTTTTTTTCATCTTATTTTGTTGTCATTTTCAGTCACAGGCTCCTACTTGCTTCATCTTTTATACAAAGAACTTGATCTAAGTCTCTAATTTTTCGTTCCTTAGCTCTCGCCAACTCTAATGTATCATTTTCTTTATACCTGGTCTTCAATCGTTGGTATAATTTCTTATAAGCTCTGTTTTTAGATTATAAGACTATCTTCTCCGCCTCTTTCTTTGTCAATTTGTAACCGTCTCTATTAATGACCCTCTCTACTTTTGTGGTACTATCCAATAAAGCTTTCTACGCAACCTTCTTAATCTTAACCTTTTCTTTTCTTGTACATCTTCATTCTACCACTAAGACTCCAACTTACCACCCCTACGACTTTAGAAACACCCAAGATCTTTTTAGTTGCATTCCTTAAAAGAGTTGCTACTCTCTCACCCATTTGGTTAACATATCCTTCCAATTTCCATTCTTCTCCTTATAGTACTTTATCCCAAAATTATTCCACCATATCCCCTTTCAAATTCCATCATATTACTCTGGTACATCTCCTAGGACTTCTCTTCTTTCTCTAACCCTTAATTATAAGTTCCATAACCAACAATTTATGCTGAGTTGATAAGTAAGTATTAGGTATCAAGTTATAATCCTTCCAACTAGTTTGATCGTTCAACCTTACGAGGAAATAGTTAATTTGAGTTTTCATGGTTTTGCTCTTAAAATTTACCTGGTGCTCCTTATTTTATTGAAAAAAGGGTTGGTAATCTCCAACTCAAATAATACCATAAATCCAACAGAGTAGTCATATTATTATTCTTATCACCATACCCAAAACCCATATAAGTCCATAAATATCCATCCTAGGTTACCCTTATGTGACCATTAAAGTCTCCTCTTAGAGTAACTCTCTCGTCAAGAGAGAGCTGCTGAATCACCTTATCAAGCTTTTCTCAGAATTGACACTCAAGTTGTTCACCTAATCCTACTAGTCTGTATAAGCACACACAACATTGTAAACAACACAATATGATGTATGATTTTCTTGACAATCAATATACCTATCCCATTTTGTTGCCTTAAACACCCTAAATACCAAAGTTTGAACCTATTAATCTCTTCACTTTATCCCCCATCCACTTTGTCTCCTAGATGCACGCTATATAAATCTTATATTTATATAAAATTCCCACTAATTCAATTGACTTTTCTGTAAGCGTCTTGATGTTTTAAGAACATATATGTATTATGTCAACAAAATCTCTTCTCCTAGATCTAAAACTTGATGAAGGACTAGCCTTTGCTTTATTATAAGAAGTCAAAGCCACTACTCTTAACCTAACGCCCAAAACAAGCTATAGAGGATAACCCCAATAAGTCCCTGAATGACTAAGATTACTCGAAAAAGGAAAAGATTGATATTAAATCCCAAAATGGGCATCGTAATAAACAAATGTGAAACTCACAAATGCAAACGATTGCAAGCAAGTAAAAATTTAGATGGTCCATAATTTAAACCAATAATAGGTAACTTTATTTTGCAACTTACTAATGGACAATATCAGAGAACTATGTATAAATAAATAGCAACAGGGTTTTTACAAAGTGCTAAAACATAGTACTAGATAGTTAAAAAAGAACAACCAAAATATTAAAAACTATAAAAATAAAATAAAATTTTAAATAGTTTAATGAGGACTGAAAGTTTAGTCTTAACAACTAAAGAGCAAAGAATCAACCATGAGCAGACACAATCTAAAACCAATCACAAGTGCATCCAATAGAGAAGAAAAACTTATGAGATACCAATTAACCAGAGAAGGGAAACAACCAAATCGATCTAATTTGTTAAAGATTCCATATACCAACTCTGCATATTTCATCATAATTAATACCGTTCACCAGAAATTCCTTTGTTATGGGGCTCACTTTGGATCTGAGGGCGAGCTTTCACCACTCTAAACAACCCACCAAAACATGAACAAGGAAAGAAACAAAGAACCTATTGAAAGCAAATAGAGGTGACTGGTAAAAATTTCACAGCGGTTCCTTTATAAAGTTAATTAACTACACTTTTTTTCGGTCTACAAACAATAAATACAAGAAAAATATTCCAAATTTCTCAAATCAAGATGAGTAAAGACTAGCAAAAGAATGATGAACCTTATTAAATTAAAAAAAATCAACCATTACCTAAGCTCATAGGTAATTGTAAATAATGGTTGTAAAGCGGTGATAATAAAGAAGAATACGATAAAAATCATAGTAGGAAATAACGAAGAAAGGTGCTTAGTGACTAGAAGTGCAAAACAAAAAGTGGAAAACACTGCATGGGATCAAAACACGAGTAATGAGTAGAAAATAATGGGAATCAACTTGTTAACTACAAAACCATAAACAATTTTGTAACATCCGTTTTCCCGTGCTAAGGGTTAGAACCCTAGAATACTGTACATGAGGGGTATCAATGAGAAAATTAAGAAATGCACTTCATACTCATGTATAATATAGCATACATATAGGTGAATTTGATTATTGCACACATTACAATGATTTGTTTATGCACTCATTTGACATTTTCCGGATATAGATGATTGTTTTAATGTGATTATGATATGGATCACTACAAAAAAAGTAGGGATTAGCGATGAAAAATTATCAGCGAAAAAGAAACCGTTGCAAATTACCGACAAAAAATTAATTTTCGTCGGTAATATTAACCAAAATTTTTTTGTTTACCAGCAATAGCAATATCCGTCGCTAAATATGGAGGGAAATCATCCTGGAAAAATTTGCGACAGTATAAAATGCTCGTCGATAAAGAAGGCGGGAATTGTTGTTAGAATGAAAAAGTTTTAAGTTTATTGACGAAAATTTTCCATCGATTTTGGTTGTGATGTTAGGATGAATTTATGATACATATAAGGTGTTTGATGAAATGTCTGTTCTTTAAAAAAATGATTTCAGTTCTTTTTTAGTATATATAATAAAGAAAACTCCAACAATATTCACGCATACAAACACTGCACTAACAACTCATATCTAGTCCTTTGATGCTCCATATTGAGTTGCAATGATTGCCTCCGAATGGTTCTCCATCGCCATAAGTGAGTAAACCAATACAACCAAAGTTGGATGGTTACTGCTGTATCAATTTTTGGAATGGAGCAAGGAAACATGATATGACTTTACATGCAAACCAAGAGGGAGGCACAAAAGAATTCACTTATTATAGATATGATGTAATAAAGGTTACTATCCATTTTAATTCACAGGCCTTATATGCCACTGGTATATCTTGGACAGGTCGATAACATGAATATATACCATTGCTATCGGTTCGCTCTCTTGATTTAGTACTGAAGCTTGCAAATACAACAAATAAGCACAATACTCAATATATTAACATCAAAAGAAGTCATATTAACATTGATTCAAGAACAAATGTAACACCCCACTCCCGCAAGACCCGAACCCGATATCGGTGGTGATATCCGAGTCCGTGCCCGCGAAAGTGGCGTGCTAGAGCATTCAATCAGTCAAAAGTCAATACAATTTTTTTTTAAATCATTCACATATTTTGCAGAAATCAATATTCAGATCGGCCCAATTTCATTCATAAACATTTTCAGATATAAAGATTTGTCATTACAACATAAATCCATTTGTATACACATGGTGCAAAAATTTCGGAATCCATTGTTTATACAAAAATCGTGGAAGACAAGTTTGTATAAGGTAATCAAATACAAAATGCAGACGCAACTGATCCCGACCTCTTCCTTCACTCACATGCAGTACGTATACTCCCG
>JANZXV010000008.1:10551045-10564294 GCA_027576455.1 Erythroxylum roigii | reverse complement strand
AATTCACATAACATCACAAATAATTTAATTTACTCCAAAACCATAATATAAAACAAGATTCTTACCTATTAAGCTTCTAAATCCTCAAAACAAACTCTCTATCTCCACACCCACGACATCACCATCTTGAAGGCTTAGGTTTAGGTTGTTTGTTTTAATGAACAAAAGAAGAGAAAACCAAGGTGATAAAGTGTGTAAAAGATGGTCAAACTTGCAAGAAGAAGCAAGGAAGAAGGGAGCTACGAGAATAGTGGGGAGTTTCATGAAATCACCAATAACCTTAGGAAAAGGAGAAGCATCGAGAATAACCCAAAGAAAGGTGGTTTTTGTTAAAAAGAACACTCACATGGTGGCATGTTAGGCAAGTGACAAGTGTCACTTGCCACATGTCACATGTTTATAAGCTCACCTAGTTTCTTTCTAATTCAAGTCCAATTTCTCATCCAATTGCTCCTTAAATTTCCAATTGCTCAATTTAATAAATCCTAAACTCATGTATCTACATTTCCTGAGCCATTGGACAGTCATTTCTACTACCGAAAAATAACCAGTCTGTTATTTGACATTTTTCCTAGTTCGAAAAATACCACAAAATTTCACAAAACAATTTACTAAAATTCACGAACAATTTTAAAACCTCAATAACTCTCTCCAATCAATTTTCTATGCACAAAAATCACAATTTTCATAATAATCACATTTATGATAAAAAATAACGAGAAATGTCATGAATGCACGTACAGGCATTTAAATGTGCAAAATTCACTATTTACGTGCATGTGTATTCATGAACATACCAAGACGATTTCAAGCACTCATAAACCCTTCCAAATTACAATTTTACCCTTCCCATCGGTGCTGGGATGTTACAACAAATCCCTAAAGGAGTTTAGAATATCATTAACAACATGTTCAACATTCTCAAACCCAAGTCATACATCAAAATGAAGAAAATAAACAAGAGAAAGTAGGAAAGAACTTGAAATGGTTGGGTTAGAGTTTTTAGACATTAGTTGCAGATGCTCCTCTCCCCTTCTCTCCTTCATCTCTCTTCCTTGTGTCTCTCTTAAAGTGGCAAATGGAGGCACAAAATTAGGGTTCTTTTTCCCTCTCTGTAGACTTTTCTATTTAGGGTAAAATCGAAATTAGGGTTCTTTTGCCCTCTCTGTAGTCTTTTCTATTTAGGGTAAAATCTAGATTTTACCTTATCCTAAAAAGTCCAAAATAACCCCGTAAAGTTGAGTTTTCAAAGCTGATTCGCATCTGTTATCTCGCAGGACGGTCTTGACCTGTATATTTTGCTTCTGTCACAATCGTAGCCATAGGCCATGATCGTGGGCCTGGATCTTTCACCGTGCTTCCTCTAAATCTTCTCTGTTCTTTAATATCTGATCTCAAATACTAACAAACACATCAAGGTACCTCAAATACGCAAAATTTCAGCTTAATAGCATGCTGTAACCTATAAAACACTCGAAACACAAATATATAACTATATATATATATATAACTATATATATATATATATATGACATGATGTTCATTCAATAATACATATATTGCAATGATGTTCATTCAATAATACAATGGAGGATATTCATTTATTACAATTAACTTATCACCTTAGCCAATGATGAAATTGTGGAACCAATTTAAGTAGGCTAAGTACAACATTAAATACAAAAATAGTGCTACCTTACTCGCGATGAGGCCTAGGCTTTGTTTGGTAAATGATTGATCAACTAGTTTTGACAGATTAAAAGGTATTTGGTCATTTGACTATGTCATGTTGCTAATAATCATATCTGGTAATCAACTAATTGAGTTGATAGATTGAACCCAATTTGCTGTTTTTGAAAATGCACCTATGAGAAGCGTTTTGCTCCAGCAACTAAAAAATTAAGAGGCAAAAATATGTTTGTGCCCAAAAGTTATTACAAATTACTCAAGCTTCTATTTTTTATTATTGCTTTCCCTTTATCAAACTTTAACTTGATTAATACAGAGGAAGAAAATAATAGTACTAGTGGTAATAATATTAATATTTATTTATTTATTATTATATATTCTATGTTTTTTATTAGAGTTATAGACTTAATTTTTGTGAAATTAAATATCTAAAATCTAAATTCTTATGAAAATATTCAAAGAAATACTAAAATATAATATTCCTGTCTTTATAAATCTTTTTTTTAAATTATGCTGAAGTTATTTTACACATAAATGATTAATAGTAAATAATTAATTTTATTAAATATCTTTAAATATATAGCCGATGTTATCTATTGATCAAATTAAATTGATATAATTCAATACTAATTAGCCGTTAATAGAATAAACTAATAATTAATACAAGTCGCTAACTACCCTAATAAAAAAGGTGAGCAATGACAAAATAGATATCCAAAATTTAGCTTTTGTGATGATCTGCCAAGCGCTAAGATGGTCCGAAACCATGGGCCTGCACCGGATTCCTCTGAATTCATCGTTCCCTTCCATAACAGTTTTTGTATTCATCTTAAACAAGCCTACTTAGTAGTTTGTGGTACGGTACCTTCTCTGGGTCTTACGGGAAAAATGGTTCAGCTTCAACAGGAAATGGTGAAATTTAAAGTTCATTTTCATCATCATATTCTAAGATGAAAGCATGCACATATATTGGGCCTTGTTAGCATACAAATGAAATCCAGGTTGAATATATAATTTCTTCATTTTCATTTGTTATTTTAACGTCCCTTAGGCCTTAGATTCGTCGCTGATTTTCTCTTCCGCTTTATTTCGCCCTCTCGGGCTCAACAATCTACATACAATTCCTTCCCTTCTGGGACTGACAATTCCCTCCCTTGCAGAGACCTTTGCCTTGTACATGTACTCTTTATACGCAAAGCACACACATGCGATCAATCGAAGAACCACCCAGACCTTAAACTTCCTCCTTTCCTTTGTCTTCTGAGATCTGATTGGTTCCTCTGTACCTCTCTTCACTCTCGAGAGACAGTTGGTTTTTTATTCTCATTATCTGAATCGCTTTTTGCAGTTCGTTTTCTTTTTTCGCTTTGGTTAGTGTGGAAATTAAATTTTTAATGGTTTGTGTTTAGGGATATGAAGAGAATACGAGACGACGTTTATGTTGGAGGTGGGGGTGGAACTGTTGGTGGCGGCGGCGGCTCGCAATTTAAACGGCCTTTTGGTTCTTCTCGTGGAGAATCGTGAGTTTGAACTTATATCTTGCCTGTGGTTACACTGTTGCTAGTGTGTTGAAGGACACGTATTTGCTTTTTCGTTGTTTTCTAATGGTGTGTGACGGAATGAGTGTTTTTGATCATTGTGTCCTTAGTTCTGTGCTGTAGGGTTTCTGCTTTTCATTTCTCTTTTTCGAATGTTTTTATGGGTCATGCGTAGGAGTTGGTTGTTCTACCTTAGTAATTGGGGGATCGTTTATGGTCTCTCTTGATGGTTATCGGAATCAGGATCTAATTACTCAGTTTGTTATACTCCTTTTCATCGTTCATGCTTGAATGATTGGATAGGATTCTGATTAAGATTAGTAGAAGCTGACGGATGATATGCATTGAAGCCTTTTCCAATTTCTGAATTTTGCATGTCTAGGATGGTTTTAATATTTGACCCTTCCTTTTCTGGAGAAATGGGGGTTTCAATGGAAGCTTAGGGATGATATGCGTTGAAGTGTTTTACAATTTCTGAACTTTGCATATCCAAGAAGGTTTTAATATTTGATCCTTCCTTTTCCGGATAACTTGTGGATGAGATTTTTTGTTAACTAGTGATGTATTGTTAAAAGGTTAAAGTTGCACATGTACAAGTTTAAGTGTTATACAAGGTTGTTCTTGGGACATGTTTCAGAAAAGTTGATCGCATTTAATTTCATCTACTTTTGCTTGATGCAGCTTTGGTCAATCACAAGCTCCAGTTGGAGGTGCTGGTGGAATCGTAGGCAAAGGTGGGGGTGCTGCCTGTGGGAGTGGCACATCACAGAAGTTAACTACCAGTGACGCTTTAAGTTATCTCAAAGAAGTAAAAGACATGTTTCAGGACCAAAGGGAAAAATATGACATGTTCCTTGAGGTCATGAAGGACTTCAAGGCACAAAGGTCATTTCTCCTCTAACATTTTGCTATATTCTTAGCAAGGGATGTTGGCTTTAATGCTTAAAAATTCCATTTTCTTATGTTGTTGCTTGCAGAACGGACACAGCTGGTGTCATTGCTAGAGTGAAAGATTTATTTAAAGGCCACAACAACTTGATTTTTGGTTTTAACACCTTCTTGCCAAAGGGGTATGAAATAACTCTCGATGAGGATGAGGCTCCACCAAAGAAAACGGTTGAATTTGAAGAAGCTATCAGTTTTGTAAACAAAATAAAGGTTGAAATATCATTTTTCTGTTTATCGGGAGTTCTTACTGATTCATTTCAGACTATTGACTCATGATTTCTATTCCACAGAGGCGATTCCAAAATGATGAACATGTTTATAAGTCATTCCTAGACATTTTGAATATGTATAGGAAAGAACACAAGGACATAAATGAGGTCTACAGTGAGGTAAATACTCATTCTTCCTTTCTATTGTGTCCCGGTAGGATTTTAAGCACATCTTTTTTAAGGAAATTTACAATTTCAATTGTTTTTTATCTAATGATCTTTCAGGTCGCTGCACTTTTTGAAGATCATCAAGATTTGCTTGACGAGTTCGCCAGATTTTTACCTGATAATTCTGCATCAGCCATGGTGCAAACAGTTCCATATGCTCGAAATGCTACCCACCGAAACTCACTGATTCCTTTACAGCAACAACAAATTGACAAGGTATCTGCAGGCCGTTTTATTTCCTTCCGCCAATTGATGGGTTTGACCTGGGTGTTCAGGGGCAGAGCCGCTTGTACTCCAGTGAGGGCAGCTCCCCCACTGATCTCTGTGGCTCCGCCCCTGTGAAGGTGAATAAACTTAGTTTAATCATTCCTAGGACAATTAAGAAAGTAATGCTTGGCATTAATCATTAAGGAGCTCATAAAAATCAAATGGCTTGTTTCAATAAACTATAGTTATTTTGTGTAATGTGTCTCTATACTGGTCTAAGAAAAAATATTTTTAGTTGTATGTGTGTGTGGGTTCCTCCTACTGAGCTTGATTTAGCTTCTCCTATGGTGAGATTGGTTTGTTAAGAACACATGACTGATAATGAATATCTTTTTCTAGCAACGTCGTCGAGATAGAATCATTGCTTCTCATGGTGAGCGTGATCTTAGCATTGATCGACCTGAACTCGATGATGACAAAGCAACATTAAAAATACAAAAGGAGCAGAGAAGGCGTGTGGAGAAGGAGGGTAGGGACAGAAGAAATCGTGATCAGGATGATAGGGAACTTGAGCATGACAGCAATAGGGATTTCAGTTTGCAACGGGACAAGAAGAAATCTGCTCCCAAGATTGAAAGTTTCGGAGCAAATTCAAATGTTGCTTCCTATGATGACAAAGGTTCATGCTCCTTTATACTTCCAGCAACTTACGCATTTGACATTTCTCCGAAACATTATTTTAGTAGGTTTTCTGATTTTATTCTAGTGTGTGAATGGAGAAGGCAAATTTTTATTGGTTTCCATTTTATGTTCTCCAAAAGGTGTTCTGCTTTTGCCCTCTGAACTAGTTCTGATAATCTCTGTCAATACTGGCTTCATGGCTGTAAAATATCTTAGTCCTTGCTGTCGAGCACACTAACTTCATACTCTTTTGTGGATGAACCTTGTTTTTTGGCATCATAACATTGGGATGTTCTTGCTACCTTAGAAAGATGATGGCTTCATGTTGGAGTTTTCTACATATAACATTGGTGAAGTATGAACACATATTTTAGCGAACTAGAATAAAATCAACATATATATTATCATCAGTTTTTTGAAACTTCATTCTTATTATGATGAGAATCAGCTTTTATTGTGTTTCTTCCACTGTCTTCGAACGTTTAATGAATGGTTCTGGAGATTATTTACCACTCATCTTTTAGCCTCTTCTTTTTCTGATTATTAAAGTAATTGCTTGAACATGGTTGTGTAGGGTTTCAGGTTTTAATATCATGCATGTCCTGATTTTTATGCCAGAATTCTCATCTGGCTTGATTTCTTAAAGTGATAAGAAATTTTAACCTTTTGTTCTTCTAAATCTTTCTTCCAGGCGTATCCAGTCAATGGTTCATCTTCTGCGAGAAAGTGAAGGAAAAATTAAGCAATCCAGATGACTACCAGGCATTCTTGAAGTGTCTTAATATTTTCAACAATGGGATCATAGAAAAGAATGATCTACAAAAACTGGTGTGTAACCTATCTTGTCAAGAAAGGATATTTTCACCATGGAAGACATTTATAATTTTGCTTTTAAACAGTAAATTTGATAGTTATAGTGACTTGCCATCACTATACATTTCACTGGGACCAATTCAATTTTCTATGCATGCAATGCCTTTCTCTTACTTAGTTGCCAAAAAAAGAATTGCAGTTTGATGGTCTAGTTTGAGTTATCCTACCTTTTCAATTAACATTTCAATTCATAGCATACAAAGTGCTTATGTCTTCTGCATTTACAGATGAAATTCTTACTTCCAAATACTTACTAAGTTTGTTACAGGTGACTGATTTAATTGGCAAATATCCTGATCTTATGGAGGAGCTAAATGACTTCTTGGATCGCTGTGAACATGATGGTGTGTTTGAATTTTTTAATGCATTTGCGTTCCAAGTTGCTTTTGATATCTTTTCTCTTTTTCTTAAATTGTTCTTCAATCTTTCTTGCAGATGGATTTCTTGCTGGGGTTATGAGTAAGAGTAAGTTTGTAATGATGTGACTATTAACCTAACAGTTTCTTAACAAATTGAGGTCAGGTATATGTTAATGATCTAATATAGGCTGTTATTGATCTTACAAGAGGAATACTTTGGCTGGGTGCAGAATCAGTAGGTAGTGGCGGGCATGTATCCAGATCATTGAAGATGGAAGAGAAAGATAAAGACCATAAGCAGGAATTTGACGGAGTTAAAGAAAAGGAAAGATGCAGGGAGAAGTATATGGGAAAGTCCATTCAAGAACTAGACCTTTCAAACTGTGCACGTTGTACCCCTAGTTATCGGCTTTTGCCTGATGATGTATGAAGTTTTAACATATTATCTGTTCTTTTTGAAAATCAAGTTTCATGCCAGTGTGCTTATCGACTTCTGTTCATTTTCAGTATCCAATAGCTTCAGCAAGTCAAAGATCTGAGCTTGGCGCTCAAGTATTAAATGATCAATGGGTTTCTGTGACATCGGGGAGTGAAGATTACTCTTTTAAACATATGCGTAGAAATCAGTATGAAGAGAGTTTGTTCAGATGCGAAGATGACAGGTAATGTGTTTGTTGACATATGGCAGTCACAGATTCTAATGCTTTCCTCTCTCTATTTTTTTGTTTGATATTTCTGGGTTTCTTTCTAAGGAATTGATAGTATTCTATTTTTTCTTAGATTTGAGCTGGATATGTTGCTGGAATCTGTGAGCTCTGCGGCTAAACGGACGGAAGAGTTACTCAACAGCATCAATGAGAATAAAATAGAGACTCCAATCCGCATTGAAGACCACTTTATTGGTTTGTTCCGAGGGGATGTTTTTAGATGGACTTAATTTGAGATTAACTAGCTTGCTTTAGGCTGAATTTTTCATATTCAAACTTCTCTTTGTTACTAACTTACCTGTTGCTTAATATTTCTATGCAGCTTTAAATTTAAGATGTATTGAGAGGTTGTATGGTGACCATGGCCTTGATGTGATTGACATATTGCGTAAAAACCCAACCATAGCACTTCCTGTTATGTTAACACGATTGAAGCAGAAACAAGAGGAGTGGACTAGGTGCCGATCTGATTTTAATAAGGTTTGGGCTGAAATTTATGCAAAGAACCACTTCAAATCTCTGGATCATCGCAGCTTCTATTTCAAGCAACAAGATTCAAAGAACTTGAGCGCAAGAGGTTTGCTAAATTCTATCATTCACCAATATCGTGCATGCTTTTTACAAGCTTTTTGCACTTGAGCTCATCATCTAGTTGAATATTTGTTAGTTCTACTGTTGGTAATGGTTTGACGTGTAGGACATTATATAGAATTTTTCTATGGGAAAAACACCCATTATGCACTATAATGTGGGGTGGATGGCCATATAAATGAATATTTGACATTATCAGTTGTCACAGTTGTGGGATATAGATGAGTTGGGAATTGGGAAATACTTTGTGAACTCTTATTAGTTGTAGAGAGTATAAGCGATGATTCAGCTTATCTGTGGATAGGTCAGCTATAAATTTTGTTAATTTACTCTGGAATATCTCCAGATGTTAAGTAGACAAGGGCTAGCTTTTGCTCACAGTTCCTTTTTAATTTAAAGCTAATTGACATCAGAAGAGTGGAAATATGATGTTGGCTATCACATGGTCTAATAGCTGAATTATCTGGAAGACAGTTTATCGGTATCTGGAGGGTTTAATTTATTGGAATCTTAAACTTTTGTCGCAAACAGATTTCCAGTATTCTATACCTTCTCTTATACTATTATCCATGTTATGCTAAATGGTTGTTTTCTAAAAACAGCGATGGTGACTGAAATAAAGGAATTCAAAGATAAACAGCAGCAGGAGGATGACCTTCTTCTTGCATTTGCTGCTGGAAACAAACAACCTTTCGTACCACATTTGGAATATGAATACCGAGATGTCAACATTCATGAAGACTTGCATAAACTTGTCGAATATTCTTGTGAAGAAGTTTGCTCAACCAAAGAACAATTCAATAAAGTTATGAGGCTCTGGACAGGGTTTGTAGAACCTATGTTGGGCATTGTTCGTCACCCTAGTGGCACAGACAGTTCTGAAGATGATGATAGGACTAGGGGTCCTGCCATGAACTGTGGTGGATCGACTATTGCCGAGAATGGTGGAAACCCTGTTGCTGATCCTACTATATTGAATTATAAACAATCAAAATCATCTGCTAGTGGGGATGAAAACATTTTACCCGAACTGGTGAACCTTAGCAAACCAAGTTTTGCAAATGGAGACAGTTCACCAAAGGAAGCCAATTTTCCTGAATCAGATCATTCTTGCAGAGACAAGCCAGCCTCAAATACACATGTGCTAGAAAGAGAGCACAAGGATGCTGTTATGAGTGACAGAATATCTGGATATAGTCGACAAGTTGACTCCGTACAGGGAATGACTGATACGAACTCATCTCATATGAGTGGAGCAGAAGATGGTCATGTAGGAACGAGCACTAACTGGATTGCAGGTCTGTTTTGAATTAATTTTGAGTCTACATGAACTTTCTTTATACTTGTTATTTGACAAAATGCAGTTATTAAGTTCTATTCTACATTTTTTGATATTTTGGAACATTGACATTTGAAGTATCTGGTGCACTTCCATCTATGGCTGCTGGCATTGCTACCATTGACTACAAACTCAAAACTGGTATTGATAGTGGCTTTCCACTTGAGGTATGTATCTTATAATTTAGTGATGCTATGGGTTATGATTCATGCCAAAATGGTTTGGCATTTCTTGCTTTGTGGCTGCTCTATATGTATAAATCAGTTGGTTGGGATTTCTGTGCTCAGTGACCTGCTCTTTTTAACTGAACTTTATTAATTTCCATATCCTTTGATCGTCAGATTGGTGTTGCAAAATCAGTTTTGGCCACAAATGGAATATCAGTTGACCCCTCTAAAGCTAGTAGATACCATGAAGAATCTTGTGGTCCGTCCAAAATTGAAAAAGAGGAGGGTGAGTTATCTCCAAATGGTGATTGTGAGGACAATTTTGTGGTCTATGGAGATACTAGTATGGAGGCTATTCCCAAGGTGAAACACAGCTCTGAAGGCAAGCAGAATGATGCTGGAAATGGGGAAGACTCTCATCATCCTGATGCTAGAGAAGAAAATGATGCTGATGCAGATGCTGATGATGAGGACAGTGAAAATGCTTCGGAAGCTGGTGATGATGCCTCAGGCAGTGATTCTGATGGTGATGAATGCTCCAGGGAAGATGATGAAGATGTCGAACGTGATGACGTTGATGGGAAGGCTGAGAGTGAAGGTGAAGCTGAGGGAACAAGTGATGCTCTGTTTACTGGCGGAGATGGGCCTTTGTCAGAACGTTTTCTGTCGCTGAAGCCTCTTTCCAGGCATGTTCCATCAGCTTCACTTGACAAGGAAAGAAAAGATTCTCAAATTTTCTATGGGAACGATGATTTCTATGTGCTTTTCCGGCTTCATCAAGTATGTAACACATTAATGGGACATTCTTTTTTGATATTGTTCATAATTCATCGTCAATTAACTACTGTGTATTCAATTTGTCAGATCCTCTATGAAAGAATCTTATCAGCAAAGACAAATTCATTTGGTGCTGAAGTGAGATGGAAAACTGCTAAGGATTCTGGTCCTCCTGATCCCTATGCTAGGTGTTTTAATAGTTAGTTTTGTATTTTTACTGTTTCACTGCATCATGAGCCTGTTTCGATGATTAACATTTGTTTTTTATGTAGATTTATGACTGCATTGTACAATTTGCTTGATGGATCTGCGGACAATGCAAAGTTTGAAGATGAATGCAGAGCTATAATTGGGAATCAGTCATATGTGTTATTCACTCTGGACAAGTTGATATACAAGTTGGTGAAACAGGTTGGGATACTAAACTTCATTTCCATGTATTCATGATTTGTTTTGTTTGTGGAAATATGTGAATTATGGCTTCTGTTGCAGCTTCAAACTGTTTCAACTGACGAAATGGACAATAAACTTCTTCAATTGCATGAGTATGAGAAATCCCGAAGGGCTGGGAAGTTCATTGATTCGATTTATTATGATAATGCACGATTCCTTCTTCATGATGAAAACATATACCGAATGGAATTTGTTAGCCACTTTACCTTTCTTTCTTCTGTTTACTCGTATAGATTTTACCTTTAGTATTCGCATGATCAACTCTTGGTTATTTTTGGCTGCTGCTTCAGTCATCTTCTTCACCCCGTTTGTCCATCCAGATGATGGACAAAGTAATTGAGAAGCCTGAGGTGTTGCAAGTTTCCATGGACCCCAAATTTGCAACATACTTGTACAGTGATTATCTGTCAGTCTTTCCTGGGAAAAAGGAGCCTCATGACATTATATTGTGCAGGTACTAACATCATACATCAGATATCCACTTTCAGGAATGTGAATGATTGTTGAAAAGAGTTATTTTGATTTTCATATTTGTGCTTGGGATATCGAGAAGGGAATAATTCATGGCTTTTGATGTTTTATTGACCAGTTATTCTATCAATTTTGTAAAAAAGATCAGGCTTTTGGTTTCTATACAGTACTCAAATGCGTTACTTAGAAAAGATTCTGAAATTTTATGTGACTAATATCTACTTTCAATTGATACGAGCAGGAACAAGCGCAAATATGCAGTGCTAGAAGAATCTTCTGCTTTGGGCATGGCCATCGAAGGTGTTAAAATGTTCAATGGTTTGGAGTGTAAGATTGCCTGCAATTCTTGCAAGGTATTTTTCTTGGTGTTAAAATGTTCAATTGAAGGCTCGTTCAAGTTTTTGATTTCTTTTCATTATTTCTTGCATTGTTTAACACCTTGTTTTTGTTTCAAGTCCTTTCTTGTTAATTTCCTTTTTTTTTTCCTTGTTGCTGAACGTTAATCTTTTTGGTCGCAGATATCTTATGTGCTAGATACAGAGGATTTCTTTTTCCGTCCAAGGAGGAAAAAGTACAATTCATCTCAAAGTTTCCATGATTGGGAAAGGGCAAGGGTACAGCGTTTCCATAGATTCTTATCAGCCTCATGACAAATTTGGCATGACCTATTTTGGGTTCAAGATAAATGGGGTGTCGCATCATCAATATGGTATATAGCTTTCATACTCTCTTGCTATCCATCCTCTTGAACATTTCAGGGGTATATAAGCACATTTCCTGCTTGTGTTTTGATGGAGGCAGTTTCGATGTACACTAATTGTCAAGTTGACAACCTTTAGAAAGTCACGTTGGCTGAATGATGTACAATACAATCCTGCAAGGGCACATGAGCGCCATTTTAACCATCACGGTGTACATAAGGCTGACGGATGATAATTTTGTAGAGATGTGTCTATCTCCTTGTTAATCATGTGTTTGTAAGTAGGAACATTGTATGGCCTTTTCATTTTCGTTATTTCCTGCGTTTGGTAGTTTTAAGGTTCCTTTCATGGGTCAGGGATTTCCAGCAGTTGAGTTAGAATACACCTGCCTGTGCAAGTGTTAAAAGATTTCCGTTGAAAGAAAAAGATCTGTAAAGGTGAGAGGTGGAAGTTGTTCAGAACATAGGTTAATCTTAATCTTTACATATTTCTAAATTTCAATCTAATTGATTTTATGTCGCTGCACGTTCTATTTCGTAGCAGAACAAAGATATATATTTTATTTCATTCTTTTGGTTGTATTCTCACAAAGTTATGTTCTTTTGTGTAGGGTTATAAGACTAGTATTACAAAAGAGCAAGTATTGGAACTAGTTAGTGAGATTAGAAAAGAAAATGAGACTGTAGAAGTATTATTTTCTTATTTAGGTGGGCCAACTGATTATTTTTTATTAAATTCATCACTCTGATTCACAGACCCATTTTAGTGAGTGGCGTGATTGTTACGAGAAGCTGTTTTCGCCTCATTTCTCAAGTTCTGGTTAACGATTATTTTGTTCTCTAAGCTTTCTTGTTCTATGCACACGAATCTAATGAACTTGCAAAGTAAAACAAAATCGAAAATTGTTTAGGGAAATATGTCCAAATATAATTGATTTCCAGTTTGTCTCAGTCTAAATGATAACGCAGTCATTGGACGACCAAATATTTCAACTTTTAATTAATGTTATGAATACCGTACCGGGCTTAGTATCATAATGGACTTTGGAATAGAATTGTACTGGTACCGGGTACCGTTTCGGGATATTTTTTAAATTTATAAAATAGTCCTTAAATTTTTTAAAAATTGTAAAATAGTCTATATTGATGTATTATATATCTGTAATTTATACTTTACTAGTTTACTGTTTACATCAACCATGCTTTCAAAAATCTTAATAATAAATAATAATGAAAATTAATTTGAAATAACAATAATTTTTAAATATTTTACATATAAATAATAACCACAATTAATATAAACAAAGACAAT
>JANZXV010000008.1:10537850-10550909 GCA_027576455.1 Erythroxylum roigii | reverse complement strand
TATTTACTATATTAATATTATGATTTGTTCATAGTTGGTATTAAGAAGAATTATTGAGGGTATATGAGGTAGTATGTATTTATTAGTTTACGTTTTATCCTAAACCTTCCGAATCGGAAATTTCTTATTTTCACTGTTTATGATGGAATAGAACATAACATGAAACCCTCCGCTTCCATCTCATTTCATCATATTCCATTATGAAACCCTCAAACAAACGATGGAAGTGTGTTACATTCCATCCCCTTCCATTACAAACCTTTCAACTAAACAGAGCCTTAGAGTTCACTTTATTTTTTTTTGGATGCAAGCCTCAGGAGATTTACACAACTTAGCCCATTATAAACCCCACCTTACGAAAAATGTTTGTATTTTGTAACCTTTAATTTCCGATCTAAACTCGAAAATTACTGTCATTCAAGAAACTTTAAATTTTTAAATTTTGAAATAAGGATGAACCATAGGTGAATTTTCGTTTATAAAGGTAAAAACACATGCACATGCGCCGTACTTGGTTGTTTGCCTCACAAGCTTCTCGTTGGATGATTTTTGACATAACCTCAGAAATTTGCTTTCGTTGGGAAAAAAATTACATCAAAATTAGAGTTGATTCGACTTTATGGAACGGAAAAGGCACGCAAAATTTGTGTTTGAATTATAACTTACACTTCTGAAACGATTATTTGGAAGTTCCAGTCATGCACAAAGACAATATGTTTCTAGACTTAGGAGCAATTCTTTCTATTCCTTTGTCCTTCCTTGTTCATCCCCGTCACCTCGCTCCAGAAGCATTACGCAAAAACTTAAATTTCAGGATTTACTACTGCGCAAATAAAGCATTAGGATGTTACAATGAACATATGCTTCTATCGATATGCTTCTTTCAACATTGGTCAACTGATGGAATGCATGTTCAGTAGTGCAGTCATGAACCCTGAAGAGGAAAACAGCAAACAGTAACACAGTGCTGGATGAAATCCATCTTCTTTGGCGCCACATGGTAAAATGCGATTAAATCCACGACTATTGGTATAAGAAACAGGTAACCTTTATTGATCCCCATCCAGTGGGTGAGAGGTTGCTTTTCCCCAAATATAGTGTAATTGGTCAACCTTGACTGTAATATCTACTTGACACATTCCACTTGAACGGTCAGATCTTTAACTCCAGCATCTAGAAATATATGTGAAACAAGTGCCTTTAAAGAAGGCTTGTCAGCTTCGACTGAAACATGAAGATGCAACGTCCCAATGACATCCGTGTTAGTGAAACTCCAAACATGAAATTTCTGAATACCACGCACTCCATCTATCTTCATAACATCATTTACTGCTTCTTTTATCTCCTTCTCATGAGCCCGAGGAACTCTCTGCAGCAAAATCTCAGCAGAATTCCTAAGTAATGGAATGACAGAAGATATAATCATAACAGAAATTAATATTGAGCAAGCAGGGTCAGCAACAAGCCATCCTTTGTACTTAATTAAAAGAGTCGATATAACAACTCCAACACTTCCCATAGTGTCCGCAAGAACATGCAAAAAGATTCCCTCCATGTTGTGGTCAATGTGAAGATGGTGGTGCTTTTCTTTTCTCTTCTCATTAGATGCCACTTTTGATTGTTGTAAACTACTGCTTCCAGAGGAAAAATCACTTTTGTGATCTGACTGTTGAGGATTGGCATGAATATGGATTAAGCTTCCTTTGACATACTTAGGAGCATCAACGTGATTATAATGCTCACGGGCTTTATGATGGTTAGAGTGATCATCGTGATCATGAACATGATTAGCAAAGTTTAGGTGATTATGACTCTGCTTGTGATCATCATCGTCATTGTGGTCAGTTGTTGAATTTTTATGGCAGTCATGGGAAACAGAGATATCTTCATGATCCTTTTGATGTGCAACATGACTATGTGAATGATGATGATGATGCTGTTGACAGTGAGAGTGGGAGTGGACATGTGTATGAGAATGAGAATGAGTATGTGATTGAGAATGAGAGCATGATCCAGAACCACCATGAGCATGATGATGCTCCTCATGAAAGAAGACCAAACCAATAATATTCACAAGCAGTCCCCCAACTGAAACTGCCAACAAACTACTAGTTGATATCTCCTGAGGGTCCAAAATCCTCTCAAACGACTCCACCACAATCAGTGCACCAACAAGAACCAAGAAAACAGCATTAACATATCCAGACAGTACCTCAAACCTCCCACGCCCAAAGTTAAACTGAGAATTGGCTGGCAATCGTGAAATGTAAGAAGCATAAAGACCAATTGCCAAAGCAGCACAATCAAACAGCATATGACAAGCGTCTGATATTAATCCAAGACTGTTACTCATGAACCCAGCCACAAATTCCACAACCATATAACCCGTGTTAATCATAAGAAAAAGAGCAATCTTTCGAGACTTTCTCTCACTTAAAATATGGCGGATAGGCTTTACTATCAAAGAACTAAATGACTCGGATGATTCCAAACCCAATTCAATATAACTTGAATAAACAGGATCCAACTTCCTAACAGCAATATACAGCAAGACTCCACTTAACAAAATCCCCCAAAGTGAAAGCTCAGGGAAATAAAACAGCTCCAAAACAATTGTGCAAACAAAGGTAACCAAAAACTCCCTCTGGAAATCTTTAGCATTCACTTGCTTTACATCACCGTAATTCTCGGATAAAAGCACTCCAAAAACAACGGTATTAGCCAAAGGCCAACCCAAGTTCCACATGGACACATCATCATTACTTCGCTCCAACGATGCAAAACTCACAGCGGCAGGAATAAACAGCAAAACAGTAGTATAAAACAGAGAAATCAACCGAACCCTTTTTTGGCCCAATTGCTTAATTGTTCCCCAATTCATCGACACAGACTCGTAACAACCCAAGAACCCAGACAAAAAGGGTAACAGCATAGGCCAAATTCTTACACAACGCTCCCTAGGAAACACAGAAAGCCCATATTTTTCGACAAACGAGGTCGATAGCGGAAAACAATCAATCCGATCCCAACTCAACGATAACAAGAACAACCCAACTAAGAGCGCCAAAAAGCCATAAGTCTTACCACCGATACCAGCCCCCGTTCGATTCACGCCCACATTCCGCTTCCTCGACTCGGAAAAACATCGAGCAGCAACATTTCCAGACAATTCAGCAAGAATCATAGCTGCAGTACCACAATACCTGAGCGCTTGAAATCTGAGGAGGAAGACAACAGCGAGCAAGATCGATTTCCAAAGAAAAAGCCTGTGTTGTGAAGGGGAAATTGAAGAAATAGAGAAGATGGGCTGCTTAGGGTTTTTGAAGTGAAAAGGGATTTTAGGGGAGGGAGAAGAGAGAAGAGAGAAGGCTAGAGAGAGAAGGAAGGACAAGAGAGAAACGAGGAAAGAAAAAGGAAACAGAGAGAACGAAGGGGATGATCGTAAAAAGGGGAGGAGAGAGTACAGCGAGCGCAGAGAGAAGAGGAGGAGGAAGAGAAATGAGAGTGATGATTTTGAAGAGGCGACGGCTGAGGGCGGTAGGGTTCTGGAGGGAAAAGAGAGGGATGAAGAAAGACGGTGCTTCGACGGAGTTGGTGTTGGAGTTGTGGCCGGATTTGACGTGTAGGGAGGGTAGGGTCTAGAGGACGCGGCAGTCGAAGTGGAGTTGAAAGTGGCGGACCGGGGAGGGAGTGAGAGCCGGTGTGGTCGGTTGTGGTGGTGGTGGCGGTGGTCGTGGTCGGTCATGGTGGGATGTTTTTCTTTCATTGGCCGTTGGGTAGAGTTCGAGAGTAATTGTTCGTTTGTTGTGCTCTGAATCAGAACTTACTGATGAGAAAAAGTGTGAATGACTCGGTCATCGGAGCAGACCGAGAATAGTCTTAAGAGTCAAGACTACTAAATGGGAATCTTGGACGAGTTAATTTTGTTCCTGAGGGTGGGTCTTGTGGAGAATATGTATGAAGTTAAGAACTGAGCTTTGGTGTGTAGGGTTTGTTTTCAGCAAAAACTAGTGTCAAAATACAATAATGCTTTGAATTAGCGTAAGTCCTCTGTTGTACTTGTACAGCCCAAGCCAATATGTGTCCAACTTGTCTCATTGGATGACTTGGGGTGTTCTTGTACACATGGCAAGTTCAGAAAATTTAGAACCTAACGTTATGTAGCTTTTTAGAAGGAAAGTGCAGGAGGAATTTTTGTTAAAAATATGCTCATTTTAATTTATAATTAACTGAATTAATTATTTATATCAATTACTTTTATACTATAACTAATTTGAGTTTATAATAATCAATTGGGAAAATAATGCTATGAAATCCATTTCTCCACCTTTTATCTTTGTATTTTTTTTTGCAATGTTTTAAAAACTGGATCGCAAGTTAAATCAGTAATACAAAAGATTTAAAGTTTAAAATATTCAATAAGTATTAAACAGTCACAAAATTGGTTAAAAATTGAATAAAATTAAGAAATTTGAAATATGATTGAAAAAGATTGCTTTTACTCATGGAAGAATTTAAAGTTTAATAAAAAAAAGTGATTGTCAAATAAAAATTAATTAATTAATTTTAGTTTTAAAGAGCTTATTAATTAATAAAAATTGACTGGTTAATTAATAAATTGCTCAGTTTTATTTTTTAACAATAAGAGTTATTAAGATAAATCGAATTGAAAAGTTAAAAGCCAAGCTAAAAAGTTAGATGATTTAAAGTTTTTATAGTTGAAGAGGCTGAATTGGTTGAATTTTTTTATCATTAAGATTATTAGATGATCAATTTACTTAAATTGTCTCGAGTTAATAAGAAATTTACTCTATATAAGATGCAACTCATTTTGTATCACAATCAAGTGGGAGATATTATATGATCATTTGTGCTTGAATATTTATACAAGACAAAAGGATATCTCTCTTTTCAAATCTTGTACATGTATGATCTCATATTTAACCAGTGAAATTTGTTTACAAATTTGTAAATTTTATACCAAAATTAATGTTTAAATCAATGTTTTAAAAACCGAACTGGACCTACTAATTCTACAGAAATTAATTTGAATCGATTAGTTGTCTAGTTTAGATTCATTTAATAACCTCTATGTCTAAAAACTAGCCAATTAATCAGAGAACTGACTGCGTTTTCAGTAAACCGGTCTAACAAGTTAGTCAATATACAAACATTATTGAAATATGAACTTCACTTTTTCTTCTTTTACGAACTCAATCTTCTTGCGTTCCTCTTTTTGCTTCCCTTAATTATTGTCTTCTTTTAAAGTTCCTTTCCTTCTTGCTCAAATTAAAATCCCTCGTAAAACTTGCGCTAAAATATGGAATTCTCATGAACCCATAAGACAAAAAAGCCATTCTTAACGGAGAACCCAACTAATTGAGGTCTAATGATCAATTTGGGGACAAGGAGAACTCTCGCTCTCTAATTGGAGACGGAACGAGTCCTAGGTATGAGGAAGTTATCTTTTCCTATTTTTTGTGTGATATCCTATTTTTTGATATATGTTTAAGGTTTAACCCTATATTAAGTATTGCATATACATGCATAACATTAGCATTCATACACGAATTGATATTTGGACACATTACAAAGATAACATATGCACTCAATTGACTTATTCCGGGGTATGAAAAATATTAAGTGATCATGATGTGAATTTTGAATTAATATATCTTGAATTTTGTTATGATTTGATTTCAATGAGTAAATTGGAATTAATGTTATAGATTGAGAAATTGATGGATTAAAATGTACGATTAGAATAGACAAATGCCAAGTGGTAGGATAAATTGATACATAAAAAATTAGGGTAATTAAGCTTATAATTGAGTGACATTTGGCATAGTAAAATGAGTGACAAATGGATCAATTATTGTGTGACATATGGACTGATTAATTGGTGACATATGACAGCATATATACTTGATATATGTTGAACATGCCTTTAGACATATGGCAATTCCATTAGATGACACCTAACACCTTAGGTGTAACATTCAACAGGACCAAATTTGGTTCAGCTCATTTTTGTTCTTTCTTCTCTCAATCACACCACTGAAACTCTTTTCTTTCACCTCCTTGAACTTGCTTATGGTTATGATAATTGTCGCATAAATAATCCATGTTTTAGCCTCACAAAGTTAAGTAAAAGATCAGCTTGAAGTTGCCTTACTAAACCTAGCCGAAGTCCATCTAAATTTTACCTTAAATGTATGACGTTTCTGCTTACTTGGAGTACTGGATTGGCTTGATCTTTGGAGCTGGAATTGGAGTTAGACATGTAAGTAAATGATTAGTGTTTATAGCATGTTATGACATAGAATTAATGATGATAAATTAGGATGAATTCCATATGATGTTAATGATTTCAAATGGGGTGATTTTAATTTTAAATTAAACTAGAGACATATGGATATATTTTTCATAAAGGAATAGAATTTGAATTCTATCTTTAAGAGTTTCAAATTTTGGCTTAAAGTTGAGTTTTTAGATTCTATCGTGGTTTGATAATAATCTGTAGTATTTTAGGTATAACTTGCAGAATACTGAACCAAACTACAAGAAATTGATGACATTAGAAACTTAAGACATATGGAAATATTTTTTTAGAAAATGTATTGCTTAAATACTTCATTTTCCATGTCAAAATGGCCATGCAAAATTGACCCTAAATATTGTTTTAAGAAAAAACTGGAATGATGCTTGAATAAAAGGTAGTGCTCGATCGTGACAGAAAGGGAACATTAGAGGGTTGCACGATCATGCAGAAGCACATTCATGATAGAGCATGATCAATTGGAAGCGCACGATCATGCACAAGCACACGATCGTGACAGTGAAGGTGCACTGCGATTTGACAACTTTGAATACCCTTCATTCTTTTGACCATAACTTATTATCCGGACCTTTAATTGACTTGAATTTGAACCACAAGCTCCTCGCACATTTCCCTTCCTCTCTGCAAAATTTCATTATCATCTGAATTCCCTAGGATAGGATTGGTAACGATCGATTGATGATGTTATAAAAATCAAGTGTATTGAGCTATGAATCTTAGGGCATGATTGAGTGATGAACTTAGAATAAATTTGAATTATTGAGATGTAAACCTAAGTTCAAATTAGACATATATGAGTTTTGAAGTATGAATGATCATGAGTTGAGTTGTCAATAAAGGAAACATACCCGAAATAGTCATTGGGTATGCATTAAACATGACTTATGTATATATGTGCACAAATGAATAAGTATCTGATTGATTGACTTTGTAATGTAAATTTAGGTGTGAATTGTATGATTTTAGACACTCAAGTAAGATGCCATTAATACATTTCCAGACCATCCAAGCAATAGCATAATTGGAGCATACTGTGAGTCAACCTAGATGATATTCCTAGGATTGATTTATTTTGTTTAACTTTCAAGTATTGAACTGTTTGTGATTTATATATAAATTTTAGACTTTAATGGTCCTAGAAGTTTGATATTTGAGAATGTGTTGGAACTGTTCTATTTGCATCTAAATTTTGAATGATATCTGTATACTCAATGAAAGTTGAATGTCGGATTGAGATTCGATGAATATGAAAGTTTGTCTATGCATTAAAAGTGAATGCTATACATAGCATATTCTGTTATTTGATGCATTTCATAAAATGCATATTCAGATAAAGGCGTTGTGATCAGAGTAGCCAGTCTGACAGAGCTTTAAGCTTAGAATTATGCACGTAAAGCTTTGCTCCATGATTTCTGTATCTGACTGAGCCCAGTGGGCCAGTATCTGTATCTGTATCTGAAAGGTGCTCGGTTACAAAAAATAATAATGAATCTGATGTCTCATATGCATCTACATTTGTATATTTATGATTATGAAATATATGATTATGAAACCTTTTCTGAAATTATGATGATAAAGTGGTGTGCCATAATAATATGATTGATTAGGATATATATATTCTGAAAGAATGTATGAGAAATGTCTGTCATTCATTATGTCTTATTAAGATGGAAAATGTTTGTGAAAATGGTTGGTTGTGTGATATTTGTGTATTTGATTTGAGTGAGATCATCGATGATGGTTTACTCATTAAGTTCGCAAAACTCATCAAAAATTGCAACGTGGCTTTTTAGGTACGAGATAGGAGACCTAGTTCCTAAGATTTTCTAGACGAATAATTTGGATTAAGATATAGCTCAAAGGTCTGTCAGCTAACATCAGAGGAGTTATAGATTGTATTTTGTAGTTTCTTTAACATATAGAACTTTTGTATAAAGGATTGTAAATATTTGTTTCAATGACTACAATGTAAACTTTTGTCAATGAATGAAATGAAGTGTTGAGGTTTTAAGTATTGTAGATTCTTTATGATGCCAATTAAGAGATTTTGTTTGCTCTAACATACCATTATCATAGGATATGTACTTTAAATTTCCTCTAGATGTTCAGGTATATACTCTATGGTAGTGGGGTGTTACAATTTTTAGTATCAAAGCATGGTTTGGATCCATAGGGACATATAAGAGTATTAAGACATGATAAATAGTGAGAGACTCACGTAGTGATCATAACTATTTTTGTTATAGGTCATCTGCCATAGGAGATCAAGTTGGAGAGTCAGCTGACATGAAGTCTGTAGGAGCCAATAGAGAGTCTCCTGTACTTGAGTTTGCATAAATACCTCTGAGAAACCACGAGGGGAGGGAAAGGAGATATGATAAGCTTCGAATAGACTTCTACGAAAATACAAACCCTGCTGAGGTAGAAAGTTGGCTAGAGAGAACTAAAATAGTGTTTGATCAATTGGATTGTAAGTCAGATGAGAGATTTGATTATGTAGTCTTACTTATGCAAGGTCCAATATATCAGTGGTGGAAGACTGTACCAGGTAGTGCCACCAGACCTTGTAGTTTGAGCTGGGAAGATTTTCTGAAGGTGTTTAAAGAGAATTAAATGACGAAGAGTTATCTTGATAGAAAGTTGAAAGAATTTCTAGATCTGAAACAAGGAAGTCTCTCAGAAGTAGAGTATGAGATAAAATTTAATTAATTAATGGGGTATGCAACTACATTAATCCCAACTGAGGAGGACAAGTGTAGGAGGTTTGAAGATGGGTTAAATATGGAAATCAGAACGAGGCTAGCCATTTCTAATTTGGGTACTTTTACGGAGCTCCGAGTAGTATCGATCATAATTTAACTGTTATTGAAGGATGGCTAAGGAGAGTATAGATAGGAGACTAAAGTGAAGAGATAGAGTGAATCTCAGGTTGATTCTAGTAAAAGCTTCAATAAATGTTAGAATAGATTGTCTCAATTTCAGGCTAGATCGAGAGAATTTGGGATTAGACCAAGAGGTGGATTTATTCAAATTGGTAGAGGTAGTGGACAAGTGCCCTCTAGGCAGTCACAACAGGTGCCTAATTATGAGCACTGTGGTAAGAAGCATGGTGGTGAGTGTTGGAGGTTATCAATAACTTATTTCTCTTTTTTAGAACACATATATACTTTTTTTTCAATAACCAATTTCTTGAAACAATTAGAAGAAAATGCAAAATAACCTATTGGCACCATATAAAGATGCATGCAGGTGGACATAAATTATGACTCAAGGGGCTAGTAATGGATAGGTGTTTATGGGATTGTGTTTAGGTCAAAGGGTTTTGAAAGAATGCCTCTATCATGTTAACAAAATTCTAGTTCATAAAGCTTTGATTAAGAGTTGAAAAAAGTTCTAGAGAGATATGAAATAAGCAGATAAAAACAAAAATTGGAAAATTCAAGCTCAAATATCCTTCCAAAAAGTTAATATCTCAATAAACAATCTCAAGTCCTAAAAACATAAAATGCTACTTTATCAGCATACCTTCACTTACTTTGTGTTGAAAACATAAAAAATGAAACAAGCCAAAACCGATTATCATTTAAAGAATTGAGGCAATTTAAAAAAAAACAATCATTTCTGCAAGAGTATGGCGTCGCAGTGAAACTTGTTCAGCTCACAAACATTGCCGCGGTCAAAATCATGCATATGGGCACAGCGAAGGCATAGTCGCTGCGAAAAAAAACAACAGTAACTCAATTTCCACAATCACCAAGTTTAAAATTGTGAACATTATGCATAATTGACTAACACGAACATGTAAATGGTTAAAATGGAGCACAAACAAGAGTTGCAAGATGAAAAAACCTCCGCCACACTTAAACATCATATTGTCCTTAATTTGAAAAATCAAAACACGAGAACAATTAATCAGAAATAAATAAGGTGAAAGGGAAAGACGCATGAACAACAAAGTGAAAGAACAAAGCGAATTATATATAAATGGGGTGCAAAAAGTGTGGAGATTACAGAAAGGAACTGAGCATCTGACTAACGAACTAACACAAAAATACAACAAGAAGAAAATACAAGAAGAAACACTCAAAATAGTCCATCAAATGATCATCCGTAGCGTCTGAAGGACCAGCCCCTGATGTTCTGACACCATCAAGGGTATCATTGTCATCAGAAGGAAGCAAAAAATGAAGGTGCGCGGTAATTAAGGCATCCATCCGCTAGCGATACCGCCAATCTCGATCCTGTCTGGCAACCACCTGCAGGAGAGTTTTCTGGAGAGCAGCCACTCGGTTGGTGAGGGACTGTAAGGTAACAGGCTTAGGAGGGGATGGAGCGGGAGGATTGTCCTCTCGTGGCACTGTAGCAACAAGGGTGGTAACAGAAGCAGGAGGTGGGGTGGAACGATGAGGGGATCGGGGAGGAGGCTAGAGGCGGGGCTGTTTGAGGCAGACGTAGCGAAATAGAGGAGTCGGGTTAAAATAGTAGTCATTGTTATATTTCGAGAAGCGATGGGCTCAGAATAGGTCGGTGATGAGGTGTGGGAAGATTATGGAATTGGTAAGCTTGGCGGTATTGATGGAATCACGAAAGGCGGAGGCAATGGCATAGTCGACCGGGCGACCAATCATTAGGAGGTGCAAGTACATGCCTCTTGCTTTTTGGTTACGTAAGTGAGCTGGGTGGTGGGAAGGATGTTGTTACTCACGAAATGAAGATGAGGACGAGCCTCGAGTCAGAGATTAGAACGCTTGAGGTAGCGTTGATAGATTCTGGGTTGATTCTAGACGGCACCCTCAGGACAAAGGGTACGAAGGAAATTGTCCCAGGGATAGTGGTTTATCAACTGCTCGTAGTGGCAGTGGAAGATAGGAGAAAGGTTATAGTGTTCTCGGATGCTAGCGGTGGTAAAAGTGGTAGGAATAGTGACACCTCGGAAATTAATTTCCAAGGTGTTGTGGTGGCGGGCATAGGTATAAAAATGACAAACAAATTTGTCATTGCCCTGATCCCTAGGTTGAACTAATCCTATTAGTTGGGAGTTGACTAGTTGGCTAACAAAAGGACTGTTATATGAAGTCAAAGGAAAGGGGCGCTCCTTAATGAATGTCCTAGCATCGATCTTCTCAGCTAGGTTAGTATATTCTGAATCAGCTGGATGAGGAGAATGAGTGGAGGGATGGGATGGATCGGAAGATTGGGATGAATGGGAGGATTGGGAGTGATGGGAGGAATCGAAGGGGCTAGAGGAGGTAGTGGGAGAGTGACGGGTAGGGCTCTTAGTTCGAGGCATATTCTTGCAGAAAACAAGGAAAAATAAACACAAGGATTAAACAAAATTCACTAAAAATATAAAAACCTGTAAAGCTCGCCATGACGAAATAGGTCTGTCACCACGACAAAGACTGCACTTCCAATGCTGTGATGAAAAAAGATTACCTCATTGCGGCGAAGAATATCAATCTGCCACGCCACGGCGAACTAACCGTAACGATAGAAAAACAAGCAAGTAAAGAACAAAACGAAAGAGGGAAAACTTACGATGAAGGAGGAAGGGGCTGCGAACACCAACCACGCACATGAGCTGGCTGAAGGAGAACGAGCACGAAGAGAAATGGCACAAGGTTACTCGGATTAGCCGTGGGGAAGTTTGAGTGAAAGAGATGAAAATGAAAGAGGGAGAAGAGGGCGGTAAGCTTAGAAGAATGGCAAAAGGAAATGACGAAAAAGACAGAGGGTAGATGAAAGATCAAAAGATCATCAAGGGTAAAAGAGAAATTTCATGAGGGGATTCTATGCCGAATGGTCTTTTGCCGCAGCGAATAAAGTACGCTACGAAGAGGGCTATATAATAATGTTCACTGCGGCAAAAAAATTGATTCACGCTACGGAGAATTGGCTTGAGAGGCATTGTGGTCACAACGATTGATGAGTTCGCCGCGGTGAAGTTTTCCCGAGAGACAAAAAGAAAAGACTTGACAATTTCTAACTAGATACTCAACTCATATGCAAGACCTTAGTCAACACAAAACAAAATGCAATTCACCATCTACCCCAATTTCCTCTATCATGGAAGATGTGTCATGCATCTACTAAAATACAAAATTTAAAGGGAAGATGAATTATTGAAGCCGGAAGACTAAACCTAAGTCCAACAAAAAACTAAACCTAATCCTACTGTAGTAGTTTCTCCCTCACGCTTAGTCAACATACTCATTCATAACAATGTCATCTCCAATCATGATACAAAAATACATTGTAAGTGAAGGAAGAGAAACAACCTGTTGCTTATGGCGGATACTTCAACTCCTGGGGGACGTTTGGCTCATAGCCATGCTATGGCGAGGTAACTCGACTATTGCCCACTTCTGTGCTAACGCCCACACTCCGCAGTTCACCTGAAATGTTAACAAAATAATACTTCCTCCAAGGAATCATTAGTTAATGGGTTCATTGCCAGTTCAAACTCAAAGCATGCATCATCAATAACAATGTCAAGCATGTTCACTCCTAGGAGAGAATAGTCATTATGGGGGTGTTTCATAGCCTTATACATATTAAAGCTTACCTACTGGTCTGCTAACTCCATGGAAATCTTACCTTCCTTTATGCTAATCATAGTACTAACAGTCCTTAAGAAGGGTCGACCGAGAATCAAGGTGTTAGTATAAGTCGACTTGTCCGTGACACAAGGCGACTTATCTTGTCACGATACCCATAAG
>JANZXV010000008.1:10523932-10534787 GCA_027576455.1 Erythroxylum roigii | reverse complement strand
TTGAGCATTTTATCTTAAAATTGGATTGAAATCACATATAAATGTATAGGAAAATATGAGAAAATTCAATCCTATCAGATGTTGTTTTACAATGTAAAAAAATATGGGTTAGATGGTTCGATCATTCATGTATTCCTTTTAAATGCTTTAAATTCACCATATTTTTAAGAAGCAATAGATACTACAACAATGATATATCCAAGATTTAAGGTACCTTCTTATTATGAAATGTGTGTGCCTTTGCTTCAAAATTTAAAAAAGGAATGTCTATTCATTGTGGACACATATATGTCTAGTTGGGAATTAACAGGACGCTTTATTATGGTAAATTAGTGGACTAATCAAAGATAAAAAAACCTTGATTAATTTCTTAGTTTATTGTAATATTGGAACTACTTTTATTAAGTTCGTTGATGCTTCTAATATGGTAAAAAGTGCTAACGCTTTATTTGAATTATTTTCTGAAATTGTCGAATGAGTTGGACTAAAGAATGTTGTGCATTTTATTATAGATAATTCAAATAATTATGTATCAGTTAGGTACTTATTGTAATCAAAGCATGGACATATTTATTAGTCTCCATGCGCTGCTTATTGTGTAAATATTATTTCAAAAGATATTGGTGGTATGGACCATATTTCTAGTCTTTTTCACACGCATCTAAGATCACAATTTTTGTGTATAATCATTTCACATTTTTCTCATGGTTAAGAAAGCAAGAAAATTGGGTTGAGATAGTGTCCTGCTCCTACCAGGTTTGCAACTACATTTATTACTTTGAAAAGTATTTATGGACATAAGCAACTACTTTAAAATTTATGACAAATAAACATTTTTCAAATCATAAGTTATCAAAGAGTGAAAAAGGGAAAGAAGTTTGTGCTATTATTTTAGATAATAAATTTTGGCATATTTTCTTGATCATTGTGAACATTGTGGCTCCGCTTATAAGGTCGTTGAGGATTGTTGACTTAGATGAGAAGTCATCTTTGGGGTATATAGATGATGGTATGTATAGAGCTTACAAAACAATTATAAATCTTTTTAAAGGAAAGGAGAAATTGTACAAGCCTTATATAGATATTATTAACAGACGATGGGATAAGTATCTTACTCAAAGGATCCACTTAACAACTTATTTTCTCACTCCTTATTGCTTTATATAGTGTAGATGCATGTATAAATAATATTTTGGGCGATCTGTTTGATGTGATTGAACAAAAAGGTATTTTCTTTATTAAAAAGCAATCACAAGTGATAAATGAAATTAAATTGTATCATGAAGGTTTAAATAGTTTTGCTAGATCATCAGAAAAGAGAGAACTTATGATGAAAAAATGTTGTCTGGTAAGTTTTTATACTTTTAATTCATTATTTACTTATTAATAATATATACTTTATTTTTATAATTATTAATTTAAAATATAGATAAATGATGGAGATTTTTCGGTAATAGTACTCCAATATTGAGAAAACTCAATATTAGATTACTCAGTTGAATAGCTTTTGTATTAGGTTGTGAACGTGTTTTTTAATGTATTCATACAAAGAAAAGAAATCGCTTGGAACATCAAAGATTTAATAACCTTATTTATGTTACTTATAATCTGAGAATGAAGAACAGATACAGGTATTTTATAGTTGTGTTTTGATTTCATTAATTTTATTTTTATTATTGACTTTATAATTTATCTATTATGTATTCATAGCACTTAGTGAAAAGAGAATGTATAATCCAGTTGATATTGATTGTATTGAACATACTGCTTTTTGATCAAAGAAGAAGAACCATCCCCTAATCTTGATTATAATAAACTTGAAAAGACGATTTATGAAGAAAATACATTTGTCACAATGAATTAAACATCAATAAATGGTCGGTTCATATCTTATTTTGATCATATATAAGTTAAAAGCATATTCTATTACAAATTTACAATTGAGGATAATTTCATACATTAATAATTTGTAATTTATTGAATGCAGGAGAAGGGGTTGATGCAAATTCTTTAAATAAAAACGTAGTTTACAAGTCTCTAGATAGCGTTAGATAATTTGGAGCTTTTGAAAATGATAACACACAACCTCCTTCAAAAAATTATATTAGACTCATATTTATTTATTATTAGTTAATTAATAATAGTAGACATTGGTTTATTTTTTATTTCATAAAATATTTAATTTTTACTAACTTTTATAAAATTTACTTCTTATTTATTATATACCAATTTCATAGCGGTTTAATACCGATTGAACCTTTAAACCTTAAACCTTTCATTTAATCGGTTCACTGTCCAATCTAATTTTTAAAACGTTGGTTTAAGTACTTAATTTAAAACAATTTTTTAAATAATATTTATTCCCATTTTAAATGATAACTGGAACCAAGAAAGTGAAAAATGTTGGCCTTTGCCCTTGTTCTTATTAAATGGTTTTCCATAATTTTGGAGATTTGTTTGTTTCTAGTAAATGCAGCAAAAAATTTCCTTTAGAATTTATTCAGATTTTAAATTAGTAGCTCCTAGTCAAAATGTTAAATGCAAAGGCTCTACAGAGCAGAAAATTATGTTTAGTTTCACTCCATCATTTATGCTACTTATTCTACTTCGCTTTTATTTCAATTAATTCCTACGCCTACCTAACTTGTGAACCTCATTTGTGAAGAACTTGTCATGATTCCTCAACTGTAATTACCCGTGAAGAGCATGTTTGCATGCAGAAATTTTGTGAAATCCCATGTGTTTGACACTTCAAATTTTTGGAAAAAATTAGAATGAGTAAGGCTAAACGTGTGACAACTCTATCTCCAAATCACTTCAGACTTACAGAGGTCAATTATATGTCTAAGATACTATATGCCAAAGTTATTGGATGTTTAAAGTTTGCAATAGTTTGTATGAGGCTAGATTTGTCTCCTGATATTATTGAGGTCATTAAGTCCATATTGTAATTTGGAAGACCACACAACCAAATGGATATTTCTACACTTGAGGTATGACAAACCATAGAATTGTGTTTATCAGTTGACAAGGTGATCCTTTAATTGTGGAATATGTGGATGCAAACTATTTAGGAGATTTAGATAATAAGAGGTATACTACAGGGTATGTTTTTACTCTTTTAGGAGGGACTATTTGTTGAATTTAACGTTACAGGCTACAGTTTAATTGTCTATAACAAAAATAGAATATATAAAACTGGATGGGGCTACTAAAGAGGTGTTATGACTTATAAGCTAGTAAGAGTGGTGTGTGTTGATCAAGGTGGAGTTTGAATATAATGTGATAGTCAAAGTGTCATTTACCTAACAAAGAATAAATTGTATCATCCAAGAAACAAGAAAATATATTTTATGAAGTTTCACAAAATCAGGGTCTTGAATACATCTAAATATATCTTGCTGCAAAAGGTTCATATCTTAGAGGAAGTATTTGATATGTTGACAAAGATAATTACCAAAAAGAAGTTCAAGCATTGCTTAAACTTAATAAATATCTCAAGGTGTTAGAAATGAATATGACCCAACTTATAAAGAGCGTATAAGTCGAGGTAGAGATTGTTGTGTATGGCTGCTACAAAGGAGCATGCAATTTTGGAATTTCATGATAGAAATAGTAGACACGCCCTGGAAAGTGGACATGGCCTAATGCATGGCCTTTCTACAAATCAAATATGAAGGCATAAGCGTATTAGTATGGCGAACATATTCCTATTAGAGATGTGATTTAGAACACGGTTATGTCATAAACCATGCGAGACAAACGCACGGGCACATTAGCGTAAGGGAAGTGTTTATGTAGAAGACGTGGTTATATCACAAATCTTGCCAAAAAGTGAGATATATGGTCAAACTCTAATTTGAATGAGCTTAGGAAAAGAGTTATTTAAATAAATTTGTATTCCAATTTCCAAACCTAATTATTGAACCTATTATCATATTATTCAATAACAAAATAGCCGAATTTAGCTTATGAAGACGTAAGCACACTTTGCTCGAACCTTGTTAAAAATTTCTTGTATTCTTGTGTTTCTTTTTTATTATTTTCAATTCTTTCTATATATTTTCTCAATAGTATACAAGAACAATTATTATTAGTTGAACAACAGTATGTGGTCAACCATCCGACGATTATAATTTATGTAGTTCTAATCAAAGACCAGACTAACATAGTTGAAGACCTCGCCTTTCTTCTATTTCTTTAATGGTTAATTAGCAACTTTGAAGACGCCGGCCTTGGTCAATTAGGAGGGTACACAATATTGCTTCCAGAATAAAATCCAAAACTGTGAAAGAGACAACTCATGGCTCATCTTCTTGCAGAAAAGACTTGACTAGACTGTCAAGCTTCACGTCTAGGAATGGAGGAAAGCAAAGAAACAATGTGTATTGTGTCAAAAACACCTACAGGTACGTAATCTGCCTTACAATTAATCGTTTCTTTAAACATCCACTTGTAATACTGAATGAATGAAGACATAAATTATATTCAACTGTTTTAACTTTCTCTATTTATGATTGAATTATTCTCTTTTTCTTATGATCTACAAATTGTTAGACCTATTAATTAACTTTTTTTATAAATTTTGTTAATAAAGGACAATGAATTTAATATAATCGTGACTTTTAGTAGGAATTTATTACCTTAATAACCATGTGTTATTCAAAAGTTGCTAAAAAAATTCTGACATATAAAAATTAGCAAAACAAACCCTGAGTTGAAATTTTATTAACTCACAACCCCTTAACAACACACGGCTAAGAGTTTTTTTGCAGCAAAATTAAAAACATAAGGTTAATAGAGTAACATTTTATATCTCAGGGTTTAATTAGTTACTTTCGTATAACACAGGTGTCGCTACAGTAATTTTGTCTTTAATTATTTATCAGAAAATGCTTTGTGTCAACAAATAGGCTGCTTATATAAGGAAGATGATTTAATATTTTCAATCATTAATGAAAACAATCTATTTGAACTCATATTAGCAACTGTAATATCATCTTTAATAGGATCGTAAATTTTATAAACACCTTTCATAACAGTGATAACACTTTTTTTTTATATTTATTAATAGTAAAAAGTTAATTTTTATGTCATGAACATACTAACATATTAGAGATTGCTTCTATAAAAACCATTCTTAGTTTTAACCTTAATGTGACCTTTTTTTTTATCACTTTTACAGTAAAACAATGATCAAAACTCACACTAGAATAAAAATATTCATTTAGAAAAAAAATAAGATTTATTTCCACTTATGTGGTTACTATAGCCTATATCCACATACCAAATATCTAACTAGATTTTCTTTCCATCTTCAACAAACATTAAGAATATTTTGGTTTCCTTAGTTTCTATAAAGTTTAAGCTTTCTTCCTTTACTCTATCATTAAGTAGCTCAATATAACATTTATATGCATAATGACCAAATTTATGGCATCTAAAGCACTTTGGATTTGTCAAATTCTCACCCTATGCCTTTGCCTTGAAATTGATCATTATTGTCTATCTCCCCTTCCTTTATCTCTACCTCTAAGTTTACCCCTTTTCTACAAGTCCTAGAGTAAGTATTGGTAAAAGCTTTCAATTTTTGCTCATCTACTATAGAACTTTTGTTCATTTTAGATTCATAGATTAAGGAGGAGTTTTTTTAATTCATTAAAAAAAGTGTTATATATTTCAAAATTTAAACTGAGTATATAAAATAATTAAACTTTAGCGTCATGGAGAACAATTTTTTTCAAAATGGCATTTTTGTCCATCTTCTAATTATGGAATCACATCTTATTTTTGATCTCCGTTGAGAAAGACCAACTATATAAGAAAATATGTGCAACAAAATTAACTAGATAAGATTTAAAGAAAAACAATTTTTTCTAAATGGTTTTCAATCATCCAATTTTATACTCCTGTTCATTTCATATAAGTGAACTTATAAAATCACTTATATGAAATGATAAACTCCTTATCATTTCAACTAGCACCTTCCATTGTTTGAAAATGATAAACACATCATTCGTGTGTTTCAAAAACTATGAGAATACCTTTCCGGAGTAATTATCAATGAAAGTAAGCATGTACTGGACACTACCTTTTGAAGAGACATGTGTAAGCCCCCAAAGATCAGAGTGAATGTAGTCTAAAGTGCCTTTTGTCTTGTGAATTGCAGTAGAAAAATTGACTGTTTTCTACTTGCCGAATACACAATATTAAAAAAAAATTAATTTTGACACTTTTTGGTTACTGAGAAGACCTCTTTTGCCTAGTCGTGTTAGACCTCTTTCACTCGTATGTCCCATTAAAGTATTTACTTATCTTCGCATTTGTAATTGTTTTAAAATGGATTATACATAATATTACTTCATAAGGTTTTGTAAAAATCATTAGCTTATTAGGGATGTAGAAATTTAGTTCTCTAATTATGAATTAAACTATTATATTCCAATAAAAAGTAACTTACTTAAAAATGAAAAAAGTTCAGTTAACCTTTTAGTCAAGAAAGAGTCTAATATTTGAATTCTATCTTAATATAAATTTATTTTAAAGGTCTTATTAGTTAAATAAGTTTTATTTTGAAAATATTTTCAATTTTAGAAATATTTATCACTGAAATGTTAAATTTGAAAAATAATTATATTCACCATGTTTTAAATTAATTATGTAACAATTAGATAAGTTTATGATAAATAAAATTTATTTAAAACTAAATTTGAAAATTTATAAAATTAGGAAAGTTGCCATCTAAACAAATGCTTCCAAACCTACAATTATAGCGATTAAAATTAATATTTCATTGAATCTTAAAATGATTAATGATTATAGATACATAATTACTTCTCTTTATCTTTAACAGTAATGCAGCAGGTTGAAGGAATCAAATATTCCATCTTCTTAAATAGTTTATTACAAACTCGAACAACAAAGATAAAGTTAAAAAAGAATGACCACCACAAAAGACTCATCGTCTTCTCCTTGATATGAGTTGAAATGAATCAAATAGCTCTTAACAGGATTAACATTCTTACTCATTGCTTTTATCCAAAAGAAGACTAGGTCCACCACGGCATCTGCTGTTTTTCTCACAGCCCCTAGTATAATGGTTAGCTGGTGGCGTTGTAGGGCATCCTCCAGGTGTACGGCCTGGGAAGCAGGCAGGGGGCAAGTCTCTTCTAAGGACTCCGTAACCTATCGTAGTATCCTCTGTTTCTGTTGCCAGAACCATGCAAACCAAGAGCAACCCAATACCAAAAGTCATCAACTTTTTGGACGCAGCAACGGCAGCCATTTTCTTTTCTTTCCTTTTCTTTTTGTTTTGTTTTTTCAGGATGATGACGATGAGGGTGGTTTAGAATTTGTTTTATTTTGAATGAAATCATTGAAAAATATCGGAATTTATACACAAAATAGCTGTCTATAATTAGGAAATTACCAAGATTTTTTTTCTATTGATAGAATGTATACTATATATGTATGGCGTTCACTTTGGAATCATGTTGATCTGGTGCTCCATGTTGACCTGGACTTTGAATGGATAAATTTAACATTTGACTGGAATGCTAATATTTCGGTGGACCAGTCAATTTGGTTACCTATGGAGACACATGGTTCATAGGTTACTCTAACGCTTCAGCGCGTCCAAATTAAAATAGACCATAACATTTGCAGCATAATCGGAATGAATCCTAACGTTCAAAACAAGCATGGACTGGTGGAATCAATAAAGGAGTTGGATGTCCATCAGTTAAATGCTGACATTTTTTTTCTAACATGTTTTTTTAATTGTTACACTGAGACCATCAAAAATTAACGCGAACATTTTAAAAATAGAGATGAGTCCTCTTACATAAAAGCTTTCATTAGGGTATTCTCTCTCCTTTCTCAAAACTTTTTTTTTTTGGGTACACGCGAAAAACAAAATCAAACTCGAGAATACAGCACGCCGTCCGCATCACTGCGAAGCAGCTCCTGGAGGCTCTCAGGTGGCTCCTGCAGGATATAGAGCCCCGGGCTAAGGGCTACAGCAAAATTGGTCAGCCGGTCCGCACATTGGTTCCCCTCGCGGTAGACATGCTGGAATCGGATTTTCCACGACCGGTGGAGAAGCTCCTGGATACGTAACACTAAAAAAGAAACCCCAGTAAGAACAACGGAAGGATCAGAAAGGATATTAATTACTTCAAGAGAGTCAACTTCGATTATGACCCGGCGGTACCTCTTTGCCCAGGTCAAATTGAGCTCCGCGTACACTCCCCACAGCTCCGCCTCCAGAGGCGAACCCCAGCCAAGACAACGTTGGAACCCTCCATACCAGGTCCATGACAATCCCGGATTAACTGCTGAATGTTGTTGTTGATAGTTTTTACACGTATTTCAAGGTCCCTCCTATGCTGACAACAGTTTGCAGACTAATTTATGAATTGAATAACGTTAAGCTAGGCAATTGTAGACGTAGCCATGTCCTAAGCCTGCAGTTTTATTTACTTGACTAGAGCTCGATAGCTTGTTTTATATATGGGTGTACATATAGAAGTTTCTTGTATTAAAGAGCTTGTGTTCTAATTGTATAAAGTATAAACTGAGCTTAATAATAATTTAACCTGGTCTTAACGTTCGTATAATTTCCTAATTAGGGCCAAATCCCTTGAAAATAGGTGGACTGAATTGAAATTTTTTAAACTTATAACAACCTTATTAAGTAAGTCTGTATAATTAATAAATTATATTTATATTTGACGTTCTGGTTCAAGCTTATTCGATGGACTTCAAAATCACTTATAGTACATTCATTAATTGCTACATCACAAGTAATTAACACACTAACGTGGTTTGCATAACGAACATTTTTCTTTATTCACTAAGCATGTCAAGTTCAAAACTTTCAAGTCGAGAGTTCGAGTCTGCTTCCAATTCTGCCGCGCAAAGTAAATAAGTATGTCTTGTGTTTTAACTCTTTACTTGTACTTGATTTCAAATTTGTCAAGTTCAATTATTTCTAATTTAAAATAAAGTTTGCCATTGAACTGAACAGATTGAACTCTGGCAGAACAAGAAGATGATGATGATGGAGAGACCAATGGTCTAGAGACAGGAGCAACGAAGAAACGAGGAGATGTGAATGCGAGGGATAATTTGTCAGCCATTGATGAATGATAAAGAAGAAATGAGTAGCTTTGTTTTATGATGCGGAGGTTTCAGGTGGACGTAAGTATGGGAAGGAAATTATGTTGAATGGTTGCATTTACACTTATGATCAATGTTGCAAATACTGTACCGAATTTGGTACTGGATTGAGTTCTGGTACAGTGCTGTACTGGTACCGATTAATACTGAACTGAGACCTCGGTCGTAGTTCCTCCTCTAGCTCCAAACTATGACTCTAATAACTCAGGGCAATCTCTGATTTGATGCTTATAAGAGTCACATCGAAAACATGCTCCCGATATCCTCCGGCACTCACCACTATGCCTTTTACCACAGTGTTCACATTCAGGAAATTGTTGTGACTGACTAATAGGCATTTGTCCTCTGCCTCCCCCAAACTGAACAAATCTACCTCTTCCTTGGGATCCAGATTGTCTCGATCTAGACTAGAATCTAGACAACCTGTTCTGACGTTTTCTGAAGTTTCTTCCAGAATATTCAGCATAAGATTCATATACAAAATGCCATGATTTATTGATGTCACCGGAAGATGTACGCCCTGATAATGGCTCAACTGCAGTTGCCTCTTCCTCCCGAGGCTCGTGATTGTTCCGCCGGTCCTAGCACTTTGGCAGCTGCCCCTCCTGCTCCCCCGGTTGATGATCCCATGGCCTAGCGTTGTCATTTTTTCTGTTTTGTTTTCTTGTATTTTTCTTAGGTTGTATTTTTCTTTAGTTAGTTCTTTGGATCCTTAGTCATTTTTGTACTGGCATTGTTTACCGTTAATGATCATTCCACAATTTTCTCTTCTATCTCTTGGTGCGTTGTTGCTTTCCTGCTTTCTTTGTTTCCTTTTCATTGGGGACAATGTCTTGTTTAAGTGTGGGGGAGCTGTTTCCCCATCTATTTATCGTGTTGCATGCCTGCTTGACATCTTATTTATGAATGTGTTAGCCAATCTTGCATTCTGTTTTCAAACTTGGGAAATTTTTGTCATTTTGTTCTCCCTCGCCGTGGCGATAGGTTACACGTCGAGGCGAGGCTGACCATTTATGCACATACGTCGCGACGTGTAAACGTCGCGACGCACAATGCTACACGCCTTAACGTCACACCTTTTTAGAATAATGATACTTATGCTGAAATCTTTTACTCAATTCAAACTTTTTTCGCACCAGTCTTTTGTAACTTTTGTTTTCAAATATTTTATAAGTTTCAAAGTGATGTTTGAGTTAAGAAAATTCTTTCCATTCCTTTAACGATAGTCGGTATTGGCCAAATTTACTTTCAATGTTTTCAACACAAAGTAAATGAAGGCATGCTAACAAAGTAGCACTTTATGTTTTTGAAACTTGAGATTGTTCTTAGGGATCATACCCTTATTGGAATGATATTTTAGCTAAAATTTTTCTTCTATCTTTGTGCGCATCTTCTTATTTCATCTTTCTCTAGAACTTGTTTCAATTCTTACTCAAAGCTTGATGGACTAGAATTTTGTTGATGTGATTGAACAACTCAGGGATTGTCGTGGAAATTTGATTCATCCGATAATTCAACACTAACTGTGAATAACTATCAGACAATCCAACTAGAATTAAGTCAATACTTAATTCATAATCCATAACAAAACCCAAGACGGCCAACCTCTCAATATAACCATTCATCTTCAGTGCATACTGCACTGCAGATGTCCCTGGAGTCATCTTAGTAGTGA
>JANZXV010000008.1:10467535-10484813 GCA_027576455.1 Erythroxylum roigii | reverse complement strand
AGGGCATAAAGGTCTTACAAAATTCTCTTCCATTTAATTCCCTCATTTGATAAATTAAGAAAACAAACAAGAGAAAGGAAATCACATTTCTCTTCCATTCTTTTCTCTTCTTTTTCTTTCAATATTTTCTTTCCTTTCTTTTATATAATTAAGGATCCAAACAAAGACTTACTGACGTAAATAATCTGAGTGAAACATTGCAAGTTTTAGCTCTGCGTTCTGGCTGGAACTACACGGGTGGTTTTTCCTTCCGCTGGTATGTGCAATGTAGTTGGATTTCTGTTTTGCTTTGCAGATGAGTTCTTTCAATTGTTTAAAGGCACAACTACAAAATCTATATTTGTTCTATAACTGTTAATTTTATGCATTAGGTTAAACTGAAATATTAAGTTTAAAATTGAATATTTTATTTTTTATTTAAAGTACAAGTTTGGAGAATATTTTCTGTAACAAATGTTAACGCCTCGAGCCTAAAGCTAAACCCTGGGCTGGAGATAATAAATTTTACAGCCCGTATCCTTTTTCAAGACCCAACAGGGGATTAGTATTTAGTAGGCTCTTGGACTTCGGGATCTTGAGATCAGGGGTTCAAATTGATGGAAAATGTGGGCTCTCTTAACAGATCTCTGCTTAAAGAAAAAAAAAGAGAAACAGGCCCATTCAAGGTGATCTAACTTTTTATATTCGAGCATATAATCTTTAGTAATTTGTAAGTATTTAATTACTTCCTTTACAGCTATGAGCGTGTAATCTTTAATATCTTGTAAGTACCTAAACACTTTCTTTACAATTTTTAGTGGTCCATTACAGGATTACTTTAATATCGACCTAACATTACAACAATAAAGATGATATCCATTTAAATGCATACATCAAGCTTATATCCATTTTAATGCATATATGAGCATATAGCATGCTTATAACCACTGCCGTGTAGGGAATAGATTTTGTTGCCTTTTATTCCAATTTGTTTTAAATACATTGCATGCCATTAAACTTGTTCCCGTGGAGTATTTTTCTATTTTGAATCTTTGTAATACTTTATTGATATAACTTTCCTTATGATCTAATCATATATTATTTCTATTCCTATCATATTTGATGTCTCACTAATATCTTTCATTTTGAATTTTTTTATAGAGAAACTTGTTTACATTATGGAAAAAGCTAACATCATTAACCACGAGGATATCATTAACATGTAGGACCAAAATATTGAACTTGCTCTTATCGACCTTCACGTAGATACACCAATCAACAATATGCTTTATAAAACCATACGACATAATGATATCACTAAACTTAAGATACCACTATTAGAAAGCTTGTTTCAGGGTATATATATTAACTTTTTTAAAACTTACGCATTAAGTTATCCTTTCTTATGGTAGGAAACAATTTCCGTAATGCTATATAAACTTCTTCTCTTAATTTACCATTAAAAAAAGTGATATTTACATTCATTTAGTGAAGCTCTAAATCATAATGAGCCACTAAAGCTATAACAACCCTTAAAAAGTTCATCTTTCAAATTGGACTTTATAGTCAATATAATCTTTTTAAGTGTAATCTTTGACGACAAGTTTAGCCTTGCATCTTTTGATATTGCCTTGAATCTTGTTTGTCTTGAAGACTCATTTATAACTGATTTGAATTGACCCATTAGGCAACTCAACTAATCTCCTAACTTTGTTATCACCCAGTGATCTCAACTCTTCTCTCACAATAGAAGACTAATTAGAAAGAAACATTTTTTCTACAAATTTTTTGTGCTCATATAAATTCAATTCATTCAGTATCAAAACAAATCAAAATCAAAATAAAGTTGATCCAACCAATCTTGCTTACATAATAGAAAGCGTTACTAATTTATCTCTCCATTGAATTAAATTAGCTAAAGGGATACGTTCATTAGCCTATGCTAAAGTTTCAATTGGTTCCTGCCACCCTGCATGCACAAGGATAAAGGTACAATTTTATTAACTTAACATACTCCTAACTATATCCATAAGAGTACGATTGCACCTTTCAACTACATCATTTTGTAATGGTGTATTAAGTGTTGAATATTGTGCACATATGCCTTAACTTTCAAATAATTTTCTAAATGGACTAAGATATTACCCAATTTCATCAAGTTTACTATAATATTCACCACTTTTTTCTAAACCTTGCTACTTTTACGTTTCTATCTAGCTACTTTTCCACCTCGTCAATGAACACCTTAAAGACGTACATTGACTGAGACATTTTATACAGAAGATACAAGTAACAATATTGCGAGAAGCCATCAATAAAATTTACAAAATACTTTTCATCATCCTAAGATGGAACTTAAAAAAGAACATAGATGTCAAATTGTATTAACTCATAGAGTTAGACTACTTTTTGTGATTAGATTCCTTAGCATACATCTAGTTTGCTTACATTTAGTGTGATCCATACACACATCCCAATCAAAAAAATCAAATTGAGGTAAGATTTTACTTTTCACTAACGTTAACATTCTTTCTTTGAATATGTGAACTAACCTTTAATGACACAATAAAGTAAAATACTCATTATACACACTACATTTACTATCTACACTATATTTAAAATAAAACTTAGATTTAGAAAAATTAATATCAAGATTGATACGATATAAACAATCAACTAAAGTACCATAACAATAATAGTACTTGTGTTTATACAATGGAAAAACATCATTTTCAAATTTAAAAATATATCCTAATTGGGAACATAAAGATACTTTGCTAGATTCAACCAGTATCTAAAACCAATATGATCTACCTAATTCCCTTTATTTGTGCCTTTGTTCTTTCCTTCATATGTAAGGACTATTCAGTTTTGTTTATAGGTTGGATTGAAAGCAATCCTTACATAATATGTGATACGTGAGTAATTTCACCATAATCTAACCACCATATACTGTTAGGCGCTTCAATAAGATTTAATTCAAAACATACTAAAATATAGTATATACCTTTCTTTTCGAACCGTGCCTTTCTTTATGAACAATCTTTCTTGAAGTTAACAGCTTTCTTATATAAGCAATACCTCTGCTCCTTATGGACTTAGCCTTTCTTCTTATCTTTCTTACCCAATTTAGCTTTACTACTACTAGCTTTATCATAAACTGTGAGAAGGACAAAGTGCTTCTCCCTCCTAAACCAACATGACTTTAATAGCCTGAAAGTTTCGTTTTTCATTAAGGGTGTTACAAATCACCTATAAGGAGGAAGTGAATTGATAACAAACTAAACTAGAAAGGACTCAATCACATCCATACCCATTGATTTTAGCTTTATCGCTTGATTTGCCAAGCTCGTCACTTAATCATGAATATGTTATGACCAATCAAACTTTTTAATCATCAGCTCACTCTTCATATTCCCACAATAAACTTATCAGTTATATCTTACTGGGAGTACTCCTTAATTTTCATTATAATTCCCTTACATTGTTCATCTTAGGCATTAACGACTCATCATTTTTAACTATTGTCTTCCACATCAAGTTGAAGCTCATCCTATTGAACTACTCCTAATCCTCTTAAAAATACTTGTAAACTTTTGTGCTGGTCTCAATAATGGTTCCAAACTTTTCAACCGAAACTATTGCTAGGTCTAAATCTATAACAACTAGTTGAAACTGGATTTACTCAGACTAGTCCACATAGTTTATCCCATTGAACTTAATTAACCAATTGCTTAAAGCAAAAAAATTGGTAGAAGCTACAAACATTGCACAAACTCATGCACTGATGCTTTAATTAATCTTGATGGATTTAAAGAGACGATAAACTTTGATTGTGTATTCAAGTTCACATTTGAGTGATACTTTAATATATAATTTAAACCAATAATAATGTTAACATATACATGGTTTAATAAGCAATCAATCATACTCAAGTCAACATATATGTTATCTTAAGATATATAATCACATTCATCGAGCATACCAATAAATCTCTTTAATATCATTAATCATAAGCAATAATCCATCCTTGAGTTACTTATTTAAGATTATAAATAATGATTTCAATTTCTCAAGCCTTCTATGTTATTTAATAGCATCATATGAACAAGAATAATTGAAAATACATAATCAAATGCCTAAATATCTTTTCAAACTCTGCCACTTTAGGGATTAACAAGATTTCTACATAATAGGCATTTAATTGAGTAAGTTTCGAACACAAAACCATGGAAAAATTCCTTTCGAGAGGTGAATCAAGAGCCTCTAATGCAAACCACAATTGGTTCAACTCAAAACTTTGATTTTCATTTTTTCATAGATTTTATTCAAAACCAGTAGCCATTCCATACCAAAACTCCAAAATAGTTTGTTGCGAAAACTTATCGTTTGTGCAGATGAACCTTGATCCATCACCAAAATAAACTAAAATGACTTATAAACATAGTCAATACGTGAAAAACACCTTATTGTGATATTTTTAGCAATCATTCATGCTCAAAACAATGCCAAAGCACTGTAAACATTCCTCAACGTGTTCTAGAAACTCATAACACTATTAATGGCAGTACAAGTCTAAAATTAATTTTAATAGTTAATCAAAGGCATTATTACCTACCTCGATACTGATTAATATAGTAATTTCGGTTTTACACTATATGAACTTACAAGTTTAGCCTTAAAATACAAGAGCTTTTAATGTAATTTGGAAAGCCTAAACGTTCGACTTTTATACAAATAATAATGACATTACATTGATCCATGACTAGTAGTTTATCTTTGTGTGAAAAAATTAAAGCCCCTTTTTGTGATTTCTTCTCTCTCAACCTTCTTAGTCTAATTTTCTTAAATCCAGTAATCATCTCATTTTACTAGCTTTCATTAAAATCAACCTAACAAGTTGTACGAGTCACTACAAATTATTAAAATATATATATAATATTTATAAATTATATATATATTTTAAAATTTATTCCACCAACTAACATTTTAACATTGAATATGAGTTAAAACAAAGTTTAATAGCAACAATGGTAGGTGGTAACCGCACAAGACAAGAAATACAAAAATGACTCTTCTAAAGATATCTTACAATTATGGAATTAATACGAAAAGTATATTATTGAAGTATGAGTATATAAAAATAATATAGTGAATATACCAATTAGAAGGGGTATAAATTATGCTAAAAAAATAACTATTAAGTAGTTTATTTTATTCTTTTCAATACATTATGAATAGTATTTATCTAGAGGTAATATATGTTAGACTATTTTGTTGTTATTTGTCCCAAAGGAAATAAAATGGTTACCATATTTTATTGTTTCTTATTCCATAGTCTATTAAATTATATTACTCCTGTACTTTATCAAACATTATGATATAGCTCTATTAAATGATTGTCGGATAATTTCGATGAAGCTCCCTTTACTACACCTGATGGTATTGTGGAGAAGGGACGGGGCATCTAGTTGAAGGCTGAATTGAGATAAACCAGCCAGGTGATGCCCAATCCGTGGATAAAATCCTGGTCTCGTGACAATTTGGTTCCTAACAATGAAGGGTCCAGCTCTAAGGCTAAGACAGATACAGCGACTGAGGGACATAGGGAGACTGACGAATTAATGGTGGTGAAAGATAAGAAGCGTCAAAGAAGGGAAGGAGATCTGCTGTCGAATGTGGATAACAACCAAGCTTTATTAGATGAGCCCAATTTGAAAGTGGTGAATCCTGCATTGCAGGATCGCCGAGAGCAATGAGTTGCCTAAGTTGGAACTATCGAGGGCTTGGTTAGCCTTGGACAGTGTTAGTTCTTAACGAGCTAGTTCGAAAATTTAGGCCGGACGTGATTTTCTTAATGAAAACTCTAGTACATGCTCAAAAAATTGAGGAACTCCAGACTAAAATGGGATACAATGGTAGTTTCGCAGTTGATCGGATTGGTAGAGGCGGAGGACTAGCTTGTTGGTGGCGAGAACAAGACTTGGTAGAAATCGGTAGCTTTTCAAGCAATCACATTGATATGTCAATCAAGAATATAGGAAGTGAGGGTTAGAGGCTTACGAGTTTCTATGGCTATCCTGAGAGAAGCAAAAGACATGAACCGCGGCAATTGATCCAATCATTATCACGCAGAAGCACTTTGCCTTGGGTAATTATTGGTGACTCTAATGATATGCTTTCTATTACTGGAAAAAAATTGGGGGGAGGGAGCATCCACACAGCTTGCTGGAGGGATTTCGAACATGTGTGACAGATTCTAATTTAATAGAAATACCCTTAAGCGATGGGCAGTTCACTTGGGACAAGAGTAGGGGAACATATTTTGCGATGTTTGAGAAGCTTGATAGGGCTTTTATTAGCAATCAGTGGATGAGACAGTTCCTAAACCATATCCTCCTGAATGTTCCCGCTAGTGTCTCGGATCATAATCTGCTACTGCTGAAAGTAATTGATGTCGGGTTTTTGAGAAAGTCGAGGAGGTTTCGGTTTGAAAACTGGTGGTTATCGAAAAATGGCATAGCAATAGTGGTCAAACACAGTTGGGCAGATGTTGTTTTGGTTCCCATCACGGACAAATTAAGCAACTGCACTGAAGAGTTGGTGAAAAGGAGCAAGACTGTTTCTGCCACATTTACACACTTTAAGAAACACTTGCATGGAAGACTAAAACAAGCCGAACGAGATGGTGATCTAGGCGGACATGTTAACACAATTAAAGAGCTGTTGAACAATGTGCTGACACAGGAAGAAGCTTATTGGCGGCAGAGAAGTAAATCTTTTTGGCTATAGTATGGGGACAGTAATACAAAATATTTTCATGTGCAGGCTTCTAATCGAAAGAGGACCAATATGATTCCGCTTCTGCAATCCACCGATGGTCATTGGGTATCAGATGAGACTGGCAAAGCTGAAATAGTCCGAGCATATTTCTACAATTTATACTCAGACAGTGCAGATCTGGATATAGGCATTTTCTCCGCGATGAGGGTGACTATTGGGGAGGACGATAATCAGTTTCTTACGGCTCCATTTACAGAGGCTGAATTCAAAGGGGCTATTGATCAAATGCATCCTGACAAATCGCTAGGTCCAAATGGGTTTAATGCAGCATTTTACCAAAAATTCTGGACTATCATTGGGAAAGATGTAGTGCGGAGTTGTCAAAGTTGGCTTCGAATTGGTCAGTTCCCTACTTCCCTTTCTCATACTTTTATAGTTCTCATTGCGAAGCATGATAAACCGATACATATTACGGATTTTAGACCAATAGCTCTTTGTAATGTGCTTTACAAAATTATAGCAAAAGTATTGGCTAATAGATTAAAAGCTATTCTACCCCACATTGTTTTTGCTGCACAATCTGCATTTGTTCCTAAGAGATCAATTCATGGCAATGTCATTGTGGCTTTTGAACTTATTCACTGCATGAAGCGAAGGGAAATTCGAAGATGTGGCTTTAAAACTGGACATAAGAAAAGCTTATGATCGAGTTGACTGGAAATACTTGGAAATCATTATGGGGAAATTGTGCTTTGACAGAAAATGGATAGCATTCATAATGATGTCTGTAACTTCTGTGAACTACAGTGTTCCAATAAATGGAAATGAAGTGGGTCCAATTGTACCAAAACGAGGACTTCGACAAGGTGATCCACTCTCCCCATATCTATTTATTCTTTGTGCTAAAGGTCTTACGTTTTTAATACGAAAGGCAGAAGAAGATGGAAATTTGCATGGGCTTCGAGTAGTTAGACGAGCCCCGTCGGTTTCTCATTTACTGTTTGCAGTTGATAGTTTTTTCTTCTTTCGAGCAACTATAGCTGATTGTCGGACTATTAATCAAATACTGGCAGGTTATGAACATGCTTCAAGGCAGGCTGTAAGCTTTCAAAATTTTGGAATTTTTTTCTCTTCTAATGTGGATCAACAGTTGCCTAGTGATCTGAAAGAGCTTCTAGGAGTTTCAACTCCTCTTGATCAAGGAAGATATCTGGGGTTGCCCTCTCTTATAGGCAGAAACAAGAAACATATATTCTCTTTTCTAAAGGAGAGACCGAAAGGGGGGGCTTTGTAGTCAGAGAAACCATTTTCTCTCTTGAGCAGGAAAGGAAATTCTTCTCAAAATAGTTGCCAAAGCTTTGCCCAATTACTGTATGAATGTGTTTTTGATCCCAATTTCAATCTGTGATGCACTTCAAAAGATGATGAATTCTTTTTGGTGGGGTAGCAAAACGAATGGAGGTGCCCGCATACATTGGCTAACATGGGATAGAATTTGTGGGTCAAAACTAGAGGGTGGTCTTGGTTTCCGAATGTTACACTGGTTCAATTTGGCAATGCTAGCTAAGCAGGGATGGAATCTAATCCATAACCCTTCTTCTCTTCTATCACAAATTCTCAAAGCTAAATACTTTCCCAAGACTTCTTTCCTGGAAGCAACGAACGAATATAATCCTAGTTTTATATAGAGGAGTTTATTACAAGCTAGAGATTTGCTTGCTATTGGCATACGGTGGAGAGTCAGAAATGGAGAGACCATCTCAGTATGGAAGGACCCTTGGTTACCGGGAGATGCAACGTTTTTTGTACAGTCATCAGTAGTAGAGGGTCTTGAATATTTAAAGGTGAAGGACCTAATGTTAGCAGATGAGAGGGCCTGGGATCTACAATACATACAAGACCTTTTTTGTAATAATGACGTGGAGAAGATACTTTCAATTCCTTTGCATCTGGCAAACCATCAAGATAAGTTGATATGGTATTTTACTAAAGATGGTTTCTACTCAGTTAGGTCAGGTTATAGGGCAGCACTTAAATAGTTAAACACCACAGTTTTTGAGGAAGTTGCTGGCCTGTGGAAGCAGTTATGACATCTACCCATTCCTCCCAAAACAAAGGAATTTCTTTGGAGAGCATGTAGAGGGATTATTCCGAAGAGAGAGGCCTTAAAACATCGAGGAATGTCAATTAAGGACAACTGTCCTTATTGTGATGAGGCTGAAACAATTACTCATGCATTGCTAGATTGTGCTCATGTTCGAGCATGTTGGGCTTTAGTAAATTTATATCTTATTGCTCCAAATTGTATTACCTTTTTGCAGGATCTCTTGAATGGTCGGCTAGATGCGGTGAGTAGGGCTTGTGTACTTCTGTGGCACTTGTGGAAAGCCCGAAATTCTTTCATATGGTAGCATAAAAGATTAGCTCCCCGAGCTATAATGGCATCTTCACACAGATTCCTTGAAGAATGGAAAAATGCCCAAACCCAGGCCAGAAATTCTGCTACACCAACAGGGGCTGATGAATCGGTACTCCGTTGGTCAGACCCAACCGTTGGAGCTGTGAAGTCCAACTTTGATGCTGCAATTCAAACTGCTCAGGGGATACGGTCATATGGAGTAGTAATAAGAAGAGAAAGAGGTCAGTTTGTTAACTGTCTCTCTGGGTTATCTCAATCACATGATACTCCTCTTATAGCTGAAGTTATCGCTTTCAAAGAACCCTTATCTTGGTTGATACACTCTGGCTTTACATCAGTGGAAGTGGAAACCGATTGTCTTCACTTGGTGCAGCGGTTCCATGGACCCAATAATGGAATCAATGAGCTGGGACTGATCCTAGACGAGTGCAAAGCCACTGTTTGGTATTTTCAATCCTTTACCTTTAAATGGATTCCAAGGGATTTAAATATGGTAGCTCACTTGTTAGTTAAATCAGCTACTAGATATCCAGATAGGCGTAGTTGAGACATGCCGCCAGATTTTTTGTTAGATACTCTAACTTATGATGCAGGATTATCCCAATGAATATCTTCAGTTTAAAAAAAATCATTGTATTTGTTAACAAAACTCCTTAATGAAATAGTTTAATATATTATTGCATTATAGCCGGATCGAATTTATGTCTTTAGCATAATTATATTCACCAATAACCAGCAACTCGAGGCCTACTTTTGATCTGTCCTTTTTTTATTTTTATAAAGAGCCACTTTTGATATTTCTAAAGAACCAAAAAAAACAAAATAAGTTATTTTTTACTTTACCCGATGCTTATAAAATATTAAGAATGGACCTTCCAATATCAGTAAGTTGACTGATAATTAATAACGTATATGTTAAAATTTAGAATTATACACTCCTTTCTTCATTGGTTGAACAATTCTTTTAAGTACCAACCCTTCGAGAACTATCGATTGTTTAAGTAAACTCAAAACAGAGTTTGCGGTTTTTTTTTTTTTTTTGGTGAGAGGGAAAAGACAAAGGCCTAATGCCTTAAAAACGCTACAGCAGAGGCATCATTTGCCAGGAGAGGACGTCCAGGTGATTCCCAAACAGACCAACTATGAGGATGAGAGGCTTCCTTTTTCGCTAAAAAATCGGCACAAGAGAACAATCCCAGCCCCGCTTCATCAAATCCGCAATGACGTGCAAATAAGGATGATAGCGAGAACATGAGCCCAAGAGTTGGCGTTTTATGCAGGCAACCAAAATTAAATTGCCCAACATTTAAGAAATATAATAAAGTATGACTATCAAACGTACGAGGTCCTTGTCCTTTGACAGAATCATCACACATGTCACAATTAATTAGTTTGTGCGTCGTCATCCAGTGCGCAGAATCGTCAACAGACCAATCATTCCATTGCACGTGACATGATTCCAACCATTGGATCCCTCAGGTCAGGTCAGGTTACGCGTGGTAGTGATGTCTTTCAAAACGGACAAATCAAAATATCTATGGTTATTAAACTAATCATAGCCGTTTTGTCAATTTTTGACCATCCCTATATCTCACATTAACTACTTAATTTTTTAAGTTTAGTTTAAATTTTATTAATTAGATGTCTTCAAGTATTTTGCTAAACATTAATCAACATCAGCTTTTAAAATTTAGATAAAGAAATATATAAAAACAAATATATGTATTTAGTTCCCATTTTCCATTTTATGGAGTTCTGGAAACTTAGACTTAACGCAACATAAAGGCATGGGTCAAAATCTAGGGATGGATGGTGTAAATGTAAGATAAAGCGACAAACCGTGGCCTGAAAGGTTGGTTGGGTCGGTTAAGAAAATGCGAAGCGTACAATTCAGACGTTTGACCATGACGTTACGGACTGTGCCGAATTTTGAGAATTACTAAATTCTATAATATTTTTGCATTTTTTTTAGGTGAATGAATAAATTTATAATTTTCATATTTATTGGATTTAAAAAAATTATTAACTCATAAACGACCGTCCAGTAATGTTTATTTCTTGTTATTTAGTGCATATTCTAACATTAAATATATTAATGCCACTTTTATTTTCTAAATCATTTTTTATATTATCATATCATATCTTATGTTTGTACCTTCTATAATTATTGTAGATATTGTATTTAATGTTTTACAACTATATGAATATATTTCACTAAAAATTGTAGTTTGCTTGAACATAAGTTCATGATATTCAAAAAATAATATTAAATAATTATTTTGATTTATGAAATCGTGAATACAGTTTTTTATTTAAAATTAGAAATTGAAGATTTCGTTAATAAACATTGAAAATAGCATTTTTTATAAAAGAAAATTATATAATACAGATTTTAGTTAATCAATTAAAAATTTAAAAACGATATTCCAAAATTAGAAATGTTCCGATTTCAAACCAAAAAAATAATATTAGAAAAAGAAAAACAAAACAAAACGGCAAAGAATTGAAAAACGAATCTTCGAAATCCAAATCAATTCAGCCCAACCAATAACGCTGTGCTGCTGTTGCCAACTCATATTTGACTCTTTCAGAACTTCACACCCACGCACATTTTATTAACGTGTATTCCACGCGATCTTTTCCCATTTATATAACACCCCAAGCTTCGCTTGCCTGTGTAAGCCACAGAGTCCACACGCAAAAAGCTCGACTACATCGTTCTCTCTCTCTAGATATTATTTTTTCTCTCTCTCTCTATATTTATATACATGTCCGACACGGCAAGGAGCAGGTCGTCCTCCGGCACGGCGACGGCCACACGGGGGCAGCGGCAACCGAGCAAGCTACAACAACGGAGACCGACTTCGTTGAAGATAACTCCTGCGTCGGCGTCGTCCTCCCACTGGAACGTGGCAATCCCCCTTCTTTCCCCGCTCAATACATCGCCGACGGCGGTGGAGCTCAATTACAGACAGGATCCGCCGCTGCCGGCACAACAGGCGACGGGTACGATGGTGTTCAAGAAGTGGCAGCATCCGGCTGCGCCGTTCTGTTGCGAATCAGCGCCGATGTTTTTTGTGCCGACGTAGATGTAGTTAGTAAAATTAGAGGCAGTCAGCAGAGGGCACTTTGGGGGCTGTATTCGGGTCTAACCAATTGTTTAAAGGCTAAAAGAGTTGTTTTTTACCGTATTTTCTTTTTAATGTTCATATCATACTCCAATTTCTAACCCAAGTAAAAGTGCGACATCATTTGCACACTTAATTGTCTACAATCTCTTCGTTAGGGTTTAAATTGTAAATTCTGTAATTATATTCCTCTTTACTGTAATTATTGGTATATATTCCGCAATTTAATGGTTAAACTTTGATAATTCGGTACTTGGGAGTTGGGAGTTGATAAGATAACCAATCAAATTTGAGACGTGGCATTCAATAATTTATCTGAGGGTACCCGAAGTGGAGGTGGGGAATAGGGTTGCCATTTAACAAACGGGATTGGGTGGGTCGTAAAGTTTGGTTCACATTAATTCGAGTTAAAATCATTTTAATGAATAAAAGAAATAGAATGTATTGTTTAAGAAATTTTAAAAAAATTAACTTAGAAATTTTCGAAACTTTTTTCTATTCTTTAATAATTTAGGAAAAAAATTCTTAGATTTTGATTAAAATTAATAACGAGCCACGCTTAGTCGTGATCATCATATCCAGTCCAAATTTTAGTAGTAAAGCGGAGTCTGGAGAGGTATGATAATATGTAACCTTACCCTTACATAATAGAGAGGTTGTTACCTATAGACCCACATGCAAATGTAACAGAAAAATCATGTTGCAGAGCAAGAAATTTAAGTAAATAGAATTACAATACAAGACAATAAGGACATACCTGAGGGTTGACCAGAACTGCTATTATCTTATACCTTGTAAAGACCGACTCTTTTGTAGCCATTCGCTTCAGGAGTCTTCGCTGGGCGATCTCGAGGATCCGACAGTCCTACAGTTTTAGCTGTCCATCGCGGGAATCTTCCCCAAACTACAACTACCCTTCAACCTAGCCAAAAACGTATTGCTCGCAATACTTCCTACGCAATAAGTAGGAGTCACGAGGACTCTAACGGTTGTCGTTAACCCTTATCTTGTCCCGCCAGATTCTCGCAACTGCTTCAATGAGGGCTAACTCTGACATATCTTTCTTGATCACTTCTCTCTAGGTCTTGTAAGGCTGTCCTTTCCCCTCCTCTTGTAGCCACTAAGGTTTATTAACTCACAGCGTCGTACCGAAGCATCAAAGGGCTTCCTACGCTCATGCCCAAACCACTTTAGCATTTTCTCTCGCAACTTGTTTGTAATACTTGCAACCTGTAGTCTGGCTCTCACTACCTGATTTCGTACCCTATTCTTGATGGTAATGGCGGCACACATCTACCTAAGCATTCGCATATCTGCTACTAACAACTGTCGCGTATGCCTACATTTAGTAGGTTAACATTCTACCCCATATAACACGGTAGGTCGAATCACCATTTTATCGAACTTTCCTTTGAGTTTTACAAGGACCTTTTTATCACAAAAAACACCTGAGGCACTCCACCATTTGATCCACCCAGACCTGATACGATGTAATATATCATCGTTGATATTTTCATCGCTCTGAATGATGGATCCGTGATATTTAAAACTCGATTTCTATGGTACGATGTCAATGCCAATCGATTTCTAAATACTCAGTCTTAGACCTACTTATTCTAAAACCTTTCGATTCTAACTCTTCTCTCCAACGTTCCAATTTTGCATTAACCCCTTCTTTGGTCTCATCAACCAGGACAATATCGTCCGCAAGTAATATACACGAAAGAACCTCTTCTTGAATATGTTTGGTAATTTCATCTAACACTAATGTGAATAGAAACGAACTTAAAGCCGAGCCTTGGTGGAGTCCAACACCAATAGAGAACTCTTCCATGTCAACTCCTATCATCCTTACGCTGGTCAATGTTCTTTCATACATATCCCTAATCACGCTGATGTACGACTTATGAATGCCCTTAGCCTCTAAACACCACCATATGAGTTCTCTAAGTACCCTGTCATACGCCTTCTCCAGATCTACAAAAACCATATGCAGGTCTCGTTTTCGTTCCCTGTAGCTTTCCATTAGTCTCTAAAGAAAATGAATTGCTTCTGTTGTGGATCTACCAGGTATAAATCTGAATTAGTTGGCCGATATAGAAGCCTAAATCAATCAAATATCATTAATATTATAGCTATTATATATTTATTCGAATTAATTAAATTCAAACTTTAATTATTATTTAAAAATTACAACAAATTATTTATTTGAGTGTTCAGTTCAAGTTTAAGAATTGAGTTAAATTATTACATAAATAATATTTGATTAGTCCACTTTCGATATTCATATTATGTGTATTTTGTCATTATTTTTAATTAAAATTTACCGGAAGAGATTTTTCTAGAAAAATAAAAATTAAACGGAGCTTTTTTAAAAGAATTTGAAAGATCAATAAGTTTTTTTAAAGCTACGGATTATATCTTTTACCTTATTTTAGTTAATGGATAAGGAATTAATTCCGAATAGATCTAAATTAATTTACTAAAATGATATTATTTTGTTTAAATTTTAAATAGACTCAAGATTATGAATTGCCTATAAATTGAAATTCAATTCAACTTATTATTATTTTTAATAATAATTAAGAAGACTACAAGTTTAAATTACATAAAATGTAATTGGCTTATCATTACACACGGCTGATTGAATATAGAAACACATTAATTTTTTTAATATTAATTAATTTGAATATATTTCAGAGTTATAAAAGCAACTGTGGATATAGAAATGAATGGTTGAAACTGAGTTTGCAAAAACATTGTGACACGTACAGCTGTTAGCCACTCTATTTTTAAAAGATTGGACCTGATATTTGCTTCCACTTTGATTCTCCACAGTCTACAGTCCACACCTTTGAGAATTTAGTAGCCAGGTGTTAATTATTGGAACCTGGCACTAAAGTGATAGGATACCGATAGCAACCCCCTCTATCCTATTTTTATGGCTGAGTTAATTTGTTTAATAACATAATTAATTTTCATAAATCCATTAAATGTAATTAATTAATCTAATACAGCTGGTTAATAGTAAATGTTATAAAGTCTGGACTTTGGAGTTTTGATAGGGACAGGAAGAGAATTAATGACGACAGCAAAAATAGATAATACGGTTAAGGAAGAAGTGCCAAATCAATTCGTGGGCCCGCCGACAACATTTATCTTACAGCTTTGATCTGATCCCATTTTGAACGGTCATACGCACGTATTGCACCCACAGAAATTATAAGTATTTTATATACATACAAGAGAATAAGGTTTTGAAAACTATTTAATTATGTTTGACTGGAACTAAATTCTAAATTTTATTTTATTTTTAAAACAATAAGTTTAATCATTAGCATATAGTAAATAAAAAAGAAATAAACGGATTTCAATAAAATAAATTGATTTGAGATTTTAATAACTTAAGGGGATGAAAATGGTCCCCGGTTCTTTTAAAGAAGAATATGAAATCTTTGAATGAATTTGAAGCATCGAAAAAGGATATACCGTATAGGATTTGGGCAATGAAATGGATTTTATTTTTCAAAAATTAAATCTAATCTAATGAGACAAGGCAAAGGTTCCAACGGAACGTATTCATCTATACCGAAAATTACTATACTCCTTGTTTTCCTTTATGTTCAACCCTTTTATTTTTTTTCTTTCTTAATTAATAAATTAGTTGGATGTTAAGGGAACAAAAACACAACCTTTTTTCGTTACAAAAGAATACGTTCTCTAAACAACCGAAAAAGAACTTAGATGCCAATTTTATATTAACAAATTCAATATATTTTACTTTTTGAAATGATAATACTTTTTAAGTTTATGTTTGTTTTATAACCAGTGAATTATGAAATGAACATGTTAGTTTAATTAGGATACACATTCATGTTAAAAACTTTACTCAGATGCTTATTTATTGTTTATTCTTTAAACTAGGATTTTTAATTTTGCAACTCACTAGTACCAAATAAAGTGAATTTGAATATTCGCTACACAAATTATAAAAGGCACAATTTTTCTTTTTTAACTATTTTCTAATTATTTTTATAATCATCGTCAGCATCAATCAGTCTGAATTTTCGCAATGAAGTGGAGTCTGGAAAAGTCTCATAGTACGCAATCTTACTTCTACATAATAGAGAGATTGTTTTACCTATATACAAATGAGACAATATAAGAATAATACAAGTTGGAGAGATAAAAGATAAAACTAGCACGAAATAAATATGTAAAAAGACAAAAAAAAGGTCCGATTCTAGTTAAAAATAAAAATAAAATAATAATAAGAAGAAGAATAATAATAATAATAATATATGGGACTAAAAATAATAAATAAATAAATAATAAAATAAAATAAAATTACGATAAATAATAAATAATTTGCCACCTAACGGAGCCTCGGTCATGCAAAAAAAACAGTATAAAAACAAATGACATAGACTGAATTGAGCAGAAAAAAGAAAAGAAAAAGTTAAAACCCCACGTACTAAACACATCCGTTCTCGTCAAAAGTTGGAGCACTCAATAAGAGGTTTTGAATTTATCATAAAGCTATAATTTTGAAGTTTTTAACAAAAACGAGAGAACAACAAGAGTTTGCATTTTATTGCTATATCTTAAGCTCTGTTTTTTTATAGTGGTTTTTAATTTTCGTGTTTTGCTTTTAGTTTTTGTTTCTCCTTCAAATAAAAACAAAATTATGAGTTGTTAATATCAATGTAGTTATATTTTTATTACCAATGATAATTACATATTAGATAAAACTTAAAAATAAATTATTTTTAATTAATCAAATTTATTTTAATCTCTTACATAATATTGATTAATAAACTATCAATAAAATTATTTTATTTTATTAAAATAAATAATCGAAAAACTAATATTTATTCTTAAATTAATATATATCTTTAAATGTATTTAAATTATTAAATAAAAAATTAATTTAAAATTTATATATTTTCAAGATATTATAAATTTTATT
>JANZXV010000008.1:10410494-10424765 GCA_027576455.1 Erythroxylum roigii | reverse complement strand
GGAGTATAACATGTGCTAGTCTATTCGGATTAATGATATCCCATCTCATTAATCCTATGACTAGGAAAAGTTTAGATGCTAACATAATTACACATGATAGGAATCTCATTATCATAATCTCATCATGATTTCCTCTATGCTATGTTTTGTATCAAGGACTTCATTAAATCAATTTAAAATCAACATCAAATCCATAAATGTATGAACATCAAAATAATGAAAAATGACTTAATTAATCATAAAATGATTTGTACAATAAGTGCTAAAGGTGATTGCTTTTAGAGCACTTCTCTAACAAATAATACCAATAGGAAGCAAATAAGAACGATCAACTAACTAAATAATCACATAAGTTTCTTGAAAATAATTCAGATTTAAAGCTCGATAAATTGAGCATGTCATGAAATTATTAGATGCACCTAAGTCTAGCATGACATGCTCAATTTTCTTATCACCAATAACACATAGAAGTATAAACATACCTAGATCCTTGCATTTTTTTATAATTTTTTTAATCACAACTGATACATTCTTAGCCAAATTCATTCTATCCTTGTCCTTCAACTTCCTTTTGTTTGTGCATAGTTCTTTCAAAAACTTTGCATATTTTGGAATTTGCTTGATAGCTTATAGAAGTGGTATATTAATTTCCAACTTTTTGAAGGTTTCTAGGATCTCTCTTTTATGTTTCTCTTTTTTTGAGCTAGCCAACCTACTAAGGAAAGAAGGTACACGTGTATTAGTTGATATCAATAGATATAAATCATGTTTTACCTTTATTGATTCTTAAGTTAAAGGTTCATCTTTCTTTTCTCCTTCATTGTGCTTTTCTACCTCCATTACTAAGGAAGTTCTAGATTAAATTTCCTTACCACCTCTCAGAGTCATGGAACTCACATTCTCCTTATGATTCATCACTCACATTCTTAAAGCCTTTTTGACTTATTTATCTCAACATGGCATTACAACCCGTTTCACCTGCCCATATACATATCAACAGAATGGTGTTTCCGAAAGGAAACATCGTCACATCACAAAAATGGGCCTTACCTTGCTCTCTCATGCCCATATGCCCTTAACCCTATGGCTTGAAGCCTTTTCTATTTCCACCGACCTTATCAATAATTTACCCTCACCCACACTTCAAAACAAATTACTCTTTAAAAAACTATACAACAAAAAGCCAAATTACATGCATTTAAAACGCTTTGGCTGCAGTTGTTTTCCTTATCTACGTTACTACTCTGCTTACAAACTTAACTTTCACTCTTCAAAATGTGTATTTCTAGGCTATAGTCCCCATCAAAAAGGCTATATGTGTCTTAATGCTAAGGGTCAATTTTTCATCTCCCTCCATGTTGAGTTTAATGAGGAGGAATTTTCATATACAACTCTTTTTTCACCAAAACAGAAGCCTTCTGCTTCAGGTTCTAACCATTGTTTACCCCTTTCTACTCTAGTTCCTGTCACTCACTTTAATAGGTCACTCCAAGGCACTGCTCTGTAAGCAGATCAGTCCTCTCTCCCTTAACAATCCGTTGACACTCATCAGGTACATTCTTTTCCACTTTTATCTACTCCTTTATCTGTTTCTATCTCCCATCCTTCACCCATTGGTTCTCCTACTACCACACATCCTGTCCATACTTCTATACCTCCTGTTCTGTCAACCCTAAACACCACCTTCCCTTCCACTTCTTTGCCTACCCATCCTATGCAAACAAGATCCAAGAGTGGTATCTACAAACCTAAACTCTACACCACTACAATCACTAATGCTCTCCCTCCCTGTTATGCTCAAGAACCTGATTCCATTTCCCAAGCTCTAAATGATCCCACTTGGCAACTAGCTATGCAGAATGAAATTGATGCATTGAACCACAACAAGACCTATCAATTAGTGTCATATGCCTCTCATATGAATGTTCTGGGCACAAAATGGGTATTTCGACTCAAATATCATGCTGATGGGTCTGTGGAGAAGCATAAGGCTCACCTTGTTGTTAAGGGGTTTAATCAAACACCTGGGGTAGACTTCACCAAAACATTTAGTCCAATGGTCAAATCCTCAACTATCAAAATTATTCTCTCACTAGTTGTCCCTTACAACTGGGATATACAACATATCGATTTAAACAACGCCTTTCTCAATGGTGAGTTACAAGAAGAGGTTTACATTAGCCAACCTTAAGGTTTTCAGGATCCTAACAATCCTACTCATGTCTGTCGCTTGCTCAAAGCTCTGTACGGGCTCAAACAGGCCCCCAAGGCTTAGTTTCACACACTCAAAGGTGCTCTCAACTAGTGGGGATTTCAAAATTCTAAATCAGGCACTTCATTATTCTACTTCAGAAATCAAGCTACACTTATCATTCTACTGGTTTATGTTGATGACATCTTAGTCATTGGAAATGATCAACAAGCAATACAAGCAATTATTGCTAAGCTACATAATCAGTTTGCTCTCAAATCTCTTGGCAGTCTCAACTGTTTTCTAGGGTTTGAAGTTTATCAAAATCCTACTGGGCTTTATCTATCACAACACAAATATATTCATGACTTACTTCAAAGGGAGAATATGATTACTTGCAAGCCCTGCTCCACTCTAGTCTCCACAAGCACCAATCTCTCTCTGTACGATGGTTCTCCTTTTGGCAATCCCTCTATCTATCGTAGTCTGGTTGGTGCCTTGTAATATCTCTGCAATACAAGACCTGACATCAGTTATATTGTAAATAAACTGAGTCATTTTCTTTCCAATCCTTTACAACCTCACTAGATTGCTTTAAAACGAGTTCTTCGTTACCTGCAGGGGTCTTTCTCATCTCAGTTTGCACTTCAAACCTTCATCGACTCCTCTAGCTCTTCATGCCTTCAGTGACTCGGACGAGCCAGCTCTCCAAACGATCAGAAGTCCACATCCAATGGTTGTGTTCCTGGGGGGAAATCTGGTGTACTAGAACTCTAAAAGGCAACAAGTAGTGGCTCAATCAAGTACTGAAGCTGAGTATAGGGCCCTCTCTCAAATCTCTGCTAAGCTAATCTAGCTTCTTTCACTTCTATCTGAGCTAGGCTTGACTATCCCTTACAAACCAGTTCTATGGTACGATAACAACGGGGCTCGATCTCTCTCACAGAACCCAGTCTTTCACTCTCACACCAAACACATCGAGATAGATGTGCACTTTATTAGAGAGAAAATCTCCGATGGAACCCTAGAAGTAAAATATGTAAGCTCCATTGATCAGATAGCCGATCTATTAACAAAATCCATGGTAGCTGCTCACCTCAACCATCTTATCTTCAAACTCAATCTAGTTCAGAATCCTAAGTTGAGTTTGAGTGGGCATGTTACTAGAAGCATCTTGCAGAGTAACTTGGATGTGCAAAGAAGTGGACTCACATCACTTAATAATTCAAGCCTGTCAACACAAAATAAGAGTCCAGCACAGGGAGTTCCATCAAAGCCTATTATATACCCACACACAGGAGAGCATAGTCTAAAAGATTCTAGAACACAGACATTGCAATAACAAATTCTGTTGAAACAAAATTTTATTCGATATGTATGAGCTGTTAGTGTAAACAATCTGTATAAATTGAGAACTTCATGTACATGATTATTATTCATTCAATCAATACAAAATACAAAAATATTACATCATTTTCACCCATAACCCACAACCCACATAATAGAAAGTACTAAATTTAAGGGAAACCCAACATGAATGATTGACCTATGTATAAAAACAAAGAGTACCTATAGTGGAGCACCAGTGACTGATGGTGGAGAGGATACGCAGTAGCAGTGAACAGCAGTGAGTGGTGTCATGGGTTCCTTTCCACTTAGTCAAAACCTAGAAAAATATGTCTAAAATGCTAAAAGATGCTAACTTTAGTGATTAATGAAATTCAATTCACCAGCTAACCAAATCCAACACTAGTTACAGTCAAAAATCGAACTTTTCCAGACCTGAATTGGGAGATTTGGAGGAGGACAACGATCCTTCAAATCGTTATAAGCGAAACGTAAGTGGAAGATTGATGTTGCAAAACAAGAAGAATCTTGTTTGAAAGTCTTCCGTGAGATCCTCAAGCAAAAACATAACTTACCAAACATGGAGCAATTTTTGATGGAAGCTTGAGTAAGAAGAGATACACCCAGATAGAAAGCTCTTACCCAGATAATCTCCTCTGTGTTGGATGTAGGTCCCTCACATGGAGGGACACCATGTTCAACAATTGCGACACTGAAATCGGTGTCGCATTTCGCATTAGTTGAAAATAGAAAGAAGACAGCTGCATTTGCAGCTGTCTCACCCTGCTTCATACAAAATGCACAAGAAAACACAAAAGAAAACCATAGCAAACCAACGCTCTAATGTTAGGAAATATTTTCCTAAAAGGTTGGTGAGTGATAAAAAAGTGAGGTTAGTTATTTTAGGTCGGGAAACACCTTGTGAGTTACTATTTTGGTTTTATCTCTGTATACCTACTATTTGTAATAGTAGAAGAATTATTCTGAGTTTTGTCCGTGGACGTAGCCCAAAATTAAGGGTGAACCACGTTAAATATTTTGTGTCCATTTTGGTCATTTTATTTTTCTTTTTAAAAAATATACTCGCTACACCCAACAAGTAGTATCAGAGCTGTGTTTTCATTAAACGTATTTTTTGAAAAGAAACACATCACGGGGAAGACAAAATTACAAAAAAAATTGTGTTATCCATTCGAAAAGTTGACATAAAACGGAAAAGATGATGAATAGTACTCTAAAGTTTTTTTTCAAGAAATTTGCAAAGTGACGACACTATAAATGTCCCTACAATAGTCACTGAGTCCTGCCGCACTATTTGCTGTATTATTCACAGGTTACTATTTACTAGGTCTCACGGTACTATTCTAGTGGGGTCCGACGACACTATTTCGATGAGCCCTATTCACAAGATACTATTTACCGGATCCCATGGTGAAAATTTAGAAGATATCTTTTTTGCCAAATTTTGACATCCTGATTCCATCTTTAAGGTCGGTTTTCTCAAATTTGGCTTAATTTGACAAATGGAGGTGAAGGCGAGCAAAATAATCAATCTAAACAATATTAACTACCATATATGGAGAACCAAGATGAAGGATCTCTTGATGATTACAAAGATACATTTGTAGGTATTTTCGACAACTAAACTGGAGGAGATGTCCAACGAAGATTGGGAGTTTGAGCATGAACGAGCGTGTGGTTATATTTGACAGTTTGTCGATGATAATCTGTATAATTACATTTGTAACAAGACTCATGCAAGAACGTTGTGGAATAAGCTGGAGCAGTTGTATGCTTCAAAGACGGGCAACAACAAATTATTTTATCTGACAAAATTGATGCAGGTAAAATACCAGGAGGGTACTTTTATAGCTGATCATTTAAACAATGTGGAAGAGATGGTTGATCAGTTATCAAAGATGGGCACAAAGTTTGACGACAAGGTGATTGCTCTAATGGTGCTAGCTTCATTTTCAGAGTCTTGGGAGACTTTGAAGGTGTCTTTGACAAATACTGCACCAAATGGCGTATTATATGGAGTCTGTTAAAAGCAGTGTACTAAATGAAGAGATGAGATGTAAAACACAGTATGCAACCTCTTTATCACATTCAGATGTTCTGCTTACAGAAAATAGAGGAAAGAGTCAATCTAGAGGTCCAAAATTTAAAGACAAGAGCAGAGGAAAGTCAAACAGATATGCAAATGTGGAATGCCATTACTGCAAGAAGAAAGCCACATCAAGAAATTTTATCGAAAGTTGAAGAAGGAAAAAGGCAAAGATGTGAAGAAAGAAGAAAGCAGTGATGATGAATAAAGTAATATTGTTGATGTATTCAACCTTATTATTGATACAGAGATAGTCAGCCTGGTGTTGCAAGAAACAAGTTGGATAGTTGACAATGGAGTTACTGTTCATGTTACAACTCACAGATAATTTTTCTCGTCTTACACGCCTAGGAATTATGGCATTGTTAAAATGGAAAATGGAAATCTGTCAAATGTTGTTGGCAAAGGAGATGTTTCTTTAGAGACAGCGAATGGTTTAAGACTATTGCTGAAAGATGTCAGGTACATTCCTGATATGCGTCTGAACTTGATTTCTGTAAACAGGCTAGATGATGAAGGTTTCTGAAATACTTTTGGAAACAAAAATTGGAAGCTTACTAAGGGCTCCTTAGTAGTGGCTAGAGGTCAGGAGCACTCAAGACTGTATATGATGCAGGCAAAGCTCTCCAGTGATGTTGTCAATACAGTGGAGAACGATAATATAGTTGATTTGTGGCATAAAAGATTAGGCCACGTTGGTGAGAAATGGATGACTCTGCTTGTAAAAAGGAATATGTTATCTGGTCTAAATTAGATACATCAGAAGAAATGTTCAGATTGTCTAGAAGGGAAACAAAACAGGGTTTCTTTCCAGAGCTCTCTTCCATCCAGAATGAAGAATGTTCTAGATCTGATTCACTCAGATTTATACGGACCATTGCCAAAGTCACTTGGTAACACACAGTATTTTGTGACTTTTATTGATGATCATTCCAAGAAAACGTGGGCCTATACTCTGAAGACTAAAGATCAAGTGCTAGATGTGTTCAAACAATTTCACGTCTCAGTTGAGAGACAAACTAGGAAGAAGCTGAAGTGCATTCGGACAGACCATGGCGGAGAGTACATCGGATTATTTGATGCTTACTGTAAAGAGCATGGTATTCGACATCAAATGATACCACAAACAACACCACAATTGAATGGCGTAGTTGAGAGGATGAATAGGACTTTGATGGAAAGAGTCAGATGTCTACTTTTACATTCAAAGTTGCCTAAGGCATTTTGGGGTGAAGTTTTACTTGCAGCTGTTTATGCATTAAATCGTTCACCATGTGTTCCTCTCCAGTATGAAGTTCCAGAAAATGTGTGATCAGGAAAAGATGTTTCCTATGATCATTTGCGGGTCTTTAGTTGCAAGGCCTTTGTCCATATTCCTAAAGATGAAAGGAAAAAACTTCATGTCCAGATACGACAGTGCGTATTTATTGGCTATGGTCAAGATCAATTTGACTATAGGTTTTATGATCCGGTGCAAAAAAGACTTATCAGGAGTTGTGATGCTATGTTTATTGAAGATCAAACTATTGAAGAAATCAACAAGGCGGAGAAGGAAGTTCTAAGCTCCGATGATGACTCAACAAGCTTCCAATTGAGGATTGAATCCTCCAACAGTGGTGCCTAGACAAGTTGGAGATGAAGTGTAGAATGATTAGCTAGAAGCTGATAATGCAGATGCCCCTAATGAAGTTGAACCAGAGGATGATGATGGTGTTCACATTCAACCACCAGCACTTGAAGATTCTCCGGTCCCATTACAAAGATCTAGTAGAAATAGACAACCATCTACTAGATATCCAGTTGATCAGTATGTAATGTTGACTAACGGGGGAGAACCAGAAGCTTTGATGAAGCCATGAATGATGAACACAAGAAGAAATGGAAAGAAGCCATGCAAGATGAGATGAAATCCTTGCATGAGAATAAAACATTCGAGCTGGTGAAGTTGCCAGAAGGCAAAAGAGCATTGAAGAATAAATGGGTGTTCAGAATCAAGCATGAAGAACACAACGACCATCCTCGATTCAAAGCAAGATTAGTGGTCAAAGGATTCAGCCAAAAGAAGGGTATTGACTTTGACGAGATATTTTCACTGGTGGTGAAAATGACATCCATACGTACAGTGCTAGGGCTAGCCGCAAGTTTTAATCTGGAAGTTGAACAAATGGATGTCAAAACTGCCTTCCTACATGGGGATTTGGAAGAAGAGATATACATGGAACAGCCAGAGGGTTTCATAAAAAAGGGAAAAGAAGACTACGTTTGTAGACTAAAGAAGAGTCTATATGGTCTAAAACAGGCACCAAGACAGTGGTATAAGAAGTTTGAGTATGTTATAGGGGAGCAAGGATACAAGAAGACTACTTCAGATCACTGTGTATTTGTGAAGGAATTCTCTGATGATGATTTCATTATTTTATTGCTCTATGCGGATGATATGTTGATTGTTGGTAAGAATGTTTCAAGAATCAACAATCTGAAGAAACAACTGGATAAGTCTTTTTTCATGAAAGACTTGGGATCAGCAAATAGATTCTTGGCATACAGATTATCAGAGACAGAAGCGCCAAGAAACTATGGTTGTCACAAGAGAAGTACATTAATAAAGTACTTTAGAGATTCAAACTGGAAAAGGCTAAAGCGGTTAGTTGTCCTCTTGCTAATCAATTTAAATTGAGTTCTAGAGAGTGCCCTTCTACAGACGAAGAGAAGGAAGAAATGTCCAAAGTTCTATATGCTTCAGTAGTTGGAAGTTTGATGTATGCTATGGTTTGTACACGGCCAGATATTGCTCAAGCAGTTGGAGTAGTGAGTCATTTCCTTTCAAATATTGGAAAGGAACATTGGGCTGCAATCAAGTGAATTCTCAGGTATCCTCGAGGGTCATCCAAAATATGCTTATATTTTGGAAGAGCAGAACCTGTGTTAGCTAGTTACACAGATGCAGATATGGCTAGAAATGTTGACTCGAGAAAGTCTACATCAGGTTACTTAATTACTTTTGTAGGGGGAGCTGTGGCATGGTAGTCAAAGTTGCAGAAGTGTGTTGCACTTTCTACAACTGAAGTGGAGTTTATTGCAGCAACGGAAGCGTGTAAGGAGTTGCCATGGATGAAGAAGTTCTTTAATGAACTTGGTATCAAGCAAGAACAGTATCAACTATTTTGTGACAGTCAGAGCGTTATTCACCGTGGTAAGAATGCCTTATTTCACCCACGATCAAAACATATTGATGTGAGATATCACTGGATTAGAGATGTGATGGAGACGAAACAATTACGGTTAGAAAATATCCATACTGATGAAAATGGATCAGACATGTTAACCAAGATTCTACAAAAGGCAAGTTCGAGTATTGTCGATCAGTAGCAAGCTTGATAGAGCCCTCTATGTAATCGGGAGGGGGAGATTTGTTGGAGATGTGTCCCTCTCACATGGAGGGACTCCATCATTCCAGCATTGCGGCGGCATTCCAAGCCGCAACCGCAATATGCAGTATTTGTTGATTTCAACAAATCCAGCATTTGTTGAAAAGAAGTTGCAGCTGCCTTCAGGCAGCGGAGTGCCTATATAAGGCACTCCCTGCTTCAACAAAACACACAACAAAAGCATAGATAGAAAAACAGAGAGAAACCAGAGCAAATTAAATACTCTGAAGTTAGGAAAAATTTTCCTAAAGGGTTGGTGAGTGACAAAACAGTGAAGTTAGTATTTTTAGGTTAGGAAATACCTTATGAGCTACTATTTTGGTTTTATCTCTGTATACCTACTATTTGTAATAGTGGAAGAAATATTATAAGTTTTGTCCGTTGACGTAGCCCAAAATTAAAGGTGAACTACGTTAAATATTTTGTGTCCATTTTGCTCATTTAATTTTTTCTTTTCACAAAATACACCTGCTGTGCCCAATATGCCTCCGAAGATATCTTCTATACATGCTATCACAAATCACAAAATCAGCTTTTTGATGAAACAACTCATCTTTTGAATATGATAAAACTTCACTTACATACCCAAAAAATGGTGTAGAAATTAAAAAATTACTTCGAGTAAAAAAGTTTTTGTTTTGTGTGTTTAAAATTGTTAGAAGGTAGTTATATCTAAATTTACATCAGATTATACACAAGAATATGCTATTTAGATTATTAAATAAATTTTCATAAATCTATAAACATTATCTATCTTTAATCTTAAGGTCATAAGGAATTGGACATCTTGAGTTTGAAAACAAAGTTTTTGAAATCATTAAGATATATGAGACTTAGTGAAAATGTCTGCAATTTGAGATTGTGAATAAGCAGGGAGAAGTCAAATAATGCCTTGAATAACATGTCGCATAAGTTAAAGAGCTTTTAGCTTTACAAGACCCAAATTCCTCGTGTCGTCCTCATCATTATCATCATCATTACCCAGTCCGAAATTTCACATTGAAGTGGAGTCTGGGGAGGTCCGATAGTACGCAACCTTACCCCTACATGGTAGAGTGGCTGTTTACGGTGGACCCACGTGCAAATGAGACAATATAAGAATGATGCAGGTTACAGAAACAATTCAGTAAAAATGAAAATAAAAATAATAGAGAATGCCTTAAGGAGGCCCAAACTGCGAGAAGAGGGCAAGCAATTTTACTGGTCATTTCATAGACAAAAGGCTATCATTTCCTTTAATGTAGATCCGGGCAATATCTAAATACAGAAAAATGGGGTTAGAGAAAACACTCATAAATGATAAAGATTTCTTCTTGTTTGAGTTCAATAATAAATCAAACATACTGAAAATCTTAAAGTAGGAGCCTTGGCACATATAAATGAGAGACTAATGCCGCTTTAAAGGTGAAAATCAAGCATGGTGTTGGATAAACAGAACGTAAAGATAATCTCTATATAGACACACTTTCACAGTATACTTTTGGAGTATGAGTCGTCCATTGAATTAAGCTACTCGACTAGTTCCATTAGAAGAGCAATATGCATGAAGGAGAACACTATGACGCTGAGAAGAATAAGATATGTCGGAATAACCGAAGACGCATAATTTTATTTGTTTCCTTGGCATTAGTATAAATAACATTCTATCACTGAGCATTGCTTATTAATCCTTGGGAACCAGAAAAGGTACTACACTAACACGCAATGACGAGTAAAGACAAATGTTATTCTTTATTTATAACTAAAGTTTTCCGGTACCTATCAAGTGACTCGTATAGACTTAGTAACTGAGGTTGCTTAGATTCTTAAGACTTAAGAGAAAAACGTATGTAAGATTATGTCCGTATTATTAATGTGTTATAAAACAGCATACGAAAACATGTCAACTTTTTAGAATTAGATACACACGAAATCCTCTCTTCCCAAAATAGTGTTCCAACCCTTGAGCCAGTTAATTTTGTTAACATATTTACGAAGGTTTTACGTAAATATGTGGACAAGATTAATCGGGATATAGTTAAAATTGGTTAACAGGAACAGATGATCCGGTCCCAATTAATTGTCAGGCAACTTTAATAGGCTCGATCCTAAAGTGTGGATTGTTTGTGTTCAGCCCGAAGCCTACTCAATTATCCAAAATTGGTTTTAATTTTTTTTTACTAAAATGATCTCTTATTTTTTAACGAAGGATTAAGCTAAGTCGGTGTCTCAAGTTCGAGTATAACTCAAAACTCAATTAATTCAAACCTATTTTGCGACTTTGTGTCAGACTCAACTCAATCACAGACTTTTTATCATGCTTAGACTTTAAATACAAAAAAAAAAAAAAACTTCTGTTATATAATTTTACTATATGCCTATTTGAGTTGACTTAAAGTGTGCTTTATCCCCTAAAGTTTGTACTAAAATTTAAGTTAGACAATAATATTTTTTTTGTCAATGAACCAAAAAGACCGTTAGGTTTAAAAACTGTATAAAGTGACTCCATACTAACAAAATTGTCAAGGTTCTAGCTTTTTTTTTACCTGACAATTTTTTTTAACTTAAGAGCCCACGTTAGTCATACAGTAATTGGCTAATGTGTATCTCTAAATTTGGATCTTCTCTCTTATTGTTGGCAGGACTTAGTTATTTTTGTCTCCTCTCTTGATCACCACTCTCTCATCTATCTCCTCTTCTATACATGATTGTCATCTATTTATGATTATGTGTTAAAAAGTATGCGAAACCCGATAAGTAAGTCCCTTTTTTTGAAAAAAAAAACATATAAATGCTATGATGTTTGTCTTAGTTTAGTAAATTAATAGAATCTCCTATGTTTTTTTTGTCTATCGTCCACATATGAGACAAGGTTGGGGACCATTATCAAAAGTAAATTTGTTTATTAAAAATTTTTTAACTTTGCATGTAGTCCCACTAGCATGTAATGTAAAAGTAAACTTGTTAATAAAAATATGTTTGTGTTGTGTATGTGAAAATTCACATTACCATATGCAAGTGTCGTGTGTGATTGTGTTAAACCAACATAAGGATTGTGGGAAGTTGTTGTCTTAGGCTATGTTTAGTTGGACGTAAAGTTTTTAATGAAATGAAATAGTTTATAATGGAATGAAATATAAATAGACGTAAGAATATTGTTGTCTGGGAGGGATAAAACAGTTCATAATGTAATATAGTGAAATATTGTTTGGAAGAAGGATTTATAATGTAATATACTGAAAAATTATTTATTATTTTACATTCTATCCTAAACTCCTCAAATAGGAGGTTTCTCATTTTTACTGTTTAGAATGGAATGGGATGTAATATGAAACTCTCCTCTTACACTTTATCCTATCTCATTTCATTATAAACCTTCCTTCCAAACGATAAAATAATATTATATTTTATTTCATTTCATTAATAAACCGCCAACTAAACATAGCCTTAAAGATTTATGCATTAATTTTCATTGTTCACAAAAGAGAAATATAATCGGCACAAGCTGGTAACTATTCATTCTAATAAAAAACTTGATGTCTCCATATACTAATAAAGAATAATATAATTTGATGGATGTTGTGCTTCTTTGTTTTTTACTTTCAATGTAAGTTTGTAGCATAGAAGTACTTCTCCTTTAATACCTTAAGAATACTTCCACAACCATAACCATTAGATGGCAAAAGAAAGAGTCCTTTTAGGTGGAAAATTCTATGGATTAGATTCTTATACTCATCTAGTTTTTTTAATAAATATGCACTTATGACTGATAATATTATTTAAAAACCCCATCAATAACAAGAGATTTTTATAATTAAAAAGGAAAATTAAACTGGTTGATGTTTCTTTAATAGGTAGGTATAAAACAGTACTTCAATTCTCAATTCTCTATGAAATTTGGAGAACAATCTCAAGTATCTTGAATGGAATAATGTCCCTCTTCCAAAATCTAAGTTGTATGAATATGTCAATCCTTTTACCAAATCAAACTCAAATTTCTAACCAAGGACTTGCTTTACCTTCTTATCAATTCAAATAAATGTTGGAATAATTCAACTACAATGTCATAATGCCAGCATAATGACAACTATAATGATTCAACCATAACAATTCAACCATAATTTCATAATGTCATGGTGTCATCAATAATAGAATAAATCACGTATGAACGTAAGGGATCCATTTACATAATATTAGCATTTTTATTAAGATCAATTGCCTCAAATTTGGTTAATGGATTAAGGTAAGTGAAGCTTTTACTCAAGTTCATCTTTACCTCCTACATAAATAAATTGAAAAGGAGACACATGACAAAGTAGCCAATTGTTCATTTCATATATAATGATAGAGAAGATGGAGATGAAAGAAATGAATCCGCAGCAACTATATAACAACTTATCAAAAATAGATAGGGAGACGTAGCAGTAAAGATAGAAAGACCTACAAAATATAGAGATTGGTAACCTAAATTTATGGTTTTTAGGATCTAAAATTTTAAAAACCCTAGTTCTTAAATTAATTTTAAATTTTAGGATTCATGTAAGTTACTTAAATGACTAACATGGATCTTTAAATTAAAAAATCATCATATAAAAAATAAAATTATGATAATTTTATTAGTTCGAGAGATATTTTATAAAATATTTTTGATATTAATTTTTTTATATTAAAAAAGTTAAAGTTCAATTAAATTTTAGTGCAAATATTGCAATTATAATGTATCTTTTTTTTTTAACTTATTTGATTCCTATGTTAAGTCTCTTTTAAATTAGGACATCCATGCATTTTCTTTTCATATATTCCTTTCCCATTGTCAATCTCTTCTCCTTTTCAATTCCTTAATTTTGTCAAAAGCTTATAATCACAAATGTCTTGCGAATTTGTTAATTTCACACCAAAATAACTCATATAACAATAAATGTAAAAAGAAAGAGTGAACGAAAAAAATTAATATATATTATCAAATTTTCATCAATAAGAATATTATTAATGCAAAAAAATACTCCAATAAGAAAGAGATACTTGCCACATCTTAACTTGTTATACGAAATTTGCCACAAAATAATATTGATATTATACTACAACATTGTTCATCATATCATTGGCCATACGGGTTCTCTCTAATAATTATGTGTTAGAATCTATTTTATGGGCTACAATCAATTGTCATTTTGTTTTATTAAAAACAGGCTAATGATATGATCCCTATTGAGATGCCT